>OZ021727.1:50597486-51154986 GCA_963978545.1 Linyphia triangularis | reverse complement strand
CAAATGCAGCCTTTCATTTTACGCAGAATATTAAAACGAACCTCAATCCTCATAGCAATAAAAAGGAGAGCAAGCCACACACACAAAAAATCAAGATGACTTTGATCGGTAGCGATGTTAAAGTTACTGGTGAATAAGGTCAATTAAAAAATTGTTCCCGAGGTCAAATCACTTTAATGCAAAAAATCAGCACTCGGTGTATCTTTAAAATTTACCGAAGCATCATGCATTGAAAAATGTGATCTACACAACTTCAAAAGATTCATCTGATATGGAAATTGAGGACGTTAACTAAATTTATTATTTAATTTTCAGATCTAAGGCATACTTAAAAGATATTATTATAGATTACTTGCATCTAAAAAAGCGCGTTTGGAAACAAAGTTTTGTTCAGCATTTGGGCATTGGTTAATTTAAAGTTTAAAACTAATTGTATAAAATATATTTTATAATAACGCAGTCTGTAACGTATGAATTTACTTTTTTATTTATAAAAATACGGCCGCATCAATTTTAAATACGCTATAATTCGATGAAGATTAAAGATGAAATGTCAAATTTAATTATTAACTTGGTTTGTTCAAAGAAACATTTGTAAAATTTATATTTTTTTGCAACTAGATAATATAAAAGTTAACCAGATTACAAACCACATTATTAAATGAGTCGCAAAATATATTAATCATGAAAATCATACGATTTTTGCTGATTTCTTACCTTACTTGGAGCCTTTTTAATAATTTCTCTGAGGGCTAATATCTAAGAGTAAAAGAAATAAATCAAATAACATTTTTGGACACTCTATATAGGATTATACTGATTATATAGGGATCTATATATGATTAAGACTGTGTGAAATTATTTTAAAAAAAAAAAAAAAAAAAAAAAAAAAAAAAAAACTTAACCGGGTATTAAAAAACTCCACATAAAAATCGAGACTCATTCAAAATGTAGAAATTATTTCTATTAGCAATGTAGCAGTACAATAGATTAATACGCAAAAAAAAAAAAAAAAAAAAAAAAAAAAAAAAAAAAAAAAACCATAAGCAAAAAGTTATATCGTAATGAAAGTGGAGTGGAATATCAGAAATTGTTATCAAAGGAAGATATGCTATCTAACGATTATATGAGTTTATAATTCAGTTCCCCAAACTTTTGAACTTGTTTCACTCGACCATAGTATGCACAGATACAATGCATGAAAAGGTTCCTTGTTTATTTCTTATCTTCATTTTACATTTTGTTTCATTCAGTAATTAGAAATTATTACTTTTCTGAAAAATGAAAAACGAAGTTCATTGTCATTGTAAAAGCTTATCTTACTAATTTCCTTATTATATCCAGAAAAAAAATATAACAATATCTGTATCACCTCCAAAGAGAAAAAATATCGCTAAAACCATTTAAAAAGAAACTTTATTTATCTTTTACCCTTTTCCAAAAAAAAAGCTTCAAAATGCATTTGTTCGTTGTTTTTATATGTGTCCGTTAGATAAATTCCAAAGACGCGTATAATATAAAGGACAATTAACAAAAACAAAATTAAGTTACCAACTATATCACCAAATAATGTTGCATAATATAGAAATAGATTATTAAACTTCTTGCTAAAGTTTTAATGACAAAAAGTAGTAGACCCCATTGATAGTAATATATTGTTAATCTGATCCTGTGTCGAAACCTGTAGAAATTAATAGCTTTCGGTGGAAAAATGTATTCAACCTATTCAATCAATTAACTGTTTTGATGGCTTAAAGTATATTGATTGGACAATAACACTTTGAACGTAAGTTTTGTCGAAAGGAAGGAAGCAAAATACTTCTAACAGTGGTATACAGCCGGTACAGCAAATATACAACCGGGCTGAATCTAAATTATTCGTTTACAACTAAAACTTACTAATTGCTTCTCTACTTCAATTATTTATTGTACTAATTTTCTTAAATGTAGAATAGAATCGCAAATGAAAATGGAATTTCTATGGTAAGTAAAAAAACTTTGTTAAATTGCAAACCTAAATGGAGGGGGGGGGGGGGGTCCTCACAAATCAACAAAATCTGACTATGGTAGAGCGAGTACAGCCAGATGGTAAAAATTCCAAATAAACTGCACCGTTGCTATGAAAACAACTGCTAGTATGGAATCCCCATTTAAAGCTATTCGGTTTTATGGCGTCATGCAGCCATTAACAAGTTTTGGGACTTCGGCTGTACTTGTAAATTCAATGTACTGATTGAATTGCGTGTGAGTGATTCGGGATGTGTGAGTGGAAGAGAAACGAATATATCTTATAATGTTCTCCACCAAACGGAAATAGTTTCCGTGATAAGTTTACACATGTGTTTTCTTGTAACTTCTTAGTTAATTCTAAAACCTATAATTGAAACGTGGATCCCCGTTATAAGTAAGTTTATATAAGTGAATTTTTCTATTTTCTTCCTTATATCATTTTGTAAACATTGAAAGGAAACTTTGCGTTTGAGTAATAAGGATTAAAAAATTTCCATTCATGAATGATTGTGGGAAGGGGAGGAGGGTCACACTTCCGGATGCAAATAACATTTTTGACAAACGGGCCGCCACTGACTTCTAATAGACTGGACATAATATAACCCATAAAAACAAAGTTTTTAATATAAATCCTTTATATATATTTCTAATTTTTATATTCATTAGCACAGAGCCGATGATTCTGTAAACAACGCGTACTTTGTGTTTGCATCTAATTTTAAATATCAAATCATTTCTATAGGCAAAATGTGCGGCAAACTATGTTTCAAAATTTATTTATTTAAAATGAACGTGAATTTATGCACTCACATTCAAATATATATTATTCTAATTAAAACAATTTGAATACTTATTTTTAAAAATTTAGCAACAGGAAAGAATTTCTTCAATGGTCCTATAAATACTACTTTACCACGATTGGATGACGGCAAGTTGAATTATTAGTTTTCCGTAAAAGCGACCATTTAGTGACAATGAGGGCCCAAAATTTGATAGAAGGCATTGTCATTGACCTCGAATCTATCTACCAAGTTTCAGCTAGATTGGATGACGGCAAGGGTATTAATTAGGCTTCCGCAGATTTGCTCGCCATTGATTAACATACAAAATCGAAAGAAATATAAAGGATTTAATAAAAAGAAAACTATATTTTTAGTTATAAATGATTCAGCTATCGGCATAACAACCACATAATAAAACTATAAAATACTATGAGCACAACGTAATGGTAGCGTAAAAAATATTAAAGTTTAAAATTCTAAATAATGGGCGACCATATAAGAACCTATCAGTGGCCCTCGAGTGTCTTAAAAAGGATTCTGTATCAGACATTGATCTTTTAGAATTTTGTTTGCGAAACTTCTTTAAAATCTATCACGCAATCAATATGTCCAATCAAAAAAGACAAATAAAAAATAATTCTTCACTTCAATAATACCATACAGGAACTATAACACATTGAAATAGAACTGAACTTATCAGAGTACAGAATATTATTTTATCATATAATTTTTCATAAATTTCCTACAATGTTGCATTTCTTTTTTGTCCTCAAAATTTAATCAAGTTTTGGGGAGGAAAAAAAAAAAAAAAAAAAAGAATCACGACATTGTTGGAAAGTGATTTAATACATAGTCATCTACAACGAGTCTATTTGCCAAGATTCAGCTGGGTTGGAAGACGGTAATTGGTTGATTAGCTCTCCGATGATTTTTCCTCGTCAACCTAAATAGGGAACGATTTCAGTCATTAAATATCGCCGAATTGATTGTGCATGTTTGAATTATGCTTGATATCTGGATAATAGAGCATGAGTAAAACCTGGTAACTTTAACATTAGCAATAAAACGAATAACAGCAGCCATTTAGTGGCAGCCCCAAAACTTGATAGAAAACATTGTCATCGACAACAAATGTATCTGCCAAATTTCAGCTCGATTGGATGACCGTAAGTGGGTTAGTCAAAAATAAGTGAACAAAATAAAACTGATGAAAATTACCAAGAAATTAAAAGCTGAAAAGTACAGCAAAATCAATACTTTTGTGCTTTCCGGATATCTAATTAAAGGGTCTTGCAAGAAGTGGGTCTTTTTGAACTATTAGTGTTGGTCTCGTATGTGTGTTTTGTGTTTTTTAGAGTAGAGACACCATTCACCACGACCATTCTTTGCCCTCTTTTATTTTGCAAGAACTAAGAATATATCATAATATTTCCTGGGTGTGATAGTGAGCGTCTTAATTGTCCAATTTGCATATATGAAGATTCAATCGTACTGTAACAGTCCGTAATATCACAAGTTCTTGAAACTTTCTTCGAGAAGGAGAGGTAACTTCTTTCTACTTGAAGATTACAGTTTCGGGGATAGCATAGTGAATGCCTCAAGATCGATTCCATGCTGGTTCAATCACTCCGCTAAATATGCAGCCAATATTCCTCCATTAAACTGTTATACATTATAAGATTTATATCAATAACCTGCAAATTTTGCAGAAATAAAAGCGATGACATTCAGAAGAATGATATTTTACAATACATTTTTTTTATTATTTAATTAACAAATGTATATTTTTGGACACATATTTTTGTAGTGACTTATGGCGAGCAGTGCACACTTCATCATTTACAAAGCTGTCTGGAATCATTGCAATCAGTTGCTCAAAGCACTGACATTGTCCTTGCAACTACTAAACAAGAACTTTTATATGTTTGCAGGTAAGAAAATTATGCACCAGTTTATTATAATTTAATCATAAAAATCACTACCTAGCACATCAGTTGATATTACAGGGAAATAAAGATGTTTTTCCTCACTAAGTCATAATAAACTGAAAGTTTCATAACTTAAGTTTTAAAAGTGTTCATAGTTTGTTCACGTTTACAATTACTTATGAGACCCCCCCCCCCCCCCAAATATTTTGCTTGCAGTTCTATTGAGTTCCTGGAGAAGTCATGACGCATTTCAGCAATGGATGGCGCAAGTTCTTTTTGAGGTATTAATCGCCCGCACATACGTTATTGCCATGTCATTTGACGATTCTAGCTGCATTGAAACAAAATTGAGTGATTTGGGATTGAATTATGTAGATTTTACAATAAGGATATGATGAAAAATCAAACCGTGCATTCTCACCACACTTTACTATTTTACTTCCGTAAAAAGAAGAGCGCATGTCGAACTTATTGATTAATTTGAGGTTGAATCATGTAGATTTTACAATAAGATACGACGAAAATAAAATGTGCATTCTCACCACAATTTACTATTTTACTTCCGTAAAGAGAAGAACGCATGTCAAGCTAGTAGAAAGTTGCGTAAAGGCTACTGTGACATGCTCTACAAAAACGTCGGTGACTGTACTCTGTATTAATGTTGTATGATGAAGGAGTAAAAGTGAAAGAGGCCAATTAAATGGACAGCAGGTTTATTCGTGCAAAAGATAGAAATAGGTTCTTAAACCTAAACTAGGAGAGGCTACTTCCACGTCCGTTCACCTCCACTCCTTCAATCATACTCTCTCTCTCTGGCGACGAAGTCGCCGCTAGGGGATTACATTAGCAGCGCCCTCTACATCACTGGGGATAACACTCCGCCATCCTGATTGAGGAGGACCACCGACTCATTGATATATACTAAACCTGTAAATAAAGATATTGAAAAATACAGCACAATAATAAAATTTAAACAACATTAATGTCTTGAAGATCACAACGTGTAGTTCTTAAAAATTTAAAGTCTATGCAAAAAGTTCTTGCACCATGAAAAGTTTGTAGAAAGGGAAAAAAACAGTCTCCTCTTCAAAAAGTTTGTGTGAAAGAAAAAAAAAATCTTCTTTCAAAAGTTCATAAAAAGAAAAAAAAGTATCTTCTTTAAAAAGTTTATGAAAAGAAAAAAAAAGGTCTCTTCTGTAAAAAGTTCTTGTAGAAGAAAATTGAAGAAACTTTAGTATCTTCCCAGCACTTCATCATAAAGATTAATATTTTAGCTACTAAAAGTTCACGAAAAACAATCTGCATAAATCTTTGAATAGCAGACGGTGAGTTGCATAAGTCATAAGTAGTTTCGGAAATTATTCCATCGATGTATTTTGGCTTGAAGATTGGAGTTTCAACTGGTAGGAAAAGCTTCATTTGGAAATTTGTACTTTCCATTTTCTTTGGTTTGTAAATCTTGACCTTATTCATAACAGTATTCCGTAAATTATCGTCGTTAATGTGCAAGAAATCCGCTTCGCTTAAACTCACGCTATCCCCAATTGTAAACAGAAAAAAATTCTCTTCTGTTTGTTTACATGCTCCACGTGTTTCAATTTGTTTACATTCAGGACCATGTGCTTCTGCTGGTTGGCTTTTTTCTAAGTCTTCTGTTACAACACACACTTAATCGAGATCTTCCAATGATCGTTCATCTTTTCTCATGGGGACATTAAGCCCCGCCCCCATCAACGAAGAGCTTATTTTTTCCGTTGAGTTATCCTTTGTATGACCTTGACACGTGTCATTTTGCGTTTCAGGAATCGGAAGGATTTGCGAAGTATTTAAAATTTCGTTATTTCTTCCTGCAGGAAAAGTGATATATTCCTCCTTTTTTAAAGCAACATAGCATTTTTTTCCCGTGCGGATTTCGAATTGGTTTTCAACCGGAAGTGGGTCTTGTGTTTTTATGCTTTCGTTTACATTAGTTGGTGTTATTGAGTTAGCACAAATAATATCAGAGGGTTCTGCAGTTACTGGAATTTGGATTTTGTTCTTTAAATGAGCTAGTTTTATTTTAGCATCTAACTGTGCAAGTTTAATTTTTTCGATTTCTTTTTGATTTTCAAACTTAATTTTTTCGATTTCTTTTTGCATTTCATTCTTATCATCTTCGATTTGCTTTAGTTTTTCATTCTTAATTTTTTCGATTTCTTTTTGCTTTTCATTAGCCTCTTGTGTTTTTCTATCAGCCTCTTGGGCTTTTCTATCCTCTACAACTGTTGTTATTAAATCTTTAACGAAATCTGGATCTTCAACGAAAATTTCACTTTTTTCAATTAAGTTTCTTAATTTTAGAATTGTGGCACCATCCGGTACAACGATATCTAAGTCAGCGGCGACAAATACGAGATCTTGCTTTCTGATGTTTCTAAACATAATTAATAATAAGATGGATCCTACCTGCGTTTCTTGATTTTACTTCGCTTTTGGAGTTGTATCCGTTTTATGTTGTTGCTCTTTCGAAGAGTACTCGTTGCTTCTGGTTTCTGGTTCGTAGTAGTTGGTCGACGTGGAATAACTTTGCTGACTTCGTAGAACTTCTGCTTGACGGCTGAAGTGGGACTTGTTCGGCGAAGCGACAGTGTTGTGGTTGCAGGTTCGAGTTGGCTCAGGATTCTGTATTCTTGCTGGCTATGTGGAATAACGATGCTAGCTTCGTTGAACTTCTGCTTGACGGCTGAAGTGGGACTTGTTCGGCGAAGCGAGTGTTATGCAGTTGTATAATGACGACGCTGGTTGATGAGTTTTCCTTTTATTTGTAGATTCCACTGGTGGTCGCTGACTGCTGCGGTAATTCGTGAAGAGGATTTTGGTTTGACCTCTGGATGCGTAGAAGTGCAGTTTTTATTTCGTGAAGAGGATTTTGGTTTGACCTCTGGATGCGTAGAAGTGCAGTTTTTATTTCGTGAAGAGGATTTTGGTTTGACCTCTGTATGCGTGGAAGTAAAGGTTGTTTTTTTTTCGTGAAGAGGATTTTGGTTTGACCTCTGGATGCGTGGAAGTGCAGTTTTTTAAATATTTTTTTCATCGTATTCTCGCGGGTAAAAAGCACGGCGAGCCCCCATGTTGTATGATGAAGGGGTAAAAGTGAAAGAGGCCAATTAAATGGACAGCAGGTTTATTCGTGCAAAAGATAGAAATAGGTTCTTAAACCTAAACTAGGAGAGGCTACTTCCACGTCCGTTCACCTCCACTCCTTCAATCATACTCTCTCTCTCTGGCGACGAAGTCGCAGCCAGGGGATTACATTAGCAGCGCCCTCTACATCACTGGGGATAACATTAATAATAAAAAGTTAGGAATCTAATTCTGTGTCGCGTGTATCTCAATTCCTGGTGCAAGGATATCTGTGAAATTTTAGCCATTAGTAGTTTCTGCATTCATTTAGTTCCAAAAGAAAAAAAAAAATTAGTTTTTTTTAAATTAAATTTTAAAACTTGGCCGCAATGGTAATCCAATTGGAAAAAAGTTTTCCCCTACTCTTCTATCTGATTAAATACTTGAAATATTTACTTTTTCCCATTAAAAAAATATTGTTATAAAATCTTTGAAATCTTCTCTTGCGGGTGGTATTAAAAATGTCGTTGGATGATTAATAAAAAAATTAATTTGATACATCATGTTTTAGTGAACACTAAAACTAATTTTTTGTAGTTCGCCTCTCCGGCGGGCTCTTTGACCTCCAAAAAAGGGTGAAAGGGAGGTTTGGGATGGTGGAATGACGTAACTTCCGGCAACAGCATGCATAAAATCCAAGTGATACGTCAATCAGATTATGGAGTTTGATTAAGACTTTTAACCGACTTTCAGCCAACTCTGAAATTTTAAACAAAAGTATTTTCACTCTTGTAATGGAGTCACACAATAGTAATATTCAATTACTTCTGCATAATCTGCGTGTGTTCTATTTATTTACTTGCTTGGGTTCTTTTGCATTTTTGAATTGGCCTCGATTAGCATGGCCGCCATTGTTGCAACAAGCATCAGACAATCATCATTTTACGGAAGTTAAAAGAATCTCTTCTACAAAGAAGTTTGCCACTTCTGATGCTTCTGCAGTAGGAAGGGCTTTTGTTACGGCGTATCGTGTAAGATAGTCGCTGTACACGATTATCCATTTGTTTCAGTCTTGTGACAGGTCCATACCTATACGCTGGAATGGAGTTACAGCTGAAGATATGGAGACCAGGTATCCGGGTGGCTTCAGCATAACAGCTTTTCGACGCTGGCACTCTTTACAATGCTACATAATGGCGCACGCTTAGGAAGAATCCTGGCCAAAAGAACCTCTTTCGAAGACGATCATACGTCCTTGGAAATCCCAAGTGTCCCACTGTTCCGAATTTTTCCACTGAGGCAATGATGGCGCAGTTTTTACTAGATAAAAATTATTTATTCTCTTTTCAAGATATCACAAAAGTTATTTGAAGAACAGTACAATTACTATCAGACTTCAACACAAGCTCCAATAAAAGCAACTCCGAATTCAGCGATAATACAAGCTCACTCCAATAAGTAAACAAAGCGTTCAGCTTTCATCGAGTATGTTTGTCGTTTAAATGGCGAAGGATTTCTAACCGGTTTCTCTTGGAATGACTGGTAGCCATTGTTTTCCGGGCGGATCAAAATTTTTTTTTTGCAAAAGACGCCTTTCATTATGGTTGGTTGAGTGATTTTTTGTGGCACATGAGCCAATGTTGGCTTTGCTGCGCCAACATTCATTATTGATAACCCTGCACTTGACAAACCAGTACAATTTCGCAGACTTTGAGGTGCTCGGCAAGCTGCGGATTTTAGACATATTGCGCCGTAGTATCGGTTCGCAACACGTGCCGCACTACAAAGGAGGAAAACGGGGAGAATGGCGCAATCTCGTATGTTCTCGTTGTTTCCTGGTCGCTGATTGGCTTAACTAAATTCGAAGGATTTTGCTCATGTTGTTAACCAAAAATTTTCAAGATACTATATTTTTAGAAAATAAAATGAAATTCAAGCACTTTAAACACATTTTTAAAAAATTCCAAGGATTTCATGCACTTTTCAAGGTTTTTTAAAAACGTATGAACCATGTATATAGGTGCCTTTGTATATTTTTTCCTTATCATTTGTATTTTTATTCAAAGGTATATCATTACATGTAATGGTTCGTTGTTGTGTACTTTAATTTCATATATTTTGTTTTACTATCGTTTATCGTTCGTTTGATATTTCTAGCAGCTCTTTTTAAGAGAGTAAATGAATCTTGCAACTATATAGCAAATTATATAGCAAATAATATAGCAAATTATATAACAAAAAATAGCCATAAGAGAGAAAATAATCAAACCAATACCCTCACCTTAGTAAATTAACAAGGAAAATAGATATACACTTATTTTACTGAACCTAACCTTATTTTGTAATGATTGATGGACATTGGATATATAAATCACGATTTTTAGTTACATGTCACACTTGCCTTTACTAGAAATACTAATTTTAATACAGAGTACATTTTGTAAAACAAAAGTTGTACGAATATCATCACTTTTATTGAACTATGGGCTTTATTTCTATTTTATTTTGTAAATTTTAAAGGAAGTCAAAAATTCAACTAACACTACTCCAAGAGTTTATGTATAAAAATTGTTTTTTCCAATTATCTTCACAGCATACTAAAAGAGAGTGTCTGGTGTGTTGATGATCACATGAAACACTGTTTTACAACAACCCAAAGAAAAGTCTTCAATCACGTAGTAGATGGAGCAAGACAATTTTTAAGAGAGCTTTGTGTTCATGGTCCCATCCAGCAAGGTATTTGCATAATTTCTTTAAGTATTTATGCTTTGCATCTTTTTCAATTAGTAAAAAATATTTTTATATTTCCTTTCTTATATCAACTATCCAATATATTACAAAACAGCTCTAAATGACTTAAATTAGTTTTGTTTGACTTGAATTATTATTATTATTTATTTATTTTGGAAAAAATTACATATTATAAAATATTTTTTCAACACAACTAACAATTAAAAGTACATCCAAGTTTAATGCAATTTTGAACACTTAATTAAGAAATTAATGAGATTTTTTTTATTTCACATGTAAACAAACAAGCAGCCTATCTGAAACATTCTCCATGCTACAAGAATGTGTCTTTGTTAGAAAATAAGTGTGCCCCAAAATACCGCCGTTTGATCAAATTGTCTGAAAAAGTTGATGAACAAAGGAATGTTGATGATGGTTTAAGAGAATCTTGTTGGTAAGATTATGACTAACACTCAAGTTTTGTAATAAATGTTAATTTCATATAACTAGCTTCAAATTAATTGCAAACTTCAGTTAAAATATTTCAGATGTTATTAATTAAAATACTAATTATAGCATGCATGACCATACAATGACATTAATGTAATTAATTGATGAATTTTTTTTATGTGCAATCAAGAAAAATTGTCAATCCTTAATATAAAAAAAAGTCGACTGACTTTATTAAGCTGAACAGGATTTTACAAAAAAAAAAAAAAATTTCTACAAAAATGAAACAACAGCCATTCTATTATGAATTTAAACAAAAGGAATATAAAATTGTAACAAAACAAAATATGTTTTGTGTGGAAAGCTAGTAGATGGATGAATTTTAGTTAAAACCTGATTTCATGCACTTATTTTAAAATATAATAAAATATGCAAATTTGGAAAACAAGGAGCAGCTGCATGTAGACAAAAACTAGATATAATAGACCTCTAGTCATAGTGCAAGGCTCAAATGTTGAGTTGCCCAACAAAGTTCAAAATATAAAGAAGTTGATTTTATTAACTGTGTATCAGTATAATTAAAAAGTATAACCTATCTGCAAATTTTTTTTTTAAATTTAATTATTTATAATGATCAACAATACAAAAATGCTGGTGTGAAGCAATCACAAAACTTAAAAAATTTATATACAAATGTACACATACTTCAAATGCTTAATCACAATATCACTAACTACATACTTTGTTTTCAAAGAAAAATTAAAACTTAAGAATTCAATACAAAAACGATGATCAAACGATCATAAACACAGGGGCATACAGATTGTACCATTTCAATTACCCTTAACAAATCCTCTAATGTAGATTGAGCTGTCTTTTAAAAACTACTTACTTCAATGCAATTTAGACTGTAGTTTGGCAAAGTGCCCCATTTCATTTCCAATTGTAAAGAAAGGTTTTCTATTCTCCATTCTCAAAGTTAAATAACTTGAATTCCTAATGTCTTGCCTTGTGTGTGCCTTCTAACATAATATTAGTTTTTTTTCCCCTTACTACCTCATAATAATACCCAAACATAAAAATTCAAATAATCGACAACCCTTGGTCATTCATAACCTCACCCTTATTAATTTTAACTTCTTGTAGATAATAAGTAGCATTTACATTCCGGTGACCGAAATGTATGACGTGACTTTTGTCAATATTAGTAACATTTGTGAACATATCGTCACCTCAATGCTACTAGTTAACTCCAAAATTGTCATTCTTTAGATATGTGCGTGATGAGTCATAATTGCCTGTCTTTAATTTATGAAAAAAGTGGAAAATATATATCAAGGTCTCATTATATTCTATGTATATTAAAGCCATTAGGTTTTATTAAGATTTCGCTGCCTTGAAAAATTTTGAAATACGTTTTTCTCAAAACTATGGTTTTATCATTATCTAGTTGTAGCATTAGGGTGATGATATGTTGGGTCTAGGTTATAAATAATAATAAGCTAATCTCGACTTATGTTTAAAAATGTTTCTACTAGTATAAAAAATTGTTTTTTAAATAAAAAAATTTCTATGTTAATATAGATTTGTTTTTAAACTTGGCGATACATTGTTAATGGTCTATTGTACATTTTAGTGCCTTCAATGCATTTGTCCAGTGTAAGCATGTTTATGTACGTCAAGACTGTGGCCATCAATCTGCTGAATTTTTACAACAACACTTAGATCGCATTTCAAATCCCCTCATACACGAGCATTGTGCTCATTATATGTATGCAATTGATTCTTGTAGTAAATCAGCCATTGCTATCGGCTCTTCACCTTTAATATACCTGATTGCTGCATGTTTTTTTTTAACTGAATTGGTTACGATTATTAAAATTCCGAATTATTTAATCGAAACAAGATTTTTTAGTTAAATTAACACAAAAATGTTTTCCAATAATTTAAATTTACTATTCTATAGTAGTAATGAAATGAAAAGCCTTTTTTGTTTTACTATTAGTTTTCCCTTAGAAAAAAAATATATGGTATTATAATTAATAGTGACTTTAGTTAAGTATTAAGTAATAAATTACGACTGTATAATTTATGAAAAGACTAGCCATTATTAGAAGATGTTTTATGTTCTACAGCATAAATATATTTTCAAGTAGACCTGAACTTAATTACAATTAAAAAAAAAAAAAAAAAAAAAAAAAAAGTCAGTTTTTCCTTATGGGTATTCAGGTTGATACTCCTTAAAAATTAATTTTTTTTTTTCTTGCAGTACATAATTATATATACTAGGGTGGTTCAAATTTTTTTTTCATCTGCTAAAGACCTAGACACCCCCAAATTTTTTTACATTTACCCACAGTATTACTCTCCTAAAATTTCAGCTTCCTACTCCTACAAGAAGGTGGCGCTCAATGACCATTAATTTTTACACTTTTTTGTAATTTCGCATAATTTTCGATTTTTATCCCTATAACAACACATGCCTAAATTTAAAAAAAAAAAAAGTTTTTTATGTTTGTTTAATGCTTACAATTTAGTTTAGCAACAGTTCTTTTATTTACTGTATCTGGAAACATCAACATTATAAAAACACCGCTAACAAAATTTCCAATTGTGAAGCACTTGTTTGCTAGTTCCAGTTGTTGCAGTTTGGGACATGATCCACGAGCACTTCCTCTTCCAAGAGGGGCCAAAAATCAAGAAAAGAATATGCAGAGTTAGCAATGGGTAAATTCAAACCTGACTATCCTATAGTCCTTCATTGGGACGACAATCTTCTGCCAAAATCTTTTGAATTATAAAAGACTGATCGTTTGCCTGTTATGTTTCGGGAGATGGAATCGAAAAACTTATTCGTGTCCCAAAGTCGAGTGGAGGAAGGACAGCAAAAAATATTTTGAAAACTGTTTTCATGCTAGTAAGGCAATGGGAATTAAGAATAAAAATCAGACTTTAAGTTTTGATACTACGAGTGTAACTACTGGTTGTGTAAAAGAGGTATGCATTAATGGTGGAGAAAAAAAATGGTCAAATGTTATGGAATTAATATTGGCAAAGTTATTTGAGTTGTGCTATGAACCTTCATGTTTCACAAAGGTTTCCCACTTCAACATACTTAAAACCATTTGAAAAAGAATTGCACAAATAAACTTTCAGGGTTTAGAACTGAAAAAAGACGTTAAAAAGTTTCAACTGCAGCCTTTCTTCCATCTATGGATAAATCTATGATAATTAGAAATGATTATAAAGAAGTAATTGAGTTGACAGTAATCGTTTTGGGCAATATACCAGAGAAAATCAAATGAACAGCAGTTTCAGAGTTCCCACTCTTTTTTCAAACTGAAAATTTGGAGTTTTTAAGGACCCACAAATATTTATTAAGGACCATTATAAATACGACAAAATTTGCATTACACCTTCACAGTAAATCACGTTGGGAAAAAATTATTAAGTAATAAAATATAATAAACGACTTTATCAACGACTATCTTTTTTGGTTTAAAACATAAGTATGCTACTAAATTTCTGAAGGTTCATTTAGACTTTTTCGGGACCTTTTTGGGACTTTCAAAATAAATTTATGACACAACTTTACGGAATTATGTGAGAAAAGAGGATTCTAGTATCAAAGCCCAGGTGAATGACACCAAAAGGGCAAAAGCTGCTATTAAAGGCTTAAAATTAGCACTACTCCAACGTAACTATCGGCAATAGCAGCCACCATACCGTCAAAAATCTCAGCAATTACATTAAAGTAACAATCTGCAAATATAACAATCACACCAACGTAAATACTAGCGTTAGCGCCCAAATGTATAGGTGGAAATCTCAGCAATAGAGGCTACTATTTCAATGTAACTCTACGAAATTGACTATTGCAACCACGTAAATCTCAGCGGCAGCGCCAATTATAGATGCGCAAATCTTCGGAATATTGGTACTTAACGGTGTAACATTTGTTGAAAATGAACATCAGTCAGGTAAATCAGATAGTTATCGTCTAAACAATGTAAATCTCAGCAATAGCAGCCCTTACATCAGCGAAATGACTAATACACATCAACATAAATAATTGCGACAAGAGCTAGTAATCTGTAAGTTGGTTGGTTGCTTTATACGCTCAACGACCTATTTTTAGGCACGACGGCCAAACAGGCCGGGATCTACAACTTAACGTAAGTGAACTTACGCAGGCTCCATGGTTGTCAGACTTGCAAGCATGCCAATAAAATTAAGAGCCCAATAAAATTGTATTGCGGATTTGAATATATCAAAAAAGAACTGAAATCTACATTTCAGCTGAATCAAACCATTTCAGACAGGTGCAATAGCTTCAGTGACTGTTCTATCGGTGTAACAATCGACAAAAATGAATATCACGCAACAACGTAATTCTAGTTGATAGCGTCCACCATAAGTACACGAGATCAACAACCATTTCAATAGCGAAACAATCAGCAAAATGGCCATCGCATACCAACGTAAATAATGCCAATAGGGGCTATAACATGAGAGAAAAAAAGTAGTTATTCCATCCGTGTTTTAGGGAGATCTGAAAGTATGCAGGTTCCGTGGTTGTTAGAAAATTTACATTGATCTCACAAGAGATTGAAATTTCGATCAAAAAGCTTGAAAACTTCAAAATTGAACCATGTATGAGGAGAGAGGAAGGAGTAAATTCTCTCAATCTGCAAGATCAATGGGAAACTTATAGAATAACGTTGATTTTCTTTGAAATTTGTAAAAAAAAAGCGAAAATTTGAAAAACTAAAAAAAGGGTGGAAATTTGCCATTCAAAGAATCTCAGAACTGGAAGATATACATTTTTAGAATAAAATTTACGATTTCAGTACATTTTCGGAGCCAGTTCTCCTTTTTTTGCATATTTTCGTGACTTTCAGGACCAGTAGACTCCCTATCATAAAACTTAAGTTTTTACTCTCATCTTTTACCATTTGACTAGGATTTAGACATGATGAATTACGAACAATTGTATCGTTAATGGTGATTTAGTCATGAGAGTTTGCAACATTTTTACAATAAAACTACAACAATCTCTTTTTAAATTGAGACCTTCCTCTGAACTTACATCATTTGTTTTAAATTTTTCTTTTAATAGTTAATTAGCAACAAACCCCATGCTAATTTTGTCGATAGACAAGTAACAATTATAATCCTCAAAGTCAAACTTAAGTTTTAATACTATTGCGAGTCTAGTTTTATGGTTTGCTTTAGAAAATGGAAATAGTTCCTGCACTTTAAGACGAGTTTTGACTATTTATAAAAGGGCAAAAGGAATTTATACTTTTTGAAGAATTCGAGGAAAGGGCGTAGTAAGTTAGCAATAGCAAAAACAAAATTAAATTTGACCACTACTGTTTTATCTTTAGTTGCTTCACGAATAGTCTGATAAGACTTGCAACTTGATTTGCTTAAATTCCCCTTTTCTACCTCGTACATTTTCAAATGCGAATTTGCATATTATGTCGTATTTTCTTGATTATTTTCGTATTCTTTAAGTTTTTAGTCATTGTTTAGCATTAGGAATTCATGAGGGGAGCTTGTTCCCGAAATGTGGCCTAACATTTAAACACCACTCAGTTGGCGAAAAAAACTGGTTTACAAGAGGAGTTTAGTGTTCTGATCACTATATTTTGAGCTTTAGCAACAGATTGGCTCTATTTAATATTTCGCTAAAGTAGTTTCGAAAACAGGCAGAAAATTGCTATCTTGGAAAGTTTTAGGGGGAAATTAAGGAGTTTTTAAGGACCTCATTCATCAAAAATAAGTTCTTAGGGGCCCTTAAAAATGGAAACCAAAATTAAGGAGTTCTTAAGGACTTTTAAGGACCCGTGGGAACCCTGAGTTTCATCAAATCATCACGCACGGGGGATAGCTAAACTCCTATATATTTTAAAATCTTTTGTTCAGAGATCAGCAAGAGATTTTTCAGATAACTAATAGAGATGAGAAATGTAATTACAGCAATTTGGACAGTTTGGTGCTCTTTTGTATAGTAAAACATGGATAAAAGCCCCACTTGCTTTTAAAGATTCTGGAGGTGACCTGAACCTGTAGAAAAACATTAAAAAGTGTAAGATAATCGATTATAAAATTGGAATTGCAGCTAGAAAGTTTTGAAAAATCTCATATGGTATCTTTCAAATTATTTGTTTGGTTTGGCCATATTTACACACAGAATTACAGCAAAAAAAAATTTAAAAAGTGTTGCAGATGTGAATAACTCAAAAGATTCCAGAAATATAAGATGCCACGAGCTATTAAAAACGTTGAAAGATGTCAGTCTTGGCGATTTTATGACAAAAAGAACTCTTGATATTTTATCTTGTTTGAATATTAGTGATTCTTTTGTATCCATTTCACCTGAAGAATTAGAATAATATCCCTTTCACAAATGGGAACACAGTTAAAGAACTTAAAGTAGTAAGCAATACTGCTGAAAGAGGTGGAGGTGTACAGCTAATACAAAAATTTAATAATTTATTTACACATGATAAGGATGATAAGCAATTTCTTTTACAAGTTTTTGAAGCTAACTGAAAGACAATATCTAGAGAGACAACCAAATGACCTATGCTTTGTCTTTCAGAGAAATATATATTTATAAAGCTATATCTATATATTTAGTAGGCAAGGCATAAATTTGTCACAGTCACAACTCCTAAACTGCTGAACCGATTCTTACGATCAAGGTATCCTTTGAAGGAAGGTCCTTTAATTTCAATTAATTGTTCTTACTGGAGATTGAGTGTCGTTTGAAAATGTATTTTTTGATCGACCATTTTCAGCACACTGAAAAATGTCACCAAGTGGTTCTTTAATGTTCGGTTAAATGATGAAATAAAACGCACTATAACACCACACTACTTAGTAATATAGTATTTAAGGTTACTAATCACTTATTTTGAATTCTTTTCATGATTTTATACCCCCTAATTTATAGGGGCAATTTTATCAGAATTTCATATGTTTAATGAATAGTACATGGGATTGACGAGCGTTAAAGAGCAGGGGGTGGAACCTTCTAGTATTTAATTATTTCATACACTTTTACTAACTTATTTAACATTTTTAATTATTGAATAAATAAAAACTTTCTTTGATAAAATTGCTTTTACTGCTCATTGAGTGACATCTTTTAATTGGAGTAAGATTCTGAAATTTTGCTAGAACATTTTTATGGGTAGATGTAAAAAAATTAGGGGGTGTCCTGATCTCTAGCTAAAAAAAATTTTTTTACCATATACTTTTGAACCACCCTAATGTATACGTAGCATAGGGGTCGGCAGAATTGTCAGTGCTGAGAGCCACACATTCAGTAATCAGAATGGTAAAATTTAAGTAGAGTCCCAAAGTAAAAATAAACAATACCAATATGAGCTTTTACTAAAAACATTTTTATATTTATCTTTATAGTATAAAAATCATGGCAAACAAGACAAATCAGTCTTTAATTTTTTGGGGGGAGGGGGAAATGAACAGAACCCATTCAGATCATTCTTTCTTAAGTTCATAATTTTTCTCATCCGTTTTTCTCTTCAAAGTTTTCTCATCAGTTTGGACAAAGCAGAGGCCATGCTTTTCCAATACAGTATATCAAAAATAAAGGCCTTTTAGCATTGTACACATTCGTGAAAAGTTTACAGCAAAAGGTGCTATTTGCCTCAGCCGAAGACAAGAAAACAACGTTAATAAAAGCTAGATGCAACCAAGACTGGGACACATACTGCTATAGCGCTTTCCAAGTTTGTTTTGTATTTCAACTGAAAAGATTCCAGGGGGGGGGGGGGGGGATTGATTTTAAGTTAGTATTTTAGAACAGTGTTACCAATCCACCTTATTCATCTCTCTCTGTTTTCCTTATTTCTCAGGTTTGAGTTTACACAGTAAGTTTATAATGGGTTTATCCAAACAAAACAAAAATGTATTACCATTTATTCCTTTATCAGTTTATTCTTATGTTGAGTTACTTAGAACTTGAAGAGGCACAAATATATGTATGAGAAGAGAAGCGGTCTGCCGACCCCTGACATAGCATATTCTTAAGAAAGGAATTTACAAATATTCATGAGTCAAAATGAAGTAAATTTTCGATGACAGATCAAAGACAATAATTATATATTATATTTCATATTGATTATATGTATCCGATGGATGCTTTTTTAAAATATTATGTTTCCTATTTAGTTTCATGTTACTGTAAATAATTAGTAATATAGAATTTTAAATATATTAGACAATTCTATGTAATTAACCAATATGTTTGATGTCCAACTTTGCTTGTTGTGAAATAAAAATAAAAATGTTCAAGTTTCTTATTTCATACTTTTCTTATTGAATGAAAACTACAGCATAACTTTCACTGTAGTTATAAAACACAATATAGCTTTCATTAAACAGGGTGGCCACAAAATTAAGGAAAAAAGTTCCTTGATAGATTTCTAAAAAATTCCAACTTTTCCAGTTGTGTAGACACCCTGATCAAATAGAAAATGTATACTTAAGAGATAATATTTAAATTGTTTAAAAACAGTTTTTTTGGCAGCAATGAAAAGTTTAAAGTATTCCGTAACATTAAACTTCTAATGATTACCGCCACAATTCTTCGGGTAAATGGTACCAAAGTATGGATGAGCGGGGAAACGTTACTTCAAAACAATAGAAAATTTCCCTGATTTTTGTTAAATTTAAAAAAAATTCCTGACACTTACCTGATTTCCAGGTTCTGTAGCCACTCTGTTAAACTTATATAGCAGTAAACTACATCAATCATTAAAATGTTTTATATGTTTATATGCTAATCATTGAGACTGGTATATACAATATAATTTACAATTCAAATACATGTTAAATATATCCAACATAAAACACTTATTCAAAAAACTTTTTGAAACACACAGTAACATCAAATGCTCCCATGTATAACACATTTTATGACAATTTATAATAAATGAATTGATAAATTATAGCATTAATAATAAATTGAAAATTTTCTTTGGATATATAATTTTTGGTATCACTGATGAGGGCAATAATTTGCAAAGTGTCCATCCTCACCTAAAATAGAATGTGAGAATTAGGATTAATATTCAACATTACACACTACAATTGACTACAACTATAAACCCTCATTGCTGCATTTATAACAATAATGGGTATTATTGTTACCAATTGTTGTTGAGAGCAATCAAGACCATTGTACTAAAATTAGCTAGGACCATAATCTCATGGTATTTTAAACCTTGATTTTAAAGCAATTACAGCATGCCCTGGTAAATTGTTGTAGAATAATGCTATTATAATGATGGATCACTGTTGATTGGATTGAAAGTAGCATTCATACCTTTTGAATTTCAAAAGAAATATTTGTCAAATCCTAATTGCACACAATAAAGTCTTGGTATATTGTATAATCTATATTACTTTCATCAAGAACTAAAAACAATTAAGAAAATAAAAGATGCAAAAAAATATTCATTGTTGAATATAGGATGACTGATAAATTCAGAAATTTACTTAAAGGCTTCAAAAGTTTTGTTTTGGAAAATATGAAATATAGACAAGTACATTAGTTCCTTAAGATTCGAACTTGATATGTTTTGCACACAGATTTATTCAAAAGAAAATTCTGTTTAGAAAGCTCTGACTTAAAAATGCAGTGTTTCTAAAAGAACAATATTGTAAAAGCAATTTTAAATTTGACAACGATCTTTACATGTACAAAAGGGAAAATATCTAAACACTGGCGATATTGCTTGTTCTAATAGACTAAAAAAAGGAAAGTGCTGTCTTATTTCATTAAAAAGTTTGATAGCAATACTATAATATTATTTCATATCATAATTCAGAATATAAAACAATGCGGGAATACCTAGTTTCATAAATTTTCAATTACTGGTTTGTGATTTATGACTGACAATATATATAAAACAAAACCCTGGTTTTTAAGGCATAACTAGTTAAATAATTAGTAACTTTATTAGTTTTTGTTTTAAATGACCTTCTGTTAAAGGCAAAATATAAATGCAACATTGATTCAGATTTAACATTTTAAAATTATTATTAATAAAGTAAGTTTTGCAAATTAGACTTTTTTTTTTGAATTTGAACCAGAATGGCTACAAATCCAATAAAACAACATTATAGCACACTACACCAATTTTCCCACTGAAATCACAGAATGAAAATCAAGGACTTTTAAGGACCTAAATACTATTTTTTAAAAACGTTAAAAAATATATTTTTTTAGGCGCCATATCTTTATGTGTGACTTTACAGCTGTTTCGGCCATAGCGCCAATATCAAAATCTTTCATGTACAATTTGCATTTTGCCTTATGAACACAGACTATGACAATATTGCAATAAATTTTTCATATGCACTATGCTTTAGCCATAGCATATTAAATGTGCATTTTCTGGGGACAGTATTCTTAAGTTGCACCTGCAAAAAAAAAAAAAAAAATAGCACTCGCTGGTCACAAATTTCTTTTGTACTCTCACAGAGCACAGTGTGTAACTAAAACTCTATTCGAGTTCAAATCCACAAATACGTACCAAATGACGTACAAGCTGTAGCATGTGCTATACAAATATAATAAAAAATTCTGGTGCGGCCCAAATAAGAGGAGGTCCCATGGGAATAAACAAATCAGAAATGAAGTTTTATAAATGTTACAGTTGGGTACACAACAACAGGAAAAATTAAGGACCTCAAAGCATTTTCAAGTACTTTTAAGGTCTGGAAAACAAGTTAAAAAATATTAAGCACTTTTAATGACCGTAGGAACCCTGAATACATTCAGAATAGATAAAATATATAGAATAAATCAATGAAGTATAAAAAAGATCAATTCTTCCTAAAATAATATTCATTAATTTCTTTTTGTCACTTAAATATTATAGCTTCAAGCACTTTAAATAAAAACCAACCATATATGCTATTAAAATGAAGGGGGAAAATATCTAGGAGTGTAAACAAATACTCAGACTTAAAAACTCTACTAAAACACAATTTTCCCACAAGAAATATCTCCAAAACTGGGCATTCTTTTCCTGTTTATACATTCTACTTGGCATTTTGGAAAATAATTGGCATTTTGGTCCCCTGAAAGATGTCCCCTCCTTGAATTCTGGAGTACCCTCAATATTGTAAATGTTGTTACAATAAGTTTTAGGAAAATATGAACCTTAAACCCTTGGATTATAAAAATATAATTAAATATAAATCATTGAACTATTTTTTTCATTAAAGTTAAACTGGCGAATGGGGATAGTCAGCTTGTACTTACCCTTAAACCTTTTTTTGTTTAATTTTCTATTTATCACAATATCAGCCAAAGTATTAAAAACACTAATAAAAATAATTAACAAAACTTGAAAGTAAAAAAAAAAAGTATTATTTATAATTTCAGAAGATTTTATAAGCTAGTTTACATATATCCAGTTGATGTTATAGACTTAACGTCTATAACATCAACGGAAGCTTTGATGAAAGCCCCATTACAACAACGCAAATCTCGGCAATTATAGCATCAACACTAAAACAGCTGCGCAAATATCGAGAAAAGCAGCTGCTAAATCATTAAATAAGCATAATCTTTGGCAAAAATAACAATCACTTCAATGTAAATACAAAGGATAGTGCATTCCATACCGATGCAAATCACGCAATGGTCTATTACATCAGCATACTACCCGGCAAAAATGGCCGTCACAACAACGTAAATCTCGGCGATAACCCGGCATATAAGTCTAAATCTCGGCAATAGCAGCCATTATATCGGCATAACAAGCAATAAAATTAACAATCGCACACTAATATAAATATTAGCAGAGGTGCCACATATCTGACTAACCCAATACAAAGAAGAAGAATATAAATATTTATGATAGAGACAAACATTAAAGGAAGCAGCGACAAAAGTTGTCATTTTACCGGAGGTTATGAGAATTCAGGCAAGGATCCATGGCGATCAGACTTGTAAGCAAGCGCATGACACACATGCTTTCCCTAAAAATTTGAATGTGGATTTGCATCGATCTCAGGAAATTTTGGTCAAGAACACTGAAATCGGCATATACGTAGAACTATATCACGTGTGATTTTTAGTGTGGATTTCATTCCCTATATGTTAAGTCAAGGAAGCAAAAGCTTGCTTTTCACAACCGTCTTATTTCACACGCAACAAGTAACTTCCTTTTCGGAGCTTTGCTTACATTAGTGATAAGTGATGTGTGGATGCAAAATGTCATACAATATACTCCTCCTATTTTGTGATTTTCTGTACCTGGCGATTGATTTCGGAAAATAACAAGGATTTTTTATACTTAAATACTACAACTACTTGGCAAAGTTAGGCGACTTTTTTAACAAGAGAAGAAAATGATTTACAATGACATTATAGGGCCATTTAAATTGCGCAAAAGTAGATGCCCCATTCAATAAGTGGTAACTCTTAATCGCTAAATATATAATTTAATCGGTACTTTTACGCAAATATAAATTTTCAATTGAATAAGAACAGGTTGAGAAAACTGTCTATACTGATGGCATTTTCTTCCGGCGTTCAAAGCAAATTCCACAAATTCATTTTTGTCAACTAAAGTAAATAAAGGCAAAACAATTTGATATTTCAGAATATATAGTGTATGTTGTTGAGCCTTGCACGACGAAAAGATAAAACATAGGAACCAAACAGGTAGGCGAAATCCACGTTTGATGTCAAAAATAACAATCGCCTGTGTGCTTACCAGGGAGATACTATCATTGGACTATAAAATTGACCACTCAATACATGAATATAAACTAAAATTAACCCCTTTTTTGACAACATTCGCTCTTCCCACCTCCTTAAAAATATCACCGTTTTGACAAAACTGCATTAGTACTCGATAGCTGATTTTTTTGTTTATCCTACTATCCGACTGTAATTTCTAAAAAATAGTCGCCTTAGCCCAAAAATAGTTGAAGGTTTTGCTTAAAATAGTCTCTTTGGGCCTTTTTTTCATTGAAATAGTAGCCATAGTTGCCTGGCCACTAAAATAGTCGCATTAGTAGCCTATTTAGTCGCCTGTGGCAGCCCTGAAAGTAGCTAAAAACATTTTTATAATTACAAGAAAACTTTGGAAATTGTTAAATTGACAAAGATTACTAACCTTACCACCTTACTAAACCTACTCAGTTTGGCAGCCCTAACAGTGGAATAATTCTTGGCGCGATGAGACACTCAGGTTAACATTATGCAGGTTCTCTATCCAAGAAGCAATATTGGGAGTTAAATTACTTTTGGCAAATTATCTCCCGATTTTCAAAAGTTTGTTGTCATTATTTCCCCAGAGCTTTTGAAACACATTCAAAAGCTCATACATATATTACACCCCAAAAAATATCTACTTACCACAAATGTAACAGTGTTCATAAAATCCCTCAAGAGATAGATTTTCAGAAGTGGAGATATCTATAACATGGTAAGGAACTTCATCTAAAAGATTAAGTCTTAACTGTCGCAATGCATCAGGGTTTTCTCTCGCCAAAGTTCTGGCTCGGATTACGTTCCTGGAATTACGCGAACCTGAAGCTTTTTTTCTTTTTGTTTTTTTAACTTTTGCTGTAAGAAAATAATCCATTTTATAAAAATTGTCACATAAAATAAAAAAAATAAATTTGTAGTTAAAAAATAATAAATGGGGAAACAAAACGAAACGTTAAAATAAATTGTTTATCATCAGTGTGAGCCTCATTTGATTAACTTGAAGACAGAGTACACAGAGAAATTCAAAAAAGTTGTTAAACTGTTTATTTCTTTAACCATTAAAGATAAGAAGCAAGCATAAAATGTAAAAGTTTTCAAAATAAGGCAAGGAAGCATTATAAGATAGTTTGATTTCCATGAGCAATATAATTTAAAAACTTACATAATTAATATTTACACAGCACTTGTAGGAGAAAAGGCCAATTACGAAAGTTTATCTGAGGTCAAATCTTTAAAATTGACTAAAATAGAATGTATAAACAATGCAACTTGCACCATTTCAGAAGAGTTATATGATGAGGAAAATTAAGGACTTAATTTCTAGATATAAAGCATTCTTAAAACTATGAATTATTTTCATCTAAGAAAGTTAAATATTTAACAGAAAATTTAATTAAAAGTTTTAAACAGATTGTAAGCCATTGCTATCAACAAACTAATTTTTTTAAATAAAAACATAGCCTACTAAGCTTAAAAATTGTTCAAATTCTGTAGACTTAAGAGGATAGAATGTTACATGTTTTTGTTACATGATTTCACCTTAGAAACACTTTTATATAATTGATGTTTCTGTTTTAGACAAATTGCCTGTATAAAAAAATAATAAAAAACATAAAAATCACAGCATAATTTTATGATTTCTTATCGTATTTTGAACCCTCAAAAATTATACTAATGCCCTAGTTTTAATACAGGGTTCATACAAATTTTAAAATGTAAAAAATAAGTTTTTTATGACTTTTCAATGATTTTTTTTTTTTTTTTTTTTTTTAATTTTTTAAGACTATTAAACTCATTGTTTTCTTACACATAAATTCAAAACATTACATTATAAAAATCCAAATTGACAAATTAACTATTTAAGTAACATTTAAATCGAATTTTATTTATACTTTTGACAACTTTTTTTCTCACCATCAATTTTTAATTGCAAATTAAGAAGTTTCATAATTTTTCTCTCTTTCATACATTTTCTTAAATTGTTATTTAACAGAAAAATTTCACTTCAAGTTTCGACTCTTTCGGACAAATCATTGGTCGACTTCTTCAGTTTGTCTGAAACAGAAGTTTTTTCTCCTTAAATTCTTTGTTACTTGCTAACCTTCTTGTCTTTTTGGGGGAATTATTTTGCTTTTCGCATTGGTGGGATTTTTATTAACAGGGAAAAGATGATTTTAAAAATTCATGATGGGGGAGTTTTGTATCATTAGGGGCCTGTGTAGCAGATTATATTATATTCAAGAGTGGAAAAGCCAACCGTACTTAAGTTGGATAGGCCCATTTAAGGATCTCTGTATATGCCTCCATTTGATAGCAATAAAACATTCATCAATGTAGTTTGATTCAATTAAAAAAATTATCATTAGTGTTTAGTTTCAATAATTACCCTCAGTGCAAAAATTACAAAAGGCTTCTGTCCTTTTGCAGTCAAAATTTAGCATCCAAATTATAAATGCTACAAGTGAAGCTTATGTCAAATGACTGGTCTGGAAGACAAGTTCCCATATTCAAATTCCTTTAACACTACCAAACATTTACTCATACTGCAATTTACGGGAGAATAAAGTACTACTAGATGTAGGCTATGAATCAGTTTAAAGGTCTTGAAAAAATAAGAAAGAATGCTAAAATACTTTAAAAGTGCATGAAAAAATACTTTCAAAGTAGGCTGAAACTTGGCTTGAAAATGTGAAGGCCGATAAAAATAATTTTTATCAGCAAAAACACTAAATTGGCTAGGTCATTTACTAAAAAATAAGAACAAAAAGTAAAAATTTGCCATGTTTGATCACTTTTCCAGTAAAATAAAATTAGGAATATTACCTTATGACAGTCTTTATCTAAAAGAACAATATTAAGATACGTCTACAAAAGTTTTATCCAAATTGGTCTCAAGAGGAAAATATCTAAACAAGTTAAGAAACCGATTTTATGTAACTAAAAATTTTATGCAATTGATATGCTTACCTTTCGCCTTGGCTTCTTCTCTAGCGGCTATGACTTCCTTCCGCTTATCTTGATACTCTTTATCTAATTTTGCAACAACTTTATCAATAAAATTATCCATAATCAATATTCTAGTTTCTGAAGTTATCATCTCTCTGCAAATAGGACATCTTTTCTGCTTCTTTTTCCATTCTTTAATGCAATGCTCACAATATGTATGTGAACAGCCTAATGTAGTAGCCTAAAGTTAAAAAAAATTAGCCTATAAAAACATAGTTTTTACTATACATCACTTAGTATATGCACTGTTCACTTTTATATGCAACTCCAATTTATTGAAGTGATTTAGATCTTGGATTGAGTTTGCATGGTGTTTGACAGCAACAAAGGAAACCATCAATTTAAATGGAGGTGTCATGGTTCTATTTCTAATGTTTGGTTGCAATACTTGGCTTGCAATTATGGATGCTACATGTTGGCTATGAAAATGTAATGGAGCTTGATTGGTGGGAAGAAAACTGTGTCCCTGAGCATCTCCCAAGAAACTAGGGGTGTGGAACATTGCACAACTTTCAATTACACTATAATACTGACGTGGATTTGTGTCATTTACCGTTTGTATATTTTCATCCTTTATTTAGAATAAATGGCCAATTTGGCGATAATTCTTGTATGTGTCTAAAGAAAAAAAAAGTCGCCAAAATGGTGATTTGGGCGATATACTTTTCGATAATCCTTATATCCCAGAAGCAGAATAATATATAACGTTCTGCAGCGTGATTTTTGACAGTTACAAATGTTCTGCAGACATTTTTTCAAAATTTCCAGTATGATAAAAAAGAAAAAATGCATAAAATTAATACTACACATTTATTGCAAAATAATAATGACAAAAAAATTATTTTTCAAACCAAGGCATACATTCAAAATTTGTAACTTTATCAATGACTTTGTAAGTTAAATATTTAGACATTGATACAGAACCGCTATGTATAAAATGTTTGTGGTAAGTTGGTCCATGCAAAGAAATAAGGTCTGCTTTAAGATGTTTTCTTAAAGATTTGTGTCCAGGTCCACACTCGCGGCCATTTGTTCCAAACTTAAAATTGTTCTGCAAGGATTCTGATTGTTCTGTGACGTATGTCGCAGTTTTAGGCACTTTCTGCTTTCGGGCCTTATATTATCCTTTATTACAAGCAAAACTGAGAGAGGAGAAAAAAGCCTGATTGTTGACGAGGTATGCTCAAGGAAAGAGAACTGTGTTAAAAGCATTCTTTTTTCAACTTTTTACGCCATTAAAGCATTGTTACGGGGATTTCGGTGGTGGGGATGTTTAAAACACCTTAAGAGGCATTACCACAGCGATTTTAAACAAACTCGTTAAAACCGTTTTTTAGCAATTACTGAAAAACATGATTTTTTTAATGGCAGCTCAATACTTCAAAGGAAATACTCCAGCACAAATTGCGGCTGAAAAAATAAAATATTACGTCTATGGAGCGGAGACTTGACTGGAATTCCTTCTTAATCAATAACTTGTAATACACCACATTATATAAAAAAAAATAGGTGTCAAGAAGGTTTTGAATGAAACAACAATATATTCTCAAATAGCATCTTTTGTTTCTCATCCACAATATATATTAACACACAGATTCAAAGGAAATGTTTGACAATGACATTTGTGCATGCAGGAAGGAAATATTTTTATAGAGCCCTGGTCATAATAAATATCACCAAATTGTACATGCTTGAATATGGCTTGTACTTGGATCTGGCATATATACACAGAAATAGATACGTGTAAAAGCGGCCTTTTAGTGACAGTCCTCAAAACAGGATAAAATGCATAGACATCCACAATATGTATATCTGTTAACTGAATTTATAAGTTAGAATGTACATTACAGAATGAAGAAATAAACCAGACTTGCTTCAAAACTGATTTTCAACATCACAACCCTGTCGCTTTTTTAATTTAATTCCATTTTTCCTTTTTCAAATGCTATCTCCCAAATTTCAGTTCAATTGGATGAAGGTACATGAGCAGCCTTCCAAAGACTTTCCCCCCACCATGGTTCGTACACTTGAAGAATAAAAAAAATTCAAGGACTTTTCAAGCACCTTTCAAGGATGCGTTATCAACACAAATATACAATTAAAAAAAAATTTCCAAAAATGTTAATTGGCAAACGGTGCATGTTCAAATCGAGTAAATACAAAATAAAATATGTCTTATAGGTTTTAATAGAAGAAATTTTTTATTTTAAAATAGAAGAAATACACTTTCCGTGTATATCAGAAACAATACTACATCCCTTAAAACCAGAAGTAAAGTAGGGAGCACTCACTTGGTTACAACGCCAATTTTAGGTGTGAATATCCCTTTATTTTTCTTGTTTTATTATATTGAAACTTTCATCAAATAATAACACAAAATTCTTAGTGATTAAACTGTCTTCTTTTACTGCATGTATTCAAAGGCGGCACTAGGTTCATTTTTCAGGGGGGGGCCATTTTAAACTTTAAGTTTATAAAATGTATGCACTATGTAACCTAATTGTAATAAACTAACTGCTGATTAAAGGCTTGATTGCAATGATAAGTGTAGAATTTTCTAAATTAGTAATTTTCATTTGATGCAGAATTAAAAAAAGTTAATTTAAGCTTGAATTGCTCTCCTGAAAAATAAGAAAAAAGTAAAACAAAGAAATTACAAAAAATAAAAATAGTTAATAATTGTTTTATAATCACACTTCTTTATTCTTTGAAAGCCTAAAGAATAAAATCCAATTTCCTTTGCTTTGTTTTGGCAAATCTGTCTATGACACAGCTCACATCAATGTTTATGTCTCTGTGAGTATGCAACAAGCAAAGTCCTGCTAACCTTTCTTCCCCCATTCTAGCTCTTAGCCACGTTTTCAAGTGTCGAAGGGTAGAGAAACTTCTTTCAGCAGAGGCAACGCTAACTGGTAGTGTTGCCAAAATTTTAAGTAACATGTAAATAGTAGGATATACATCTTTGTCACAAGCTCTCATTGCATCTATGGCAGAAGTGGGGAGCTTTTCTTCTTTTTTCCATTTCTCTCTCTATAATGCTAGCTCACTTTCAATCAGAATAACACTCATTTGTGTCAGTTCTAAAATTGGTATGAACTTCTTTAATAAGTTTTGAAGCTCGTTGCTTTCTGATTCTGTTGGCTTTTCCATATCAGGGGTTGGAATCAGTAATCGAAGGCCAAAACAATCCAAATTTTCTTTTGGAAATCTTCCTATTAGGTCTTCAATTACATTATCCAATAAAGGTATGTAGACCGAGATTCTAAAATACTCTTCTGGTATTTGAGTATTGTAGTTCTCACTGTGTTTTTGACGTCTGGCTAGGCGTGAAAGATTCACATCAATTTTAAGCTCGGAACATATATCTTCAACCTCATTGAATAGAATAGAAAAAGATTCCACGCAGTCTTGGCGCTTCTACTGCAAAACTGAAATTGTATCTTCAACAATGGACGCAGCTTTTCGCAAATCGAGATCAGGAGCCTGAAGTTTTCTGCTTAGTGGTAGAGTTTGCTTCAAGACATCAATTAATGGTAATAAAGCTGAAACAAACTGGACACTGCAAAGTGAGCACAGAAGAGAAGATGCATTAGAGGCAGTGGTTAGGTCCGACCAATTTGAAATCGATTCAAGCGCTTCAATTATGTAAGGTAGAGCTTCGCGGAATTGAATAACACCATCATGACTTTCAACCCAGCACACACTAGTCCAGACATCACGTGTGGAAAAATAATTACCCTCGGTGCCATGGTTGCTTAGAAGAGCATGGCAGGGTTTTTTCTGAGGGGGGCTATAATTCTTTGTACTGTAAAGAAAAAATTTACGTTAATGAAATTGTACCTTAAAAATCTGTATTTTCACCGTTTTTTAAACTGGAGATTCTCAAAGAATTTTGGGATATTCGAAAAGGCTAGGGAGGAAGAGGGAACCCTTCAGGGGGGGGGCATAGCCTCCCCTTAAAGCCGCCAATGCATGTACTGCTTCTAATACTGCATGTTTGTTTCCTCATCACATAAAAATAATGGAATCACGCTATCAGAGAACATGCAATGAAATAATTTATCAATGTTTTCATTTGAATTTATACAAGCCGTGTGTGAGGGCGCTGCCTGCCTTGATCGAGAAACGAGAGAAAGTGAAGAAGGAAAGAGGAGAAAATTATGTCATGTTGGAACTCGCTGTGGTTATGGCGAGATGCTGTAAATTTTATGTCTAAAGAATAATTAAATTTTTCAATTTTAAAAAATACTCAACTAACTGCCTGGACTCTTATATTAGAGTAGGAGTCCTTTTTCTTTCTTTTTTAGGTTGGATCCTGACACCGTGATTTTTTATGATTTTCAATGTCCATAATATTTCAGTATCTAAAACTTCGTTTTAACTACATTCACCTCCACCGAGCTTGCTTGAGATGAAATCAATGACGACTTGATAGTTGCGGACAATATTTGCTTTAGGGGTATTTTTTATCATTAGAAATAGTCCCAACAATGCTCATCGAGCTACTTGTTAGAGAAACTAAATCCATGTGCGATTTGCTCTTTGAGTGGCTTTTTAAAACATTTGCTATTCCATTGATGCTTTGCTGGAATTTTTGGCACACGAAGTACATGTTGCAAAATGTGGATCCAACACCTAGGCTTCCAATCATACCCATGTATTATATCCCTGCTTTTCTAAGCAGCTTGAATTGAAAATACATTTTACTGCCATTTTTAAACATTAACGAGACAAGCGATCATAGGATTTGATCAGAGTGAACCAGTTTTTATATATGTACGAGCCGCTCTGTACGCATCAAAGGGAGAAAACGAACTAGCAGGAGGAATGACGCAATCTTATATGTTTTTGTTCTTCCTTGGTCGCTGATTGGCTTAACTAAATTTGAAGGATTCTACTCTTTTTGAAAACCAACATTTTTAAAGAGGCTATATTTTTAGAAAACAAAATTCAAGCACTACAAACACATTTTTAAAAAATTCAAGGTTTTCATTTGAAAATGAAAGTTTTTTTTCCAAGCACTTTTTAAGGTTTTTAAAAATGTACAAAACATGTAACATAAACACTCATACACAAATTGTAGTTAATACAAGATTTAAAGTTAGTTAATTCCTTGAAAATCAGCAGGATCCTAGAATATAACAAAATGTCAACTGAAAATAAATGTTTCGATCAGTTAGGATTTCTAAAGGTCAAAAATAACTTTTGTAATGTATTGTGATAAAACCTAACACAGATAATTGGTTTTTATAATAGTTAGCCTGTCATCCAACTTGCACTAGGGAACAGAGGATTCTTTTCCCCCCAAGATCTATTTTTTAGTCTTTCAAAAATATTTCTGAAATGATCTTAACAAATTTGCATAATTATTCGAAAAGATTGGCACTCACTAGATGTATGGAATGTATCATTTATTAGATTTTTCGGGTCTTTACAAAAACAGAGCCCAGATATCTTCCTATTGCTTTTAATTTCCATTAACTTCAATTTATAGCAAAGTTTATCTTCAGGGTGAAAAAATAGCAATTTGAATAAATATGGAAAAAAAAATGTAAAATATTGCTTAGACCAGCATGGTTTAAGAAAAATCACATAAAACTTTGCTTCACATTTTTAGTATAAAAATATAAAATAAAAAGAGGGATCCATTCTAAATGTATTTCAGATTAGTTTAGACTAAGTGATTAAGAAATAGCTTGAGATTTGGTAATAGACTGAGAGGTGACAGCAAGTTTAGGTATGCCATCAAATAACATTCTTAATTTTATATGTAATTTAGAAAAATGCTAGCAGATTATGAATATATTTGTCTGCCAGGGCAAAATTGGTTGAAACTGTTAGCCAAATATGTCATTACTTGCTAAATAATTAATATTCTTTTTTATTTGAATAACCCATCGCTCTGTAATTTCCAGTGAGAAAGATTGCAGACAATTCCACTTTTCTGGTGCTGAATATTTTTGTCTTTTAAAAGTAAATCAAATTGGAGTTACAGGGGTCAAAGTGACAAAATAAGAATATATAGGATTTAAAAAAAAAATATAGGACAATATAAAATATCAAATAACTGCACACAGTTGCTACTGAACTTTAATTTTAACTCATTATATATTTCATTAATTAAAACTTTAAATGAAAATTACTGAAATGGACATATGAGACATACTTATTTGAAGTTAGAGGACTTTCACACAGCACTAATTTCCCTTCCTATAAATTTTTCTTTTTAATAGAGGAATATTAATAAAAAGTATTTAGAAAATTACTATCTCCCTTTAAAACTCGTTATATTGAATTTAAGAAAAAAGGGAAAAAAAGGGGGGGGGGGAAAAAACATTAAAAAAAAGAAATTGCCTGATCCTGAATATGTCATCCTTTATTCGTTATTACCTCAATATTTCATACTTGGTATTCATCAATAAATCAAGTTTATATTAGCTACATTTGCAATTTTGAGTCTTTTGTTTCTAGCATGTATAAGTGCTTGAGCTGCCTTATTTCTTTTTATCCTTTTGTTGGTATAGATTTATCCTACGGTGTCGGACGGATTGGAGATTTAGCGCCAAATGTGGCAACCGGTTGACTTAGTTTTCCGGTAATCCTAGTGAGCGTTTAGATTTAGCAACACAGATTTTTGACGTCATTTTCAATTTTTGACTTTTTTGAAAAGTCGCTATCCGAATTCTGACACAGTACAGCAAATTTTAACCTTTTGTTTCCTTCATTAATCATTGACTGAGCACTCGAAATGTCGATTTTAGTCCTGCAAGTGTATAATAAAGTTTTTTTTCTTTTCTTTTTTTCTGTTCTTCCCGAGATAGTTTGTTTCTGCGTCGCTTTCTTTGGTTAAAATGCCAAGTCCAGTACGGATCGTGCGCTAAGAATTGATTACATAGAGCCGCGCCAAGTTATGGCAACCATAGGTAGTTCACATGTGATTAAAAAAAATGGCGAGGCTGTTATTTTTTGGCAAAAATCACCTTAACGTAGAATCCGTACTCAACTTGGGATTTTAACCTTAGCCTTTTCGCTTCTCTTTTTGCATTACGACCAATTAGTTTACTACGCGTGCTATGGAAAAGTTCACTTGTTTACAACTCTCCTCGGTCGAGTACAGTTGAGTTGTAGGAATAAGTCATTGTTACTTCTGTCGACGTGCGCTTTCCCTATGATCACGCAGAAAGGAAGTGAGTAGTCAAAGCAACACGTGACGTCACAAGAGATACGGCGCGGCCGCTTACTAACATCGCTTTTGTAGGGTCTCTTTCACTTACGATCGCGGCAAAGAATCCAGAATATAAAAAATCGCAACAATCGGCGCCGTTATTACGAATTTGAAGAAAATATAGGTCGAATCAACACAGAAATATAGGATTTATAGGACAATTATAAAATATAGGACAATATAGGACGTTTTTTCCGATTTTTAAAAATATATAGGATTTATAGGATATATAGGACGTCTGCGACCCCTGGAGTTACCAGTTGCATTATCAGCAAGTATACGACATGTGAGAAGTGGAAAGTCGGCACCCTTCTTCAATGAAAATTAAAGAGGATTACCCAATAAATACAAATGCTCATTATTTGCAGGTCATAATTGGCAATCATATTTAGTTCCATGCATTCAAAGTCGATTTTTGAACAATTTTGGCCATTTCTGCCCCAGCAGATCAGTACTACTAGCATTATTTTATATTCTATAAAGAAAAATTCTCAATGATGTTCGATGACGTGCCTAAAATTGCAGTCGCCTCTCGTACTATAATGGAGAGGGATATGAAGTTAGAAGTCAACTTTTAAAGTTCTACTCTAGTTAAGGAGTAAATACAAATTTACAATCCTACATTAACTTAGAGTGCAATTATTGCAAATATATCTTACTATTGAATAAAACGCATTTAACACAATAAAAAGTTATATGTAAACTGCATAACTCAATAGATAAAACAAATACCTTAATAAAAACTTCAGTGCATATATTACAAATTAATTCTTCTTCTATCATTTGGCCTAGTTTCTCAGTGGGCTCAGTATTATTTCTTGATTCCTAAGAGAAAAGTAATTATAAATATACATTTGAAAATGATGTACAACTATTTGATATACAACTCCACAATACAAAAAATCATTGTAAAGCTGAAACATCACTGCCACACCTTTTTATGTGGACTGCAGGCAAAGAAAAAAATATCTTGATGTGGAATGTTTTTTATATAACTTTTTATTTATCTCTGTGTTATGCTAAATGGCATGAGTTTACTATCAAGAAGTCTAGCATGACTGGAGCACATCACAATTTAACCATCAATTTCTAAAAAATATCAATTAAATCTCACTTTTTTCTTTAAAAAATACCTATTAATGGTAGGAATCATTGTTGACCTCATCTCGTCTTATTAAATTGTCTATTATCATGAAAAGTTTTTTAAAAATTGGGCTTTTTATCAAACTTTTTAAAATTAAAACACTTTCACATACACATCACTTTTTTTTTATATGAATTAACCTCATTCGGTTGATACTGTCTCCCAAATAGAATTTAAATGATAAAATTCTTCAATGGTTCTTCTACCTTACAAAGAGTACTCAGAATTACCATTTAAATTTAAGGAGTAGTAGTAGTAGTAGTAGTAGAACGCTTTTAGCATAAACTTTCATTTCTAGTAGATGTGACTGAAGAAGTGTTTTATTTTCATGGAACAGAGCAAGTACATTGTAAAGATAGTCAAAAATGCAAACTCCTTTTTAATTACAGGGGTGAAAACAATCAAAATGTAAAAAAGAGGAAAATATATGCAGCGTTATTTCGAACGACAAAAATAGCTGAATAAGAATACATTTGGTACTAATGTGTATACAGAACAGTGCTGCAGCCAGAACTTTATTTAAAAGGGAATTTTAGGCAACTTTAATCTGAAACTCCACTAAAAATAATAAAATTGTAGAAAAAAATTGAACTTCTTAGAAAAAAAAAGCGAAAATCCACGTAAGTGCGGAAGATTTTTACCCCTGAATTAGCACTTAATTAGTACATACAGAAAAAAAAAATTCCTAACTTTCCAACACAAAAAAGATTTGACATTGAAACACGTCTGCTAAAAAATCATTTTCATGCAAACAAGCTACAAGGTTTGCTCAAATGAAAAGAGATCTTGGCTGCAGCAGTGTTGTATGAAATCTCAGTTACTTAATATAGCTGCACAAGCATAGTTAATGGCTTCACATCCATATCTTTATTTCAGGAGAGTTGTTTCCGCATTTCATTGCATGATGAATACCCCTAGATCAGTACAAAGAACAGTTATCTAATGCCTTTTTTCAGAAGGGGAGCATGCTTCAGAAATTTGTCGCAGGATGAAAGAGGTGTACGGAGAGCAGTGTCTCAAACAGTACACCATATTCAAGTGGTTGCTTTAAAAAAGAATCTCTGAAAAGTCAGAGGTTCACTTGTGACAAAGAAGTGCAAAACACTGTGAAAAACTGGAACCGACAACAATCCAGGAGTTTCTACACTGAAGCCTTATACTCCCTTCCTATGTGCTGGGATCTGTGTTTCAATGGTCATTATGTATAATTGTACAGTTCCACATGAACTGTAATTATACTGTTGTTCTTAAAATTTCTTTAAATATAAATGTAGTTTCCTTTTCATTTGGACACACCTTAAAATATGGGCTTAACCTGAACATGGACCTTAATCTTAGAAGTAGCCTGATGAAATAAGTGACTGTTTTACGGAAATTGAACAGTTTAATACCTTAAAATTGAAATTACATGTAACAAAAATGCTGCATAATTTGCAAGTCTAAAATTTCATCTTAAAAAATTCCGAATAAATGAAATATTATTAAAATATCTAATTGAATCTAATATTGCATAGAAAGTACTACAGTACAAAAAGGAGAAGTCCGCATGAGAGCTCAGCAAACATGTTGTGGTTCTTATACAAAATTTAGTGGCGAACGCTGCTTTAGGACATTGGGTTCAAAATGGGCCAATGTTTTAAACTAGTAAATTAATCTTAAAATGCTAATACAGGGATGAGATTCGTCAGAGAGCAAAAAGACAGAAATCCAAAAATTCACCGAAAAAGCATGTGAAGGGGACGATATCTAAAAATTTGCTAAGAAAGCTTACAGAAGGGACAATATTTAAAATCTATCTATCTTGTTTTAAAGATTTATTTTTATACATGAGTGTACAAGTATAACTTTAAATTACTATCACAAAATAGGTCTGGATATTTTAGTAGCACTTGATGTTTTGCTTGAAAAAGTACAGTAAAATTAAGCAAAATAAGTAAGTATTCGACAGGCACATTAAAAAGGAGCATATTGTGATTGTAAATCTTTACCTTCATAAACTGATTCAATTTCTGCTTTTGTTCACAATTCTCTTGCATCAGTTTATAATGAGCTTGTTTAAGTTGTTCATTTAAATCTGCCATTTTTTTCTTCAATTGAGCTATGTTTGAATCAGGCTGATTTGAACCACTTGGTAGATTAGCTTCATTCAAAAGACTTTCAGAATCCTCATTTGCTTCAGCAATTTCCTAAAAGAAAAATATTACATTAAAAATAAGACATTTATTAATGACAACAATTAATATGAGGAAAGCAAAAAAATAAATAAAATTGGGTTATTATCTTAGTGAAACATGAGTTATATAATAAAACAAAGAAGAAAATTATATAAATGACAGAAAAAAAAGCAAGAAATTTTTTAAACTTTGTATAACAGACGCTTTCAAGTATGAATCAAGATGGAGCCACCTCCTTCACACCCTCAACTTTATAAGTGGATAATTATGTTTTTACTTTTTTAACCAGAGAGAGGATTCATTTATCTGTAAAGACGTGTTGTTTATCTTTTCAAGATTTAATTTTGATTCAGGTATTTCCCTATTAAATTCAATGTTTCCTTTTGTATTGTATCCTAATGAACTGTTTGTATCAATTGTTTAAATTTAAATGTTTGTTTGTCCTTTAGTAACTGCAATTAAAAGCAAGTTTAAAATTTACCCCAAGATCTTTTGTTCACGTTGGTTACACACCATATATTTATTTAATAAGCAGTTACAAATGACGCTCAACGTGGGGCCGAATTAATAAAATTTAATGGGAAATGAGTCACAAATGCTTCGGATCTCTCTTTCTCTCACGTTTTTTCACAGGTTAAAAAACAAGTGATTGTAACCTGCGTATGTGCCTGCAATCCTGTACGGTGCTTTGTCTTGTCGCCCCGACAAACAAGTCGATTCGCTCCCTGCGAATGTAACAGATAAGTTTTAAGTACTTATATTGATAATGATTTAAGAATTGTCTTATAGAGAATTTGTTTTGTAAGAGTTAACATACATATTGGCAGATTCTACCTTATTGTAACGTTGCAACTCGCCCTTTTTCACTTGTGGGCATTAATGATTCCGCAAGAGGCCCATTAGGGGGTGGAAGAAATGTATACTGTGTTTACAAATCTTGAATGCCAGTTCGTTCGAATTTGTTGTGTCCAGATGGTAGATACATATGGTTATTCTTTTGATATTGTGTTAAGAGTGAGTAATTTTTGGTATCTTTTAGAGTTTCGAACTTAACTTTGATTATTATTATGTTCATGTATATAAATGAAAAGTTAATGGAAATAATTTATGCCTGGTATTTCTCTAATGCTTAGTACAGCTACGAGTGCTATTAATGTTATCAGTATTTTGGAAGGGATGTTTTTTCATTTTTCATTTGTGCATTATATCTTTATCTTTTGTGCATTTAAATTAATATCAATTGTTGGAAATAATATTAATTGTTGGTGGTTATTAATTGATTTTAAAGGATAAAATTAACAGTTTTGAGTTTTAAAATTGTGAACAAATAAAACATATATTTGAACTTTTATGTTTTGAAACTTTTAAAAATCACTTTTAGAACTTTTATAATTTGAAAATTTAAAAATCCCTTTTGGAACTTTTAAACTTTTATATTTCCAAACTTTTTAAAATCACTTTTTGAACTTTTATATAAATAAGTGCACGATTAAATATACGAAACAATGGCATTTTCGGGAAGAACCAAAAAGGAGGATTTGAAAACATTAGCTATAGAACTGGATCTGGCTCCATCAGACAATCTCAAAGTGATTAAGTTGAGGGATCTCATAGCCAAAAGTGATAAGTTTGACGAGGAATTCGTTAAAGATATGTTATTTGTTATTGTGGAAGAACGCATTCAAGCAGAAAAGCAAAAACCTGTGGCCATGCAAAACGAAAGAGAATTCGAGTTGGAAAAATTGAAACTTGAACTTGAAACTGTTGCAAATCGCTGTCGGAAGCCAACATCTGGAACAACCGAAGTTTGAGCTAAATAGAATTATTCCAAAATTCAACCCAAAAGTAGATGAAATCGGTCTATACCTAACCATTTTTGAACGTCAAGTGAAATTTATGAATATTCCTGAATCGAATTGGACTGCATACTTGATTGGATAGTTGCCACCCGATATATCTTAACTCATCGCTAGAGAAGATGAAGAGGATGCTCAAAACCAGGGCTCCAGAAAAATATTTTCTTCCTGCGTACACAAATACCATTACCAAAAATTTCCTGCGAGTCTGTGTGATTTTAATTATACCGCAGAAAAAAAAAATTTTTTATGTACTATTGAGGATTTAAAGTTGTTTAATTCAGAACCATCTTGGCATTGATTTTGGAAGCATCAGACTCTGCAGGATAAACATTGGTTTCCAATGGCAAATTTTCAGTTTCAATATTAAGGTCATTAGTACTGGGTTGGCTTCAAGGTTGAGCTTGTGAAACGAAAGCAAACATTGACGCTCGTCCAGTATGCCTCCTTTGCTAACTGTTTTCATTTTTGTGCTTTCGATTTAAATGATGGGAATAGTTTTGCTCCAACAATTCTTCATTACTAATACAGCATTTTATTTTCCTTGTCTTGCTTGGATAGCTCCTTTTCATTTTAAAGAAAAATGTGGTTTCTTTTAAATTACGATGAAATATCCCAAGAATTCTTTCAAATTAAAAAGAAGATTGAAGGAAATAAACTCTCAAGTGCAAAAACTCAAGATGCAAATGGAATGAAAAAGTTACAGCAAAGGAAAAACTTGTAATTGCATGTTTCAATAGGTTCAGATTCCAAAATTAGGAAATGAAGTCCCCCCCTCCCTACGGGTGTCAACACTTCTCTCTTCCCTGTCCAACCTAACTGGAATTTCTCCTTCTTCCTAGAAGTAAGTGGTAAGGAACTACAGAGTTCATCCTGAAAATGAAAAAGGGCAGGGCGCTATTTTCCTAAAAAAGGGCAATTCCTGTTTACAAGGGCACTTTTAAGGCAAATTGCATAAATTTCCGTACGCGTTTTCTGCCACAATTTCAATATTGTTATACTTTTCTACCACAATAAATAATTTTCAATATTCTGAAGGGAAAAAAAATCATAATGCAAAAATCTGTGAATCAAAAACTCGCTCACATACTTAAAAGACATCAAAATACTGATAAAATGCTTCACTCCCAATTCTGAGAAAATTATTAAAATTAAAGTGCAATATACACAGTAAAATTTTCATCAAATAGTAATTTTTATAAAATTATCAATTTATAATACAGTAAAATTAAGATAAGAATGTTTTAGTATAATAAAAATGTTTTAAGATAAGAACTTTTCACTCTTTAAAAAATTTTTAAAGTTTGAATGAATCAATCTTAAACTTCATCTCTTAGGTTTGCCATTGTTAGATAGAGAATAGTTTCTTCAAATTTAGCATTATTCATTGTGGGATATCCCAAGCAGTATTCCGACTAAAGAATTTGGACTATGTCCTGAAATTTGTGAATTTTTTCAATTTCCAAAGCGGATCAAATTTAGCGTCAAAACGGCGATTTTTTTGCCGTGAATGCCGCTATTATGTAAGCTGTATTAAAGGTTTTATTTTGTAAAAAATCGGAAATAATCTGAGATTTTGATTGCATTCCTGTTATGTTCAATTTTAAATATGAAACGGATGTTTTGAAATTAATTGGTAACAGGTAAACTATCAAAAACACCCCCTAAATTTAAAAGGAGGACATCGCGATTACGCGTGTTCAAACGGAAATGCCGACCAAACGGTATAGTGGTTAGCGTGCTAGCCTCTAGACCGCGAGGTTGCGGGTTCGAGTCCCGTGTTGGCATGGGTGTTTGTAAATGTATGTTGGCTTGTCTAATGACGAATGTTTCGGCGCATTATAGCCCTCGTGTTGCTGACGGCGCCAGATAATCTGAATACAACCAACCAAACGGAAATATTCTTTTTAAATTCTTAGTGTAAACATTTGATGGTTATACACCTTTAACTAAGTTAATCCAGTCTTTCAAATTCCTTTCTTCTCTATTTTGAAGGAGGCATGGTAAAAATCCAGCGAAATACACTTAATCAAAACACGTACGAAATGGCCATCGGAGTTTACTAATGTGCACTTGGAAGATGTAAGACGGCTCCCTACAATCCACCTACTAATGAAGCACGTTATATGGACATCTACTCAATGGTTTCAGTTCCTGATATATGCGTTGCGCATTTGAACATGAATGCGCATGCGCGACAGGCGATTTTAGTAGGGGTGATCCATATATTGCGTACTGTTGGGAGGGAAAAAACGAAAGTTTTTCGAATTCTTTCAGGATGAAATTTTTTTCTGAAAAAGGGCAGGAAGGGCGCTATTTTTATAGAAAAACGGCAGGCAGGGCGCGCCGCCCCTCGAAAAATGCCTAGGATGAACTCTGAGAACTATATTTGGAATAGCATCTCCCCCCAAACCTCTCTCCTCCTGGAGTTACGGGAGTCAACATCTCTCCCTTCCCGGAGTTACGGGAGTCAACACCTCTCCCTTCCCCACCTTACCTAACTGAGATTTCTCCTTCTTCCTAGAAGTAACTGGTGGGGAAATATACGAGGAATAGCAACCTTAAAAAGAAAAAAAAAAAAAAAAAATGATTTTAATTTCCTGCGGTATATGACGATTTCCTGCGTACATCGTACGCGCGTAAGTCCATTTTATCGGACTCTGCTCAAAACTATGAAAAGGTTAGAGAAATGCTTCTGAAAAGGTTTCGAATTACAGGAGAAAGGTTAAGGCAGTACTTTTCTCCCAACAAAAGAAAAACCCTGATACAACCTGTCGAGACCACTGTTTCGAATTAGATTCCTATCTCGAAGGTTGGATCAAAGAGTTGAAAATCACCACTTTTGAACAACTTAAAAGCCTTATGATCGCTGATCAAATAAAAAGGAAAACTCCAACAAATATCAGAGAGTATTTCTTAGATATTTGGGCAGATTTGAATGATCCTCTAGAACTAGCTGAGAAACTTGATGCATACAACAGCCTAAGGCCTGCAATGAAAAACAATCCAAATCAAACTTATAAGAAGAAAGAAGAATACAGGAAACCCTTTCCAGTGAAGAAAAGTCAACCCTTTGGAAGATCTCATGATGACAACTCACCGGGACCTTCTAGAACAGTACCTTCTGGATATCCAAATTCCAGAACTGATGGAAGAAAAGCCATCCAGTGTTACGGATGTGGGACTCCTGGAGTCATCAAGTCAAAGTGTCCTACTTGCACAAAGGCTCATGAAGGAGACACAACTGTGAACTGTATGACGTTATTCAACATGGATTCAAACTCATATCCCTCAAGTTTGATTGTTCTGAAAATGTTTGGAAAGAAGATCGCTGTGCTGATACAGGTGCTCCACACACCATCGCAGGTGAAAAGCTGTTTAATTTCCTACAAGAGCACAACGTCGCTTTTGTGAATAAGAAAATTTCATTTGTTATGGCTGATGGAATTCAACAGAACATTACTGCTATAAGTACTATAGTCAACTTGTACATTGAAGACAAAGTTATCCAAACAGAATTTCAAGTGTTGCCTGAAGCAAAAGGAAATAAGACTTTGTTGGGAATGGATTTTCTCCACGCAGCTGGAATCGTCCTTGATGTCCAAGCTGAAAAATGGCATTTTTACGAAAATCCTCAAATACAGTATAAGTTCCTCAAAAAGGATGCAGAAGAAACAACCATTGGCTCATTCGAACTTCGGGAAGATGAAGGTAAACACCTGTCCCCAGAACAGATAAGAAAACTGAACACACTCCTGCACAAAAACAAGACATGCTTCCAGCCAGGGGGAGAACCAACTTCGTACATAGAACACCGAATTGATACAGGTGATCATCCACAGGTAGCAATATCCCCTTATCGGATGACTCCTGCAAAGAAGGAAATTTTGAAGGAACAGATTGAAGACTTGACCCCTGATGTGTGCGATATCACTGTGGACATGCCATCCAGGAAGTCCAGTGATAGTCGAAAAGGACAGATGGAAGACGAAGAATTGAAGAAAATAATCGAATGTTTTGAAAGTATGGACAAGGATGAGAACTTTGCCAACTACACTAGTCGTGGATATTTAATAAATCAAGGTATCCTGTATAGATATTCACCTGAACATGATGATGAAGAAGCCCAGCTCGTAGTTCCCATGCAAGAAAGAGAAAGAATCCTTCAAGAGTACCACGATGCCCCGACCGCTGGTCATTAAGGTGTTGAGAATACATACAAGAAAATTGCATCCAAATACTATTTTCGAGGTATGAAAAAGTTCATTTCAGAATACATCAGGACTTGTTCAGAATGTAATCGATATAAATCAACAAATCAGAAATCAGCAGGACTCTTGAGAACACCCATTTACGCACAAAGATTTGAGACTCTGGCCATCGATCTCTTTGGCCCTCTCATCGAAACCCCCACAAGGAAAAAGTGGATCTTCATTGTTAAAGATACATCCACCAAATGGGTTGAACTTTTTGCTCTCACCGAATCCACTGCGGCCAACTGTGCTAAAATCCTAATAGAAGATGTATTCCTGCGATATGGCATTCCACGACGATTAATCAGCGACAACGGACCAAAATTCGTTAGTGCTGTCATGCAATTGACTTGTGACTTGTTAGGGATTACTCAAGACCTTATTCCAGTATATCATCCACAAGCCAATCCTTCAGAAAGCAAAAATCATGACTTAAAACCTCGACTAGCTATTCTAGTTGGAGAAGAACATTCGTCTTGGGAAGACAAGTTACCTTTAATTCGTTTCGCAATGATCACCTCAGTGTGCGACACCACCGGTCACACAGCTGCTTTTTTACAATTTGGAAAACAGCTGAGAACAACAGATGATATCCGGCACGATCTACGACAAATGATCGACAATGACAACTTTGTACCTGAGATCCCACCTTATCTCAAGAGGTTTGCCAACTCAATCTTGGATGTTAAAGATAGAGTTGAGCAGAAGCAAGACCGGCAAAAGGAAAACTTCGATCAACGAAGAAGACAAAAGTATTTTAAATCTGGGAATAAAGTTTGGGTCATTCATCCCATAAGCCGAAAAAATCGAAGCAAGAAATTCATGCCAAAGAGGGAAGGCCCTTCCTCATTCTTACCTTAAGATCACCAACGACATATGAGATTGCCGACCCAGTCACCCCAGACCAAGTTCTTGGAACTTGCAACGTATCTGCCCTAAAGGACTATCATGAGTCGGAAACAGAAAGAGACCCTGGACTTGTGGCCCCTCTAAGGAAGAGAGGACGCCCCAAAAAATGACTCCCAGGTTCCTCGTCGGGACAGCATTGGAACCAGAGGGGGAGTCTATAACAGACGCTTTCAAGTATAAATCAAGATGGAGCCACCTCCTTCACACTCTCAACTTTATAAGTGGATAATTATGTTTTTACTTTTTTATCCAGAGAGAGAGGATTCATTTATCTGTAAAGACGTGTTGTCTATCTTTCCACGATTTAATTTTGATTCAGGTATTTCCCTATTAAATTCAATGTTTCCTTTTGTATTGTACCCTAATGTACTGTTTGTATCAATTGTTTAAATTTAAATATTTGTTTGTCCTTTAGTAACTGCAATTAAAAGCAAGTTTAAAATTTACCCCGAGATCTTTAGTTCACGTTGGTTACACACCATATATTTATTTAATAAGCAGTTACAATTGTTATTATTGTCATTTAACATGAAATTATAATACTAATCATACTCAATCAGACTACCAGACAATCACTGGTTTAGTGGTCATGAGAGAAATGGATACATTTCGGAGGTGAAAATCAGGGAAGGATTTTGAGATTAGACACATAGTGAGAAGAAACAGGTTTCCACTTTTTCTCCTTCCATAATGCAAAGATTTCCTCCATAATATTAAGAATTTAATGAAAAATCTAATTGAAAGAAGGTAAAATTATACGTTTAAAACTTTATTGTGTCATAATTATATTAGAAGGATACCAAACTAAAATAAAAAATAGCTCGGAGGATGGAGTACGTAATAAAGAACATAGAAATACAAGATTTTTAAGTAAACCTTAAGGTTTATTTTAATCTTTTTCAATCTTCTAAAAAAGTAAAAGCAGTTATTGTACAGCAAATTCATAACTTGAGCAAAATATTAAAAAAAGTTGTTATATTTAGGTTAAGAGTGACTGTGCCACAGCAGAGTAGTAACCAGTAATGAATGGAATGGTACAATGAAATATTGTTGCACATTTTTGTTTTCCTAGAGTTTGCCATCATATCAAATCTACAAGCACAGCCAAAAATCAAAAACACTAACATGCATAGCACACATACAAAAAAAATTTGAACGATGGCTATATCGTCAGTTCTAATATTCGTAAAAACTTGCGGGCACCCAAGTATTCTGTTTTTGATATTTCATATGCCCAGGGCAAACTTTTGTTATTAGGGGGCTGTTTATGAAAGAAATTTAAATTTAGCTTGGAAAATGTCAATATGAACACCTATTTTTTTTATCTTTTTATATGATTTAGAATATACTTCATTTACCCTAAATACCAAATTTCGGTTCATTATGTTGAAAAATACATAATTTATGAGCGAAAATGTTTTGAACGATCTTCAGGGCAAATTTTAGTATTAAGAAGCGTATTTTTAAGGTCGGGGGGAAACGGTGTGTTTCAGGAGATTATAAAAATACAGGCATTAGTCTAAAATTACTTAGATTTGTAGTGTTATGTTAAACAACAGATTCATACAAAAACAGCCAAGGAACTCAAAAGTAACACAATTTTTTAACAAGTTTAAAGATGTGCCAATTTCACTCCGAGCGAATTAAATATCAAAAATTATAATTACAGAAATATAATATATACTACTGTTGATTACAAAAGTAAAAAATACAAATGTTAAGTATTTGAAAACAATATTCAATAAAAATTTAATTATTTTTTTTATACAGAAACATAATATTGTAAACAAAAAGTAATAAGAATGTTGAAATTGTTTTTAAATGTAATTTAATTAGTAATTGTTTATTAAATATAATTTAATTTGTAAATGCTTTTTTTAAATGTAAATTAATGCTTAACAACCATGTTTATCTCTTTTCTTTAAAGAAAGCAAGAAAACTTTCATTTAACAGCCTCGCATTATCCACCCTAAAATATTTGTCGATAACTTTCTGAAAATTAACGATGTATGATTAACAAATAATAAAACTTTTTTTAAAAATTTGTATATATATATATATATATATATATATATATATATATATATATTTAATATAATTCTGTAGCCGGGAAGAAAAGCGCACTATGTCACAAAAAGCAAATTTTACAGGAGAGTCATATAGTGAAATTTCCTTCTATGTTATCATGGTTCGTACACTTGAAGGAGAAAAAAACTCGAGGACTTTTTAAGCACTTTTCAAGGATGGCGTTATCAACACAAATACATTTAAAAAAAATCCAATTTTTTTTTATTGGCAAACGGTACATATTCAAATCGAGTATTATAAGGGAAAAAATGTTTTTTAGATTTCAACTAAAAGAAAATTTTAAGGTTACAATAGATAAAAAAACCTTCCAATATATCAGAAGCAATACTATGTCTTATAAAAACAAAAGTAAAGTAGCTAGTACTCACTTAGTAACTACGCCAGTATCGTATGTGAACATCCATTTAAGTGTCTCAAATAATAATACAAAAGTCTTATTGATTAAACTGTCTTCCAATCTACTCTGAAGGCTTGATTACAAATACTGTATGATATGCAATTTTTTTCTCCACAAGAAAATTTAGAATTTAAATGCAATCACGCTATCGGCTAACATGCAATTACATAATTTATCAATGTTTTAATTTAATTTATAAGAGCTGTGATTTTATTTTAAATAATTTTTAATGTTCATAGTATTTCCGTATCTAAAACTTCGTTTTCATTTACATGCACCTCCATCAAGCTGACAACGTTGATTGTTGTGAAATATATCCGCTTTGGGGTATTTTTTATTGTTAGAAATAGTTCGAAAAATCCCCATCAAACTTCTTAAAGAAACTAAATCCATTTTTTACTCTTTGCATAGTTTTTAAAGCACTTTCTCCCATCAAGACATTTTTGACACACAAAGTACATGATGCAAAACGCGAATCTAACACCATAGGCTTCAATATCATATCCTGGTTTTTCTAATTAGCTTGAATTGATATTTTTAGAAAATAAAATGAAATTCAAGCACTTTAAACGTATTTTTGCAGAATTCAAGGTTTTCAAGCACTTGAAAATGAAAGATATTTTTTCAAGCACTTTTCAAAGTTTTTTAAAAACGTACGAACCATGGTTATGATAAAACATAGCGAGTTTCAAAAACGTCTAAATTGGTTATTATTTAACCTAGAACATAGTGCTTAATTCTACTACAAAGAGCAGAAAGTGTAAGGTGGTGCCAAAACCTCATATCCAAAAATTGGACATAGTGCGCTTTTCTTCCTGGATACAGAATTATCATTTATCAATACAAAATTGTGAGATTATTATAGTATTATCCGGCAATGTTAGTATATTTTATGTTAAATCATGTTAATAATTTTATGTGTTTCACTAATCTAATGAAGATAGGCTGAATACTTTTTTAAATTTTTTAAATAATTAATAAGACATATTTTGAAACTTTGTGTATATTTTTAACTTAATAATGGAATGCTGCATAGGAATACCAACTTATTAAATCACTACACGATAAATATATATAATAACGAAACGTTTTAAGCCTTTCTGAAAAGTTCATAAGTTTCCTGATGACCCTCAAGGTTGAATTTTGTAAATTTATAATGGTAAATTTATAAAAGAAGCGTATACTGCACCAAGCTATCGTAACACTTCGATTATTGATATTAGTTGTATTTTAAAGGGTGCATAACTTATGAAAAGGTATTTTAAAGACACTTTTTGCTTTTGAGTCTCACAATTACAATGGACATTAGAAGAATAAGTAAAAAAGAACACTAATTATATCTAATGTAATTTCTTTTAAAATAAAAAATTTAAAAAAAAGACCTACCGGTACAGAATCATTTGCATCAGTAAATAAGGTATCCAGTTCTTTGAATATATTAGTTTCTGCACTCTTCAAATTTTTCAACAACTTTTTGGAGACTTCTGATGAGGCACTAGGCAGATTTATTTGACGTGCAGAGGAAGTAGATGGCACACTGTCAAATGTAGGATCGTAAGAGGGTGGTCTCAATGATGGAGAAGTTGATGATGCAATGTTTACAGTGTTAATGTTTGAAGAGGGACGTTTCTTCTTTCTGTCAGAATTTATTTTTCTAATTCTAGTCCTTAGGCTGTCTAAGCTACAAATGGAAACATCAGAGTTATTTCCATTATCTGAATTCTCCCCATCTGTAGTGTTTTGGGAGCTCACTGGCAAATTACTGGAAGCTGATGGAGCATGTTTTTTACTTTTAGTGGAATGAGTGTTTGCTTTGACCCTTCGTTTTAGAGTTGGTTGATCACTTCTTGATTCATCTTCAGCCTTCTTGTTTTCTTCATTTTTACTTTGCAAATTCTCCTGGTCATTTTTTGTATTTTCTTCTTCAAACTAAATTAAAAGAAAAGATAAAAAAATTAAATTTTGATTAACAGAAAAAGTTATAAATAAACTAAATGATAAGTTCAACCCAGTAAAAAAAAAAATCGTCACTTTAAGTCAAATCGGCGTCAGTCTTAAATAAATATTAGTGTAAAATGACTTCACTATAGTAATAACACTTCAAATAAGTTAGGACTAGTTGCAAACTCAATGGAGACCATTAATATTAGTTTTCATGCCAGAGAATATGTCAGAGAATTCCAATAAAGTGTGAATAGTCAGAGAATTCCAATAAAGTGTGGATAAGTGGCAAACACTCGGGAATAGCAAGTCAGAGTTGTATTTTTATAAATTTTGCGGTTAGGCACACAACAACCGTAAAAATTAAGGACTTATAAGGACCACTAAGCATTTTCAAGGACTTTTAAGCACCTCTAAGCATTTTCAAGCACTTTCAAGGCCTTGAAAACAAGTTAAAAAATATTAAGCACATTTAATGAATTTCAATGACCGTGGGAACCCTGATGACACCAAAACGGCGGTCCAAATCTCAGAAATAGCTGCTATTAAAAGGCAATTATCACTACTCCAACATAAATATCGAAGATAGCGACCAATATACTGGCAAAAATCTCAGCAATTAAATTAAAGCAATAATCTGCAAAAATAACCATCACACCAACCTAAATATCAGAGTTAGCGCCCAAATATATCGGTGAAAATCTCTGCAATAGAGGTGACTATTTCAATGTAACTCTACGAAATTGACTATCCCAACCACTTAAATCTCAGAGATAGCAACAACTATAGATGTGCAAACCTTTGGAATATTGGTAATTGTATCAGTGTAACACTTGCTGAAAATGATCACAACAATGCAAATCTCACAGATAGTTGTCATCTAAGCAAAGTAAATCTCAACAATAACAGCCCTTATATCAGCGTAGAATTCAACGAAACTAACCACTACACATCAACGTAAAAAATAGTGATAGAGCTGGTAATCTGTCAAAAAAGTGGTCATTACATTATATCGGAGTTTTGGGAAGTCTGAACGTGAGCAGGTTGCATGGTTGTCAGACTTGCAAGCAAGCCCAATAAAATTGTATTGCAGATTTGTATACATAAAAAAGAACTAAAATCCGCATTTCAGCTGAATTGTACCATTTTTGACAGGTGAAATCTCTGCAATAGCGTCAGTGACTATTATATCGGCGTAACACCCGACGAAAATGAGCATCTCGCAACAACGTAATTCTAGGCGACAGCACCCACCGTAATTATGAGATCAACGATCATTTCAGTAGCGAAACATTCAGCAAAATGGCGATCTCATACCAACATAAATAATGCCGATAGAGGCTATAACAGAGAAAAAAAGTAGTCATTCCATCCATGGTTTAGGAAGATATGAACACATGCATGTTCCGTGGTTGTCAAAAAATTTCCATTGACCGAAATTTCGGTCAAAAGACTTGCAAACTTCGAAATTGAACCATGTTTGAAGAGAGAGGAAGGGAGTAACTATATACTCTCTATCCACGAGATCAATGGTAAATTTGTAAAAAAAAAGAAAAAAAATAGGAAAAATTAAAAAAGGGTGGACATTCGCCAATCAGCAGGAGGAATCGCATCTCAGGAGGAAATTTACGATTTTGGTAACGTTTCGGAACCAATTTTTCGTTTTCTGCATATTTTCAGGGCATTCGTGACCAGTAGATAGATGAATTATGAACAATTGTATAATTTAATGGTGATTAAATTATGAGAGTCTCTTTTTAAATTGATGGCCCCCGCTGCACTTGCTTTATTTGTCTTGTAATAGTTTATCAGCAACAAACCCCTTGCTAATTTCGTCGAAAGAGCAATAATTATAATCCTCAAAGTCAAATTTACAAAATTTTAATACAGTTACGAGTTTAGTTTTATGCTCTTGCTTAAGAACAAGGAAAAAGTTCATGCACTTTGTGACAAGTTTTGACTATTTATCTCCAAAAAAAAAAAGGGCAAGAGGGATTTATCACTTTGAAAGAACTCAAGGACAGGCCTCAGTAATTAAGCAACAGCTAAAACAAAATTAAATTTGACCACTACTGTTGTGTCTTCAGTTGCTTTAAGAATGGTGTGATAAGACATGCAGCTTGATTTGCTTAAATTGTCCTTTTCAACCTCTTTTATATTTTCAAGTGCAAATTTGCATATTATGTTGTATTTTCTTGATTATTTTTGTATCCCTTCGATTTTCAGTGTATGCTTAGTATTAACACCATTTTTCTTTATTGGTGGATTTTTAATAGCGTTAATGAATTGGCGATGTTTTGACAAAGTCGCTTACTTTTTAAAAGCGTGCCAATATATAGACTAGGAATTTACCAGATTGGTTGTTGGTTGGTTTGTACACTCAATGACCTATTTTTATGCACAATGATGGCTAATCAGGCTGGGACTTACAGCTTAACGCAGATTCAACACCACAACGAACATCCATGACTAACCCTCGATTCGAACCTGGCACCTTTAGCATGCGAGGCCAGAGCGCTAACCCCACAGCCATCAGATAAGCAGGAATTTACCAGGAGAACTCGTTCCCAAAATGTGGCCTCACATTCAAACACCTTTCAGTTGGCGGAAAAAAAAAAACATTTGCTTTAAAAAAACAGCTTTAGTGAACGATTGGCTCTACTTTACATTTCTTTGATGCAGTTTCGAAAACCAGCAAAAAATTGCAATCTCGGACAGTTTTAAGAGGAAATTAAGGAGTTCTTAAGGACCTGATTTATAAAAAATAAGGAGTTCTTAAGGACCCTTAAAACTGAAAACCAAAATTAAGGAGTACTTAAGGACTTTTAAGGACCCGTTTGAACCTTGAATCAAGGGCGTATATATGGGAGGGGCCCAGGGGGCCCTGACCCCTCCCGAAATCAGAAACAAAAAATTAAAGTAATAAGTAGTTATTATTTGCGTTTGTTTGCAAATAATTTCCATTCTCTTAGCTTCCCAAAAATAAAAAAAGTTGATGGCACCAGAATAAGTACTATGAAATTAAAATATGTATAATGCAGGTGAGGCTTTGGCATTTTATCTGTAGCTCTGTTTATTCAATAGTGTGGTTTTTAAATAGGTGTGTATCTGCAATCCTCTGCATTATGCTGTTGTGGAATCTTAATTTGCTTTATTAAGTTAATGGTATTCATAATGAAGCGATAAAAATTCTATTCAAAACTGTTTTGTAAAAAAACGTTGTGTAAATAAGCAGTGCTGAAGTAGCCTCTGTCGGTAGCAATGTTCCTTTTGACATCGCAAATTCTAGTACCGTTGATCCAGCATCAATTGCAGAGGATTTAAACAAATAAAGAAAAAAATATAAATAAAGAAAAACAAATAAAGAAAGTTTTAACTCGCAGAAAATGCATGGAACCTTTTTACAAATTTCTTTCTTCTTCTACACTAGTCTACAAAATTAATGGATATTTCAGTTTTTCCCTAATAACTTCTCACTGGAGCAGCATAGATACATGAAATTCACATTACAGAGGCATCTTTATGTAACATGACGATAAGTAAAACAACTCGGTGGAAAATTGAAATGCAAAGTGTACAATGGACAGGGGCCGATTTGAAATTTGATTACTATAGACACAACATAACAGATGCTCCCCCCCCTCCCATCGACAATTGTTGGAGTTATTTAAATATTAATTGACAATTTAGAATACCTTCTATTGCTGTCGTGATTAAATTAATGATGAGATATTAATATTTTAATAAGTGATAAGAATTATTAAAATTTATTCTTGTATTTTATAGCATTGATCAAGTGCGCTGAACATAATATTGATAGTTGCATACTAATTCAGGATTTAAAAAAAATGGAGTAGCATTAGTGTGCAGTTGACTTTTAGTGTAAGATATGATCTCTCTTGTCATCAGTGTTTACTCGGCACTGTATTCTCATACTTGACACGAGTTTCTTTATTTAATTCTAGTGGCTAAATTACTCGTCCAGTCTTTTGAACTGTTTGCAAGTGATGTAAAGTTTCCAATACATTAAATCTTTACAAAATGCCTATCGTAGAAGCGTCTAAATCATATTTGATGAAATTCGGATTAGAGGAATGATCTGGTTTACTTATAGGGGCGATATTCATACTTTTTTTAATAATTTGTTCTAAGCAAAACTGAAACAAAATTTACCCCAAGTAACAATAAATGCTATTTAAAAACCAATATTTCACTGTTTAAAAATTTGCCTGGATCAAGTTAACATAATCACAGTGAAAAAGTTAAATTCAATTATCTCTTGTGCTCTTAAATGGCATCTAAAGAACAAATTTTTTAACATTAGATACTTTTTACTGAAAATAATTGTTTCAATCTCATGAGTAATAATGGACGTCAGAGGTTCTATAGAAGGTGGAAAAACGATATTACGGGGTAAATACCAAATCAAGTTAACGATTTGGTGGGAAAAAAGTTTTGGTCTTTGGGTACAACCCAAGTAGTAGCATGACGTGATAAATGACGTAATTTTTAGGGCACCTTTTCTCGATGAAGTTATTCAGTAAAAAATCATGTCAGTTTTGACGTCATTTAATGGTCATACAAACTGACGTTCCTAAAATGACGTAAATTTTTTGGTCATCATATGATGCACATTTTTTTGAGTCATGAAATGACGTTTTCTTATACATAATAAATGACTCAAATAATTTTGGGTCACAATATGCCGTCATCTTTCAGTCATCGAATGATGCGAATTTAACTTTTATTATTTTTTATACGGGCCCATGGCAGAATACACACTTCCACTTGTGAAGACTACTTGTATGACAATTTTATTTTAATAAACATTTAATATTCGTCGAGTATCTACTACAACCAGAAAATAAATAAAAATAATAGCACAACAAATAGGTGAGTAAGTTTTAGGTAAGTAATCTGACTGAGCAATCTAGTCACTAGAATTCATCAAGAAACTCATGTTAAGTGTGAGAATACAAAGCCAAGTAAACACTGATGACAGGAGAGATCATATCTCACACTAAAAGTCAACTCCATGAGTTGTGAGATTTTTAATGTGAATGCCTTTTTGCAACTGCTCTCTAATGGTACTTCATGCTTTTGCATGTGTCCCCACTATGCACTTTGCATTTCAATTTACAACTGAGTTGTTTTACTTATCGTTTTGTTACATAAAGATGCCTCTTTGATGTGAATTTCATGTGTCTATGCTCAGTGGTGGCGCTAGGAATTGCCCGACGAGGGGGCTAAGAATTTTTTGAAAAAACTTAAATAGTTTAAAATAAACTAAAATTCCATTAATCATAAGCCGATGGCAGTTTTGCAGTGTAATCAGAACATGTTAAGATTTTAGTAACACAAAATGTTATGTAAAACAAATAATTCATACTGTAGTAAAAGAAGGCAAATTTAAATTCATCAAAAATTGGTAGTTACAGCCAGAATTTGAAATGATTAAACTTTTTAGGAAACTTTTCTGTAAAAAGAAAATTTTATTTTTCATATTAGATGGAAATTATATATTAATATTAGAACAAAGTAATGTATCCTACAACAATCAAGCCTAATAAAACTTTTTTCAAAATTGTTATTACATATTATATTATAAAACTTATAGTAATAAAACAAAGCTTAACTCAAAATGGGATTCATTGTATGTCATTAATTTATGTTAAATAAAATCCAAAAATTCAAATTTCTGACTCAGTAAAGAAAGAAAAAAAAAAAAAAAAAAAAATTTAACCTTGTAGCAAATATTCTTTGCAAGAAACAAAAATTTCAGCCTGGAAAGCAAATATTCTTTGCAAGAAACAAAAATTTCAGCCTGGAAAGCAAATAATTCATTCTAAACTTCTAATATTCAAATATTTTTACGTTTTAAAGCACTTTCAATTTTAAGAAACTAATATATATCTTATTAATTTGAAGAAAAAAAATCTGTTGGATGAAAATAAAATAAAAAATAATGGAAATAACGTTTGTTCACTGTTCCCTAAATCCAAATGTTTCATTCAAAATTCAATAAAAAACTTTTTAAAAAAAGTTACTTTTAGTTCATGCAAAACATAATTTTTTTTCATAAACTTTAAAAGCAACAATATTGTCTAAAAATAGGTTAATGGCTTGAATCAAAATGTTTAGTTAACATTGGTAATTGTTTTATAAAGATTTATAATTTAATTTGTCTAGAAAGTGTACCCAGGCAAACGATTACATTTAAATTTGAAAAAATTACATCATTCAAAAAATGCTTATAAACTCAGAGTATTACATTTTTTTATTATTTTTGCATAATTAATAGATTTATAAATATCTAACAGCAAATTCTGTGAAAAAAGTTTATTTATATGTTGAGCAATAAATAATTTAATAGGATATATTAAATTTGGATGTAAATACGAGTTTTAAATTTTGTCGATGTATTGTTAAGCAAAAATTTTATGAAATATTCAGATAAAAAAAAATGTACCTTAGCTTTAGGAAGATTCTGGAAAGAGATTCCTATTTCTATAACTAGCACAGTTATACTTTCTTTAAAGTAATCCAAGTGCTTCAAATTCGTATGTTTCTAAACATAATCGTTGTCAAAATGTACAAAACATAAACAGCATTCAGTTTTGTAATGCTCATCGTTTTTGTAAATGTAAAAACATCAAAACAAAAAACAAACGTTTCAATTGCCTGCAAAGATTGTGCTACTGTCTGCTACACACTACATAGGTTCAATCCGAAGAAACGAGTGCAATATGGATGAAAAGATCCAAGTTGACTATCATTCCTGAAAAAATGTTATCAGAATGATTGACTGGTGTCTATAGCCCCCTAGTCGTTTCTTGACGCTCTTTTTTTTTCCGAATAGTTCGCAGACACAATTAGGCAGTCCCCCAATCTCATAATGAAAAAAGCCGCCTTCATCCAGATCCCTGGTCATTATCCTGACAAAAAAGCACACACACAAAGAATCTTATCAGTGCAAATCGATTCCCATCGACTTCAAGCTTTTATTGATGTCAGTGTCCAATCGATTTTTAAATGGTCAGCCCACCCCTATTTAGCAATAGGGCATATTTACTGCCCTTACAATGCATCCCTCGCTTTTAAACTCATGGACAACCCGTTGTGATTGCTTGAAGCACATTTTCAGAACTATCCTTTCTATTCATGGAATTTTGAACATGTGTGTGAGCATGTTGTCGCTTTTCCTTCTAAATCTCCGCGAATTTCAGTGGCTTGCCTGGAGTTGTCGCTTGTTGCAATTTTGATTTTTGCTTTCCTACCTCATCCCTCCTCACACGATTAATGAAATATGATGCATTTTTACAGCGAATTATTAATTACAGAAACAATGAGTAAATGCAATGCTAAAACTTGCAATAAATAAGAACTAAATTATTGGGAAATTATATATCCGTGCGCAATTGTATTTTATTGATTTAAGAGAATTTTGGAAAAATATGAAATTATATTTTATTTTGATGGCCGAGCAATTTGAGTATAGATAAATAAATTTGAGATAGATTGATAAATTACTATTATTAGTACGGAATTAATAGTATTTTTAAATGCATGAAAGGGGTATGTAAAGTGACTTTTCCAAAAAAAAAAAATATTTGTTTAAAGTCTCTTTGTTGATTTTTGTGCTATCTCTGCCCACAGAAAAGACTTGTGATGTTTGATAATACAAAAATTAATATTTTGACTCAAAACATAATAAGTTGAAATTTTTGTGTGAGCTGCGTGTCATTGTTTAAACTATTTTTTAGTATGATTTTTCTTAAAATAATTATGTAAAAATACTATAAATTAGTTACCAGTGAATTTACAGGTTTTTATGAGACATAAGGTCCAAAACCAAATTGACTGCAAATAAATTTTTCTGTTTTGTATTTGTTATTAATTCTTTTTCTTTTATAATTTCTAACTACTTATGTCCAAATAAATTGTAACCCTTTAAAAATCTGACGGCCATTCCTTTCACAAGCTGCAATGCTTGTATTAAAAATATTTGTTTTTATATGTTGTAAATATTTTACTAGTGTTCGTATAATATATCATTTAAATTTATTTATGGCTTTGTTATCCTCATCCCTGTCGTACTGAATAAATCATCCTTTTTTTTCAATAAGGGATCACCAAAGTTATGTATTTAAATCAAAACCACAATTCATTTCCCACCGAAATTCTCAAGTTAACCTATGACATAAACTGTGTTAACACAGAAAGATATATAAAAATTTATATTACATATTGGGCAAATAGATTATCTCGTCGGGGAAATTAAGAATTTCGTTGGAAATAAGTTGTGTTTTACAATTTACGATCATAACTTTTGAAAAATTGTGTCCAATTTCTCCTTAATAATGCTATATAATAATTACAGAGCACATACTGTCTGTAGGCATGTTATATCGTCGGGAAAATTAAGATTTTCGTCGGGAAAGTAGAGTTTTAAATCCAAGAACACAACTTTTTTGAAATTTTATCAAATTACAATATTTTATACTATTAATAAAAAAAATAGGATTTATTCAGTTTCTTTACCGAATTCGTTACGCCGACAAGTAAAACTGCTTCATCACAGAATCCCATCGTGGAAATTTAAAAAATTGTCAACTTAACAACACAAGTTAGATTTTAATAGTAATTGTCATTAGAAGACCACCTCTACATCCGTTTTACTGTAGTACATCATCATGCCCAGATATCAAATATGTACAATACGGCAACATTTCAAGATTAAAATCTTACCTTAAGGTTAATGATATTCCAAAAAAAAAAAAAAAAAAAAAAGTTTGGAGTTTTATATGAACAAAAATAGCACAAAAGTGTGTGAATTTTCTGAGATAACTTGTCACCGAATATAACTAAATTCTAATCCGATATCACTCCTTGAAGCCAAGATATGAACTTCTCATGACGTTACTGTACGGAATCACTCTTTTTGTCAAACTTCTGGTTGAAATAGCTGATTAAATTCTACGTAATTTTTAAAGTTTTTTTTTGCTGAACATCTAGTTTAGGTTTAAGAAATTGCAAATTGATTTCAAGACACCATTTTTCCTGTACTTCTATCTTGTCGTTGAATTTTTGTATGCTCTACTACCTTTCATTTGTCAAATCACACGTGTCTGATAATTGTACATTTATCTAGGAATTCTGATCTTGTACAGACGGACAAAGACAAACATAATACATAAGTTCCTCAGAACATAATAGTATAGTGTATAAACTAAAAAGATGATTTATTCAGTTATCCAAAGACATTTTTATTTTTAATCAAGGGATAACTCTTTTAGGGTATACTGTGTAAGTTTAATATAGCGTGAAACAGTTTATCATGTCCGGGAAATTGTAATTTTTGTCGGAAAATGAGTTATTTATTCAGTTATCCAAGGGATAACTCTTTTAGAGTATACTATCTAAGTTTAATAAAAACATGTGTTGAAACAGTTTATCATGTCGGGGAAATTGTAATTTTTGTCGGGAAATGAGTTGTGGTTTAAATTTAAAAGCGTAACTTTTGTTAGTTTTTTATCGAATTGTCTCCCGAATAAATAAAAAAATAATAATTATAATAATAATAATAATAAAAAAAAAAAAAATTTTAAAAAACGAGGATTGCTCAGTTTTCCGAATAAATTTATAATTTCCACGACATGATGAACTATTTTAACAAAAATACAATATATAAGTTTAATACAGTATGTGTTAAAACAGTTTATCCTGTCGGTAAAATTAAAAATGTCGTTGGAAGATAGGCTGTGGTTTCAATTAAAGATAATTATTTTTGTTGAATTTTATTAAATTGTCTCATCTATAAAAAATATTATTTGTTTAGTTTCCCGACGACTGTGTGAAAACAATTTATCCAGTCGGTAGTTATCAAGAATTTCTTCATGAAACGTGTTGTGGTTATCGTGTGGTCTAGGGTTGTAAGGTCTATTGTGTGGGTTGTCGAGAATACAGATAGGGAGATTGTATTGCTTAGTGTTGGACAAAACAGACGACGACCTATAAGATAGTGGCAATGAGGCTTACAAACTATTAACGCTCTTCGATTCTTAAAAATTTTGTTAATGCAAAAAAAAAATGTCTTCTCTATCCCCTGACAAGAAGCTCGATCGTGCCCGATGGGGGGGGGGGGGGGGCTAGCTTTCCCCGACGGGGGGCTCCAGCCCCCCTGCTGGCGCCACCTCTGTCTATGCTATTCCACTGAGAAATTATTAAGAGAAAAACTGAAATATCTTTAAATTTTGCAGACCAGTGTAGTAGTTCTAGCTCAAACCATACTAAAACTTTTCAAATTAAATGGCTAGAAGAATTTGAGTGGTTAGCTAATTCTGAAGGAAAATCCCGATCTTTTTGTAAATATTGCTTGATATTTTCGCACTCCAAAAGTATATTCAAAGGAGTTCACCAAGAAACAAGGAAATTAGTTACACAGGTTTTCAGTAATTTGATAAAAGGGACGAAAATTTTCGATCACTGCTGAAGATAAAGAACCAATAGTAGAGATAATGACCTTAAAGACTAATTAATGAACAGAGGAGGTTTTTATTAAAAAAAAGTTATATAAGGAAAAAAGTAGGGGGAGTGAAGAAAATAATATTAACGAGAATGCAATTAAGTGTTTTATAAAATAATCTGCTATCATATAGCATTAGTTCACTTCAGTTGTAAAAGTAAACTGAAAATATGTAAAAAAAAAAATAATAACTATGTTTTTTCCCAATATTTCCTTTAAAACCCCTTGAAAACCATCCTTAATCCTTCAGTGAGAGCTCACTTAAAACATAAAAAAACAAGTGCAAATAACGGTAAGTTTGGTAGTATTGGCCCCTCCCGAAATTATAACCTATTATATACGCCACTGCCCTGAATAATAATAACCTATATGAATTTTACTAACACGAACATAGTAAATAAATCAATATACCATAAAAGGATTTTTATAAAGTTTTATTTTAAATTGAGTGAAAACCCCTTGTTTCAGTAATTTCTAAATCAGAAGAAAAGGAAAATTTTCCATTCTTTGATAATTCAGTGTTAAAAAAGCTAATCAATTATTAATAATAAAGCAATATTTGAAGAAAGAATAAGTCAATAATAATAAATTATATCAAAAATCAAATGTTTTGATATCAACAATCCAAAACAGAAGAAAAAAGACGGAAAAAAATTTAATACAAGGTTATCCAAACTGTACATTTCAGTTCTCATATTAAGAAAAAAAATTTCACTTATGAGACCTTACTTGTGTGATGTCACAAATTGTGAGTTCAGAAATGTTTTCATAGGCCTTGGTTCTTAACTATGACCGTTTTTTCCTTCAAAACATAAATAAAAACATAGATGAATTTTTAAAGAGCTAAATAGCAAACATGGCATTTATGACATCACAGTACGTGATTTTTTCTTAAAATGTTTAGAAATCCATGAAATTCACTGTATTTCCATGACTTATGGCCATTTTTTGCTCAAAATCATAACTTTCCAAGACAAAATTTGCCCAATGTCCAAATTCATGACTTTCTATGACATTTCCTGATTTTCCATATATGAGGAAACCCTGTCAATACATTATACATGCTCTAGAAATTTTTTATAATATCTTTGTATTCAAAACAATGTATCCATCAAGGACAAGCCAGTTTATGTTTTTTTCTAAATTAAAGACTTACCTTGCTTTTTATAAATACAAATGCAACAGGTGCTTCAGAAGGTGGACCAAGGTATATACCCAATCCATCTTTCAAGAGGTATGGAATATGTGGAATCAACTTATCTCCATCAAGGAAAGTTCCATTTACTCCCTTTAAAATGAGTAAAGACATCAATTAGGTTCAGAATAGGAATATAATTAACTTAAGAGCTGACTTGTTTACATCTTACACATAAAAGTTAACCGATTATGATTAACAAATATGTTTTCTGTTTTAGACATACTAATGATACAGAAATACATTAAATAGCAAATATGATACTAAAAATATATTTAACAACAGTCATTTTTAAAGACTGTAAGTTTTATGGAGTGATGAGGGTAGGTAAACCATGACTGCCTTGCTCGCATAGTACAAAACCCCAAATATGGAATCTTCAGGACTGCAGCAATATTGGATTTGGAATAGATTTCAATTTTCAACAAAAAAAGATAGAATTTAAAATCACACATTCTCTTTCTGTAAACATACAAACTTATTTATTTCTGATCTCTTTCTTTGTACAAAAGAAAACGCCCTTACTCATCCAGAAATAAATTTAACTACCACATAATCTTCAATATAATCACTTAATAGTAATATTTCTTTAAATATTAATTTTATATCATTTAATGCAGAAATAAGGACTTATCGTGCATTTTATTTCAAACAAAAAACATAACAGCAAATTCTACTTCTCAAACTATTTCACTGAAAATCCTAATAAGACTATTATATAACTTAATGTATTATAATAGCCTTAATCTTTCCTTCAAGAAATATATAACTTTAATCCTATTTCAATTAAGGATGAAAATTAATGAATTTAAAATTATTTTGGAAAAATTTCCTATGAAATGTTTTGAGTCCTTTTACAGAAAATCAGGAATTTTTGCAACAGTATTGACGTTTACGCTAAACATATTTTTATTACACAAAAGTATACTAATAAAAATACAGTTTTAGGTATAAATTACTAAATAACCTAAGTATGACTCATATAATTGAATGTAGTTTTAAATTGTGATAAAATATTTCAAATATTACTCTCAGACAGGGAGATGTCACATCCATGGACTGTCACAATTACTATTATGACTTTCCTACTGGGAAATATTTCAAAAATTAAACATACTTGAAAATAGACGCAATTTTTAGATTAAAAAAATACTTTAAAATACATTTCTAAAACTATAACCAGAACAATGACTCACATCCATGGACACTCCAAAAAGTAATGAAGTCCTCAGTTGACAGTAACATACTGTTTTGATTAAGAAATCAGCAGTTAGGTAGATGTTTGTTCAAATGAATACATTACAGACTTGTTAATTGCACTGATGAGATTGGCAACAAAGTAGAAAGCTTGAAATCATATGCGAGAAAAAAATTTGCAGCATAATTTAAACGTGAAATTTTTTTCAAGAACTGGGATGAGATTAGTCAGAGCAAAAAGGAGGAAATCCAAAAAAAATTTCAAAAAAGCATGTGGAAGAGCCGATATCTAAAAATTCAACAAAAAAAGCATGTGACATGTGGAAATGATGATTTACCAATTTTAAAGATACAATGAAAGTTTTCACAATATATAATAATTACATTTCAAATATTTGAAAAGTAATTAATATGTGTCGCATATTGTTCACAAAACATAGTACTATAGTATTCAAATTTCAGTTATAAAAAAAGATAAGGAAAATGCCATTCACACAAACTAAATATAAAATTGGCTAATTTAAAAGATGCATAAAGCTATAAAATTTGCTTATTTTGTTGGTTGTAAAAGTACACAGATTTGACATCATCATTTTATTTTATATAATATTGTTAGACAATGATTGTCTGCACGCATGTGCAGAATCCAAAAAAAAAAAACACGAGGTGGTCACGTGACTGCAATAACCATCCGTAGAAAGGCAGAGCCACAAGCAACTAATCACAACCGAAGTGCATCTTGGTCACCAAGCACTGTGAAGTAATCTACAAGGAAAGGGAAGCAGAGAAGGAAAATCTTTTGCCCTGACATGAGAAAAATTATACTTTTCACAGGAAAAAACTTTGAAACAGGGACAAAAGAGAAAAGTTTACATAAAAAGGAAAAAATTGGAAATCTGTCAAAAAGTAAAAAAATCTCATCCTAAAATCTATATATATAAAAGTAAGTTGTCTGTACGTCTGAACCTTATACAAATCCACAGCTTTGCACCTAGATGTAAGAAATTTGGTACATAGAAGCTTTAGTACATGGAGATTGTAGTGAACAACTGAACTTTTAAATTCGATTAAAAGTTGTTTAAGTCAAAAATTAATGACATGAAAAAAAATCTTGGAATGGCAATGATATCATTTTATTACATCAGAATAAAATCAAAAGTTATTTTAATGTGCCCCCCTTATTTTTCTGATTATTTTTATGTATAACAATCGTCTGTTCAATGAACGGTTTGAATTTTATTATAATATTTCAGTATATTTACTGTCAGTCAATAAAGAAAACAACTTCTGAGCATGCGCGGCCTCAGATCGGCCTCAAAGCCTCAGATCGGGGGTTCAACCAACCATATAGTGTTTTGATTGGATGGATGCTGAATGTAAACATCATAGATTCGTCGTCGGTGAAGATTATTGAAATTCGCCAGAACCTTTCGGATCATTTCGACAGTTATTAATATGCCGCCAAAGAAAAGAACAAATATATGTGCTAGGTATAGTACGTCTGCCGCTAAGTGAGCAAGGGAATCACCCGTACAAAGACATTAGCGACAGGAGAATGATTGAGAGCGCAGTTCAAATGAACGAAATCAAGTACCAGTTAGTACATTGGAATCTGAGCACCAACGTCAAATATTTACGAGAAATTTCAAGTCTGTGGAAACCAGAGCTGATAGATTAAAAGATGATACCAAACGTCACTCAATTACAAGAGGTAATAATAGTGCAATGTTTGAGGATGCTGCTTTTTCATATAATGTAGCTGCTGGTCTAAATTCCACTTTTCCAATTGGCGGAATGACAAATGCCTGCTCCTACTGTGGTGCTCTAAAGTGGAAAGGTGATGTGCTAGGCCTATGTTGTTGCAGTGGCAAAGTTGTTTTGCCTGTACTTCTAGCAAATTCAAAACCTTTAGAGTCACTGATGTCTGAAAAACAACTGAGATATCAAGGCATTTCTTGGTTTATATTAGGAAGTACAATTCCTGCTTTCAATTGACATCTTTTGGCTCAACAAATGTTACCAATGAGCAAGGATTTTTGCATTTAAATATGTATTCGATTTCTTTAGTACTTGACTAAAAATATTGAATTCTTTCTTTTGATTGTTTTTACTCGTGTAGTGTTTTGGTACTGTATATCAAGTTCCATATTATTTCATGAACACTTAAATGCATTTTTGTATTATACATGTTTCACCATTTACACCTAACTAATTTACTATTACAACAGGAGTGTAGTATTCCATTTGAGATTTCATTTCTTTATTCTGATCGTGATTAAGTTGGTAAAGGGAAATCAGGTTAATTTTTCATTTTGTGCTAAAATTTTTTTGTAAATTATGAATCTTTCTCTTAAACGCAAACTTTTATGTCCTTCAAAGGGTTCCCAGCAGCGCGGGCCAAGCAGCTAGTTATGAATAATTTTATCTAGTTATTAGACTTGAAGGAGAAAAGGCTGAGATGAACAATTCACATCCGTGGACCCTACTAGAGTTTAAATTACCAATTAAATTTATATAATAATTGTTGGAACCTTTAATATGTGATAAAAAACTTTATTCTGTAAATATTACGAAATAAAGTATAAAGAAGAATTCATCACATGCAAAAAAACTATTGTTTTGTCACATCCATGGAAATCGTTGTCAACATATGTGACACTGTGGAAGAGAATGGTCAATTACTTTTGTTGATAAGCATATTCCTGAACATATAAACAACCTAATATATTGCGAAAGAAACTTAATAAATGACAATAATTATAGGTGCCTTATGATTTAGTTTTGCTTTACATAATAAACTTAAAATATCTTGAAGTTGGAACTAAGGAAATATGAATTTTTAATCAAATATGAATCTAGGTAAATGTAAATGATTTTTCCCCCAATTATTTTCTTAAGTCACTGGTATTCAACCAGCTTTCTTGGTTATTTACATAACTAATTTTATTGAATTTAATTAAGAGGTGGGATAAGACTATTTTGTCCTTCAAAATAACTTTTTTATTCTTAAACAGGTGACCCCCCTCTCCCCACTATAATATTTTCTTTTATTTAGAGTAGCGAGAAATAAACATAGGTAAAATATTGTTCGATTTTTTTTTTTTTTTAAAAATGCATAAAAATTATTTTATTTTTTCCCTTTTTAAGTTGTACTATAATATATTCATGTTTAAGGATATTCATGCATTTTGAGGGGGGGGGGGGGATTCATGTTTAAGGATATTCTAATCACATATGGTTGAGAAATTAGCTAATAATTTGATCAGGATGATCTAATACAAGTACAGCGTTTAGTTACAGGAAACAAATATCATACAAGGACAAAAGAACAAGATAAATTCTTAAATCTACCCTTTGTTACAGAAGACATTACAAAGTTACAAGTTTAGCCTTAAAAAGTTTATTTTATGCTACTTGAAGTTAATTCCATCTAAGGCTATTTTTAAATTAATTTGTTAAAAATAAAATTATAATGAATATTGGAAGTTTAATAAGTAATACTTACACCCAAATCGGTTATAAACCAACCATCTGTCGAATAGTTGAGAGCGCAGTGGCTTCGAGATACATTAGGATCTTGGATACAAAGATCTGATTTCTTAGTTCTACCAATGCTAACCTAAATTTGACACAAAATAAAATATTAGAGAAAAAAGTCAAAGTATTTTTCAATGAAAACAATATTGTAATATTTATTTGTAACAATTTATTAAAATAAATTTTCAATGGGATGAACGCTCTGGCCTTGTATGTTAAAGGTGAAGGATTTGATTCCTGGGTTAGGTGTGCATGTTCGTTGTGATTCGGAATCGACGTTAAGCTGTGGGTCCCGGACTGATTAGTCGTTATTATGCCTTAAAATAGGTCGTTGTGCGTACAAACTAACCAAGCGAGCTGAAACTTGGCAGACAGGCTCTTTGTCGATGACAACGTATTTCATTAAGTTTTGGGGGTTGAGTTGCCATACACAAGTTTCTATTACTCGTTCATGGTCGATTTTGATGGTTACTGCCATCCGCATTCAACCAATTTGTAAATTTTCAAGTAGATTTTAGCATGTAAGATATCATTGAACTCAAGTTTAAGAATTATGAATATTCATGGTACCAGGTGTACCATGGGTGGTACTACTTCTGGTTTATCAATTTTGAAGATAAATATGGCATGTTGGATGTCGTTGGGCTTGTCTAGAAAAATTATGAATGTTTAAGGTACCAGGTATAGCATAGGTAGTACCACTTTCAGTTTATCAAATTCCAAGATAAATATGGCATGTTGGACTTTTGTTTTGACGAATTATGAATGTTTAAAGTATCAGGTATGCTATCGGTACCACTTCCGGTTTATCAATTTTAAAAATAATTATTGTATGTAAGGTATCGCCGAACTCAGTTTGAAGAATTATGAATATTCCTGGTACCAGGTGTACTATAGGTGATATATAGAAAAACGATTAAACGGACCAATTCAAAAAATAGAAGTCGCCAGTGTTTAAAAAAAAGTTCCGATATCCCCCAAAAAAACACTTTTGAAAAGTAGAAGAACCACCAACCTCAAAAACACAAAAAACTTTCTTGCAATAAAAAAATCACAAACATGATGAAAATTTTCAGCCACAAATACAGTGATATAAAAAATGGCCAACCTCTGATTAGAACTCTCGGTTGTGACTCGCTTAAGAATGTCTGCTTACTTAGTTTATTTTTAACATTTAAGTTCCGCTCCCATAAAAATTTACGCTGCTTGAGGTTGGCGCTCGTCTTAATTACTAACCTTTAAAGCCCCCAGACAATAAAAAATTTCCAAAATGTATGTATCAACCAAACAAAAGCTTACCACAAACACTTCAGTTTCCTACTTAAAAAATTCTTAATAACGATTTAAATGCAAGCGTTTGAGCACAGTTTCTCTATACTATTTTGAAAGTTGCATGAACATGAAGATTTACACCACTTGGTATTTCCTACCTATCCAAATGAAATCATGAACTCGAATATCCGTATAATCTGCCATAAATTACTTTAAAAGCAAGCATTGTTAATATTCCTATGATGGGCGCCAACCTCAAGCAGCGTAAATTTTTATGAAAGAGGAACTTAAATTTTAAAAATAAACTAAGTAAGCAGACATTCTTAAGCGAGTCACAACCGAGAGTTCTAATCAGAGGTTGGCCATTTTTTATATCACTGTATTTGTGGCTAAACATTTTCATCATGTTTATGATTTTTTTATTGCAAGAAAGTTTTTTGTGTTTTTGAAGTTGGTGGTTCTTCTACTTTTCAAAAGTGTTTTTTGGGGGGATATACTGTTCTAAAAAGAAAGTCACTGACCACTGAGGTAGAAACTAAACATCTCATTTAGTACCAACAAATTTCAATGAAATATTTATTTAGGTTTGCCCTCAATATTATTCGACTCTTAACTCTTTAGGGAGTAAAAAAACATCGAGCTAGGATGACCAAAGTGTTAAGAAATATGCTAGTCTAGGAAGAAATCTATCAATAAGTAGGCAGCTATATGTCCAAAATAACCTCCTTACAATGATTTTTCAACACGTTAAATTTTCTATAGTCAAATAAATATTATACCCCTTAGTAAAACAAATCATTTAGAAAAAATCTTCTGAATTACACACAAAAAGGTTAAAGTGTGTAACAGGTTTAAACTCATTGTAATATGTTGAAATACAATGGTTGTCTTACAATGATTTTTAAACACGTCAAATAAATATTATACCCCTTAGTAAAAAAAATCATTTAGAAAAAATCTTTACACCTGTACTCCTTTAATCACTGTCATACTCCCTTAATCACTAAAATTTCCTCTTTGTTCTAATAATTTAATTGTAAAGGTAAGTGTCCACGAGGGAGAAAACTCGCGCGAGTTCCATGCGAGGAACTTGCTGCACTGTTTCTACTGCATATGCAAGTTTACTTGCATATGCAGTGGATATTGTTGCACAAATTGTCTGCATATATTGTAAATAGTGACATATTATTTCAAAATTCTATTGTAATTTATTTTTATCCAATTTTATTTAGTAATTAATAGCGATTATACAAGTTAGAAAAAGGTGGCAACACCTAAAGTAATCGAGAAGTTTAGAGATATTTCTTTTCCGATGAATTGGCTGGAAATTTCGAGAATGTCTCACGAGCTTGTATATAAAAGACTGGAGAACGGGAAAGTTTTCAGATTGACTTCGGATTTCGTTGAAAGCTGATCGCTTTGTTTACCTATTGGAGTGAGCTTGTATAATCGCTGAATTCGAAGTTATTTTTGTTGAAGCTTGTGTTGAAGCTTGAGAGTAATTAAACTGTTGCCTGTGAATAAATTTTGTGAGTTTTCTGAAGAGAGAATAAATATTTTTATACCGTGAAAACTGTACCATCATTGCCTCAGCGGAAAAATTCGTAACAGTGGTGTCAGAAGTGGGATTTCGTAATTTTGAATGCCGACAACTAGAGGAATGATGGAAGACCAAATGAAACAATTAATGGAAATGATTGCTGGAATAAAAGCCGGACAAGAATCCACGGCTGCTGAAATGAAAGCCGAAATAAAAGCCGGACAAGAATTAACCATCGCTGGTCAAGCCCGTCAAGAAACGACAAATGCCGAACTCGCCGCCGCAATCGCCGCCAGCCAAGAATCCACATCAGCTGCTATGATTGGGATTAAAGAAGAAATGCAATCCGAACTGCCTACAATGGTGGAATCTACGATAATAGAGACTACTACAAGTGTTCTACAATCGGTAAAAGAAGAGGTTCTGAGTGAAGTAAGAAAAGAAATCAGTGAGAGTTTTGAGGCGGTTAATGGGAAAGTTGACTGCTTGAGAGAAAAGGTTTCCACCATGAAAGAAGAGCAGGAAAAGTTTAATGACGCTGTTGAAGAAAGGCTAAGGAAAATTGAAATGGGAGAAGCTATGACCGTTGCAACGCCTAAATGGGATAATGTTTCCACTCCCTTCATTACGCCACGTTCCAACATCAAAGTAGCCACTTTTGATGGGAGGTCGTCTTGGCGCGTTTATCAAACGCAGTTTGAAATTATTGCTTCTGCGAATGGTTGGGACGATACTTCGAAAGCATTCCATCTCGCAGCATCTCTTCGAGGTGAAGCTGCCGACATTTTACAGACACTATCTGAAGAGAAGCGGGGAGAATTCGTGACGCTGGCAAGTGCGTTGGAGTTAAGGTTTGGGGAGCAGCATCTAAAGGATTACAACAGACTGCAACTGAAAGTGAGACAGCAGAAGGCCAATGAAACTCTTCAAGAATTGGCATCGGATATAGAAAGACTGTCGCTCCTCGCTTTCCCTGACTGTCCCCCGGATGTACGAGACGATCTTTCTCTGCAGTATTTCATCGACGCTATTCAAGATCCCGATGTGCAGCAGGCGGTAAGGTTATCCCAAAACAAAAACCTGAAGTCGGCCCTCGTGTACGCCATGAGAGTGGAAGCCGCGCAGCTAGCTTCTGGAAAAGACCGACAATATGTGCGTGGTGCATTAGCCGAGGATTCTTCTGACTTTGTCACCAGTAAGCTTCGAGAACTGGAAAGCAAAATTGATAGAATGATGAGAAGCTATCCCGGAGCCAGGGATCGAAGGACCAGAGTCGTTTGCTGGCACTGCAAACGGGAAGGGCATCTACGACGAAACTGCCTTGATTTGAAAAAGAGAAGGGATAACACTACCACGGATTCTCCACAACTGAATCTAAGAAGATGTCATCTCGCAGGGCAGAAGCTGCAATGTAGAACAGGTGAAGCCCCGACCAGTCGTTTCCACGTTTCATCCCGACAAGGAGGAAACCAGGGTTTATTCGTGAAGGGGGAGATCAACGGAACTCCATGTCGTCTAATCGTAGATTCGGGAGCGAACGTAACGATCGTAAGGACGGACGTGGGTCGTCGCCTGAACAGCTGACTCCTCTACACAGCGCCCTCTATTTCTCTACAAACTGTGTCTGGTGGTAATATCTCTGTTCATGGGAAATTGCAAGTGAACATTGCCCTTGGATTTAACACCTACAAGCACACCGTTTATGTTGCCAAAATTGTAGATCCGTGCATTCTCGGACTAGACTTTTTGAAGAAAAATGGAATTACGCTGAATTTTGAGAAAAGCAAGCTGCAAACATGGAGAGGCGAAGTTCCTTTGCACGATCTAGACATGAAAGAGCTGTGCGTATATCGGATTGTAGCTCATGAAGACAATGTCATAGAGAATGCTGAAGAGTCCACATCTATGAAAAGTACCTCTCCAGCCTCGGAAAGAGAACCGAAGAAAGCGACGTTGATGAAACCCTCCCAGGAAGTGGTTCATGTGGAAATGGACAAAGTTAGTGAAGAGGAAATCGACATCCGTGCTCCTGTTACAAGCATCGAACGGAGGTCCCGGGATCTACCAGGTGCACCCGCGGGTGATTCGGACCCAATCTCAAAATCATATAACCAGCAAGATGGGGATCAGAAACTTTCACCGCTTCTGTTGGCATACGGGAGTGCAACTCAGGAGACCACCGGATTTTCTCCATCTCTGACGATGTTTGGAAGAGACCTTAGGCTCCCCAGCAACCTCCTCTTTGGACAACCACCGGACACTCCTTCCTCGCCTGTCCTGTATCTAGATGATCTGCAGGCACGTTTGGAAGCAGTACATCGGTTCGCCAGAGAGAGAAACAACATCATGACGGAGCGCATGAAGATCCGGTACTATTCCAAGGCCATAGACCGTTCATTCCAGGAAGGTGACAAACGTCGGAAAGGACTCTCCCCTAAGCTCCAGACGAACTGGGAAGGGCCGTATGGGATCCTTAAGAAGATCAACGACGTCGTGGTGAGAATTCAACGGACACCTTCCTGTAAACCTAGAGTTGTACACTACAATAGGCTAGAACCATATTATAGTAGAAGTGATTGAATTGCCTTTCCTCTTAAGGACTTCACTGCCAGGGACGTGCAGTCTTTAAGAAGGGGGAAATGTTGCACAAATTGTCTGTATATATTGTAAATAGTGACGTATTATTTCAAAATTCTATTGTAATTTATTTTTATCCAATTTTATTTAGTAATTAATAGCGATTATACAAGTTAGAAAAAGGTGGCAACACCTAAAGTAATCGAGAAGTTTCGAGATATTTCTTTTCCGATGAATTGGCTGGAAATTTCGAGAATGTCTCACGCGCTTGTATATAAAAGACTGGAGAACGGGAAAGTTTTCAGATTGACTTCGGATTTCGTTGAAAGCTGATCGCTTTGTTTACCTATTGGAGTGAGCATGTATAATCGCTGAATTCGAAGTTATTTTTGTTGAAGCTTGTGTTGAAGCTTGAGAGTAATTAAACTGTTGCCTGTGAATAAATTTTGTGAGTTTTCTGAAGAGAGAATAAATATTTTTATACCGTGAAAACTGTACCATCATTGCCTCAGCGGAAAAATTCGTAACAATATGTTTGGTTGCAATTTTCTCCCAGTAGAAATCTTGCATAGGTGAGTCCACGACGGCAGCGTGCAACTGCGAGAAGGAAATGGATTCTCTGGGGAAAATCGGCTGTAATTTTGCTTTAGCATAATAATAGCAATATTTGTTTTTCATTTATTCAGGATTTTTAGATGATTATGTTAGATGAAATAATTTATTAGGAGACAAGATTTTAGGTAACACTGTATAAAATTAATTGGCAGCTCAATTATAAAAAAATTTAAATTATTAACCATGTATAATAAATAATTGTTAACATATTACAAGAAATAAAATTATTTCTTTGAAGAATAATAATTGTTGTGAACAACTGACAAATTTTAAAGACAATTATAGTTTTTTCTAGGAATTTGTATCTAAAAAAAAAAGAATTTTAGGAAAAGAAAAGAATTGTTATTTATAAATTTAATGGTATTGTATTATTATCTATTTTATATATAACAATTATTACGCAAATTATTTTTGAATATACATTATACTGATTTTAAGTACAGTTTTATGAGATAAAGTTTTTCATTTTTGCTATAAGAAATATCCCTTTTATGAAACAAATGCATGATTTTAAAAAGATATTTTGTAAAATATTTAAAAAATTTCCTGTTTTTCGTAAGAGTATGAAAGTTCTTATGAAGAAGTAATTATATGATTAAATAACGAATATGCATGTGAGAACGTTAAAAAAAAAAAATCAAAATAAGAATCAATAGTTATTTTGCATTTTATAGTTAATCTGAATAAAACAATACATTGCATTACTATAACAAAAAAAAATTAATTTAATCCACATATTAATAAAAAATTAAAAACTAAAAAAAAAAGTTAACGGGGATCGAACCAGGAATCTTTCGAGTGCAAAAGAAGACTCTACGCACCACGCCATCAGGCCCATCACGAAATCGTGTGAAGTATAAATCTTGTACAAATTCTTTTTTTAGTTTATATAATTAAAATAAAATGGAGTTTTGCACAGGCAATAAACATTAATTTTCATTACATCTAGTCAAAAGATCTTCATGGTATATTTTCTAATACTGCAAAAAGAAAATTATGCACGATAAAGCATGAAGGAAATTGTTTTGCTACATGAGAAAAAGGAATCATACTGTGCCTTTTTAAACCATATTTAACCTTATACTTGATACAAACCTATTTTAGTATTTTTAATTAATCAAATTCAGGCTACTTTTACTTAATCCAAGATAGTTTTACCAATTTCTACAAAACTCAGAAACTTCCAAATGAATGTGACATTCGGATCTTCAAAGATAGAAAATCGACATGCGTTTATATTTACAATCTTGTAATTTTTGTAAAAGCTCATCTTTAATCCTATGCAATAATGATAAGTCCTATACGGTGTGAATAATTCAAAAGAATTATTTAATAAAATCAGCTCCATGATTGAGGATTCGACTGTCAACTTGCGGCGAGAAGCTGCAATATTTTCCAAACGGCTGGAATCAAGGAAGAAAACTCGCCGAAACACCACAAAAATGATCATCACAACAACGTAAATCTCGATGGTAGTGCCTGCCATGGAGAAACCAATATCGAGCACCGGCAATAACTACGTAATATCGACGTAACGTTCAGAAACCAAAGTAAATAATGGTTGGTAATATAGGCTATCCATGGCCAAAATAGACATAATGTCAGAGGTTTGGACAAGTCTGAACAAACGCAAGTTCCGTGGTTGTCAGACTCGCTAGTGCATGCTTTTTGAGCATTGAAAAAATCAGTCCAAAATATCTATTTCAAGACAGAAATGTAAGAATTTGGGCACAATAAAACAATTCTTAACTATTTTTAGCAAAATAGTGAACAAAATTTCATGAAAAGTGGAGTTTTAAGCACTTTATTAAAAAAGGGACTTTTAAGGAAAATAGGGACCTGTTGCGAGGCCTGAATATTAAGTATTTGATTATATAAGTATTAAATATTTGATTAATTAATCTTAACTAATTTTATCTTGCTCACAGACATGATAGAATGATCTTTACATGTACACCTATTTCGCATGTAAATATCATAAGAATCTCGTATTAAAAAATAGAATACACAATGTGTATTGGAACTTCTTTCCAATATCACTGTTGACTTGGTGGGCTGTAAAACAACTGTCCACGGACATGACACTTCAGTCTTGAGACAAGCGGAATTACATTAATGGACAATTCCTGCATTTTTACATTTTTTAATTTTTTTAATTCTAAATGTTTTGAAGAGGTCATAAACAAAAAAATTTCGGCTCACTGTGCTTTTTTTTTTTTTTTTTTTTTTACTTTGCAACCAAAGTGCACTGGTTTAGTTTGGCGAAAAAAATATTCATTCGGCTCGAAGTGAACGTGATGTCAATTGTTCTCAAACGGCTTGGCTGGAAAAGGCAGTAGCTGAAACCAGTTTTGCAAGTTTCTCACAAATCATGCCAACCGGCATGGAATATAGCAATTGTCTAAAAAACTCACACCAACTATTTGGCAGAAACCTCCTGATAACCATAGAAACGGATAGATGTTTTGACATCACACAGAGTTCATCCTAGAAATGAAAAAGGGCAGGGTGCTATTTTTCTAAAAAAGGGCAACTTCTGTCTATGAGGGCACTTTTCTAGCAAATTGAAAGAAATTTTATACGGGTTTTCTGCCACAGTTTCAATATTGTTTTAATTTTCCACCACAATAAATAATTTTAAATTTTCTATTGTTTGAAAAAAAGAATAATAATAATAGTAATGCATAAGACTTGCTCAGAAACTCAAAAGATATCCAAATACTGATAAAATGCTTCAGTCTTACTTCTACTGGAATGGGAATGAGAAAATTATTAAAATTAAAGAACAATCTACACAGTAAAATTTTCATCAAATATTAATTTTTTATAAAAATATCAATTTATAATACATTAAAATTAAGATAAGAATGTTTTGATGTAATGAATGTTAAGATAAGAACTTTTCACAATGTATCCCCTTAAAAAAAAATTAAAGTTTAAATTAATCAACCTTAAACTTTATTTCTTAGGTGTGCCATTGTCAGAGAAAGAATATAGTTTCTCCAAATTCAATATTATTCATTGTGGGATATCACAAGGAGTTTTCTAACCAAAGAACTTAGACTATGTCCTAAAACATGTGCATTTTTTTTTTTTCCAAATCAGATCAAATTCGGCGTTAAAACGGCAATTCTTTGCTGTGCATGCTGCTACTATGTAGGCTGTAATAGAAGTTTTATTTTTTTAAAATCAGAAATAATCCGGTGATGACATTCCTGTGATGCTTAATTTTAAATACAAAACGGATGTTTAGAAATCAATTGGTAACAGGCAAATTACTAAAAATACCCCCAAATTTAACAATAGGGCATCGCGATTACGCATGTCCAAACGGAAATATTCTTTTTAAATTCTTAATGTAAACATTTGATGGCTATACACCTTTAACTAAGTTAATCAAGCCTTTCAAATTCCTTTCTTCTCTATTTTGTAGGAGGCATGGTAAAAATCCGGCGAATACGCTTAATCAAAACACGTACAAAACTAATGAGCACTTGGGAAATCGTAAGACGGCCCCCTACAATTCACCTACTAACTACGCACGTTATGTGGGCATCTATTCAATTATTTCAGTCCCTGATATATACATTGCGCATTTGAACATGAATGGGCATGCATGACAGGCGATTTCAGAAGGGATGATCCACATATTGATCACTGTTGGGGGAAAAAACAAAAGTTTCTTGAATTCTTGCAGGATGCGATTTTTTCTGAAAAAGGGCAGGAAGGGCGCTAATATAAAAGAAAAGGGGCAAACAGGGCGCGCCGCTCCTAGAAAAACGCATAGGACGAACTCTGATCACATATATAAAGCAACGTTTCGATCAAACTGCAATGTAACGAGGTTTTCGGGTCTTTTCTTTTCTTATTGTTAAAATAACTAATTTTCTTCAAGAACTTTTGTTTTAAAATTTGTAATCAGAGAGAAATTCTTCATAAATATAAACTAATTTCACTCGTTTGTAAAAAATGAGGAATTGGCCATTGTAATGAAATTACTACTCTTAAAATATACACAAGTATATACACTTATATACACAAGTTTAATTGCTTAAAATACCTTACAGCTAAAAATATATACAGACTTCAAGGAAATATGAAGTGAAATTAAAATACTGATAAAGCAAGCAACCCTGAGGTTGCAACAGCCCACAGACATTAATTTTTTTTAGCAAGACAATATTTTAAAATATAGGGTGAACCTACCAGTAATTGACCAGTTAGTGCAAGTTTCTACACATTTAATTTTTTTTCTTAAAAAATTATTAACGGAATGTTATGAAAATTTCCCAAAATATCAATTGATTAATGAAGCTCAATAATAAATTAACATGGTATTCCAGTCCTTTTTACAATTTAAAATATCATCAGAATTTCTTACCAAAAGCAATTTTGCCAGTAATTGACCACTGCCATGCTAGTAATTGACCACAGCCATGCTAGTAATTGACCACTTCCATTTCCAGAATAAAACCAAAAGTTAATTGTTAAATTCTGTTATAAAATGCTCTAATATTCATAAATTAACTATTAAATGAATTAAAAAAAGAAAGTAAAAATAAATATAATCAATTTTAATCCATGGAAATACAGAAACATCAGTGTAAAATATAGTATGATGGTTTTATAAACTTTAGTTATCAAAGTTAATTTTACTGGTAGGTAATTATGCGTATTTTATTCAAAAAATTAAAACAAGAAAATCAAAATAATATAGAAAAGATTATCTAATCCTATACTTTCAATTCTGAATAAATTTAGATGAAAAGAATCAAATGTAGAGGATATTATTTCTTGAATAGTTTCAAAATCATCCGTTTTTCTAATGGAAATCATTTTCTTGCATTGGCATTTATCCAATTACATAGAAGAGTTTCTTCTGAGGGTGTAAGAATTGTTGAGGGCCCATTTTTCTAAATTCTGGGGTTTTCCCTCTTAGCTTATTAATCAACGTAGAATGAGGAATGTTGTATTTTCTGGCAGTTTCTCTTATTTTCCCAATATTTTCTCTTGAAAAAGCGTAGATTTCAAGACCTCTTCGGTGTACTTGAGAAAGGATTTCTTCCCTTCCATGAGTGTTTAATTTTAATGATTTCAGAATTCTTATAGCTTATGTATATGCTTAAACCTATAAAAAAAACTTCCTTAATGATTTATTTAACTCAATTTCTTATCAATATTTAAGTTAATTTTCTAATTTAATTTTTTCCTGTTCATATTAAAAAATATTACTAAATATATATCTTATTCAATTAAGGTGTGAAAAGTAATTTTGATATTTACAAGGGTGTTAGTGATCTGTAAATTTTCCGGCTTATCTTTGACCAATGCTTTTCTCTGTTAACAGACCATTTGATCGGATTTTTTCGATTTTTCAAGAAATAAAACAATTTATAAAATTCTGACAGACATTTTATGTACCAGAGTGTTAATTTAAATAAAAATTGTAAGTAACCTACATAATATTTGTGTAGGGTAAAGTGGAAGTATACTTAAAATTGACTTTTGACCATTTCTTGACTTTTTAAAAAAAAAATTATGTTAAGAAAGTAAGCCTAGTATATTTAAAAATGATCTAATGTACACATGCAATAAGAAAATCCATCTTAGAGTTTAAAAATGACTTACTTTTGTATTCTAAAGTTGAAAAACTAATACTTAACACCCTTATAGACACCAATTAACTACAATGGTCAATTACTGAAAAAATCAATTTTTCTGGACAAATAGTAAGTGAAGATTGCAATAAAAGCATAAACCTTTGTTATCACTTTGTTTTTTCCCAGAAAATATGCAAGTAAATAAAAATTTAGTAGTTGACCATTTTGGTCAATTACTAAAAATATAACACTTAGCCTGATCAGTAATTGACCATCTGTTTTTCATAATTTGTTTATTAGTTTAAAGAAAAACTACTTGTATATTAATATAAAGCAAACATAAATGATCTACATACATTATTTGTATTAAACCATTTAGGAATTATTCGTGTTGATGCTAAAAAATCAAAGAGAAGCTAAACCACCCTTCACTAATAGTGTCAGTCACTCATATGAGACCCTGTGACATACCTTTGTGTTTGTTAATTTTTATCATCCAATTGGAAGCTTGGTTACCCCTATAACTTTTGGCATTGGCTTTCATTAGTTATTGGATATATTTTAACCAATAAAAATTAGAATACCATCACAAGAATTCTTGTTTACTTCCTTTTTGTGTCATTTTGGTCAACTACTGGCATGTGGTCAATTACTGGCGTATCACCTATATTACTCGTTTTAAGGAGTATTGATTACATTAAAATATATTCCATAGTTATCAGAAATATCTTACTTATCTAAGTGGTGAGAAAAATTACCAGGGTTCAAACTCAAATCACAGAATGAAAATCAATGACTTTTCTATGACTTTTAAGGACCTAATTAATGTTTTTAAGGACCTATGAAAATTTGTTTTCATACATCATGTCTATATTTATATTTTTAATAAAGTATATTCTACCAAAAAAGTTACAAGTTGGTGGATGCGTAATACGAATATGTCGGAAAATTCCGATACGGTGCAGATGAGTGGCGGTCACGCAGGGATAGCAAGTCCGAGTTGGATTTTTATAAATTTTGCAGTTAGACAAAATCTGTAAAAATTAAGGACTTTTAAGCACCTCTAAGCATTTTCAAGCACTTTCAAGGCCTTGAAAACAAGTTCAAAAATATTAAGCACTGTTAATGACTTTCAATGACCGTGGGAATCCTGATTACTGTGGCAAACTTTTGTGCATTTTACGGACAATGATCCACCTAGAGAAATCTCATACAAGTTTTAAGTTCAATATAATTTCATTATAACTGCAACTGTTGCTTTAGAGTAAAACCCTTTCATTTCAATTTGCAAAAAGTTTTATAACAGCCTGAATGATCAGCTAATTTATGTTAGGTCCAAAAGAATATTCAGCTATTTTATTTTAGCTTAATATGCCAAAAAAATCAGCAGGCCCTTGTAGTGCATTATTACCAAATAAGAGCTCTATATCTAATTACAAATGAAGCTACAAAAGACAGCAGGTGAATATTATATCTCTGCAACAAAACAATAATATTCATATGGCTAAGTAGGCATTTATCTACAGTAGGTACGCACAGAAACGAATTTAAACATATGCCATGGTTTCAGGTTTAACCAAAACAATGATTAATTCAATTTAAAATTAGTTTCAACTCAACTTACATCTAAATCGTACAGAGGAATAAATTGGCCAACGGGATTTCCGATTATTCTTTTCAAATGACCAGTGATTCTTTTATTTCCCTCGGAAGTACTGGCCATTTCAGGCAAAGAAGAGGAAACAAAAACACAACCTTTGCTTGAAAGTTTCTTTGATTATAAGTACAAAAATATGAAATTGTTTGAGTAGCAGGTCATTTATAACTAAATGTCATAAAATAATTAGAGACGTAAATTGTAAAGCGAAAACTGACAAGTATTTAAATTAAAAACAAACTGCGTGAAGCTGAAGTAGAAGTGAGATTCTAAACAAACATGGTTATATTTGTTAGGAAAGAAAATCTGAAAATTAATAACCAGTATAACAATGAATTAAAGCCAATCTATTAAAATTATCTATAAAATATTGTTTATAATGTATACAGTAAAAAATATTAAAACAAATTAATAAAATTATTTATTTATTTTGACTATTTAAAAGGCGGAATGGCAATGCAACATTCAATGCGCCACATTTTCTGTTTCACTCACTTATCACTACTGCTTTTCGATTTCCTCTCCACTCCTCATCCAGAGGGAAATTTGAACCGCTGTTCATATAATAAACAAGATACCTATCCCGACTTTCAACTTATTTTATATTTGCCACTTTATTAAGAATGAAATTTTTCATTGAAGGTAGAGAAGACTTGGTCAATTTGGTATCCTCACAATTGAAAAGTTTGGGAATTAAAGTGCCTAAAATTAAGAAAATTAAAGTTAACATTCCGAAACAGCAGGTATGTCGACTAATATTATTACATTATGCTAGACAGGAACTTCGTATGCTTTTGCATTAAGCACAATCGACGAATATCTAGGAGGGTGGGAATACCGAATTCTGCTGGCTCCTCTGTTTAGTATGAACTCGCGCGTTCTAATGGAAAAAATGGGTCCTTAACTGTTTGCTTGAACTTGTAAAGAAAATACGTCTGGAAAATTTATACTCATGCATTTTCTACTGTGACTAACGTGTTTCTAGAGTAATATATATCAAAAGAACATGGCCGACCAAACGGTATAGTGGTTAGCGTGCTGGCTTCTAGACCGCGAGGTTGCGGGTTCGAGTCCCGTGTTAGGCATGGGTGTTTGTAAATGTATGTTGGTTTGTTAAGTGACGAAATGTTTCGGCGCATTATAGCCCTCGTGTTGCTGACGGCGCCAGATAATCTGAATACAACCAACCAACCTATCGCAGCATGTCCGTAACCGGACATAAAAACCAGCATTGTTGTAGCCCCTCTTAATTCGAAAATTCTTATTTCAAAATGTTTACTTTCTAGCAGCAAATTGCAGCAAATTTATTTTTTTATGCACACTATCAATAAAGAAATTTATATCTTGCATTGCCTGCTTTAAGAACTTTACAATAGTTAAAACTGCTTCACTTTTATCCAATTGATTTCTAACTAGTTTATAGTAACTTACTAGATGTTTCCTGCTATTCAAATACTTAAGTTGCATTTTTTGTAATGATATCCATTGTTCATTTTATTTTTTCAGGAAAAGAATCAATTTCAATCAAAACTTAAAGTGTTTGGTGTATGCTTGGATGCTCAGGATGTAGCTTCAAATTACAGTCATTTACCAAAGTAAGAAATACTTGCAACATTAATATTTATGTATCTCCAAAACATAAACTCTGCAATAACAAGTAAAAACTAAACTAAAAAGCAATTTTAAAATTGCTGTTGGATTTTACATGCTCTCAAATCTTATAAGAATATATTACTTTTTTGATCTTAAATTGTATTTGGTATTTTTTTTTCCTTTTAATTACAATTTAAATTAGTTTTTTTTTTATTATTATTTTATATATATATATATATATATATATATATATATATATATATATATATATATATATATATATATATATATAATAGTAATATTGAAAACAATTCCAAACATTTATTTAATGATGAAGGAGCTAGTGTAATAGAAACAATGAGTCACCATTGATCAATTTTCTAAAATTCCTGACCTTGGGAAGTTTAAGAACATTTGCATTAGATGAATATTTTTTGTATAGATTGTTAATAAATTTTCTTGTGGGCTATTCACCTAAGTTTTAATTATTGGTATTAAATGTTTATTACCTTCTGGTTTATTAAATGTTTATTACCTTCTGTAAAGTATTTTGTTAATATTATTTGTGCTAAAAGTTTTTATCTACTTTTATTAATATGCTAATAATAAATTCATATTTTTACTGTGAGTAAAATGTAAGCTTGATTCAATTAAAAATTGCAGGTTTATTTTATCTTGTACTGACTACCTTCAAAAGTATTCAAAAGAAGTAGGACTTTTTAGAAAAGCTGGATCTGTTGCAAGACAGAAGAATTTAAGAGTAACGAGTCTTTTATTTATAAAAAAAAAATTGATGAATTAATCAACTTCAGCAGAGGGCTAGTAGGATAAATGTTGTGGGCTTGTGAATGTTTGTAGCCCTTATTTTCTCTTGATGTTAAAATATTATTTTGTTTCAAACAGGAAAAAAATTTAACTGATTGAACCGAAAAATGAAAGGGGAAAAATAATCTATTTTAAAGGTTAATATTTAATTAAATAATTTGGGAAATAATCAAATCATCAGTAATGCTTCCTCATAAATGCAATAGATTTTAAATTATTTTTTCTGTTATATTAAGAATTGCTATTCCCAAGAGCATTAAATGTATTTTACACATTCAATTTATTAAATCAAAGGTATTTTAGTTTTAAAAAATAATTTTTTAATCGTTTAAAAAAATAATGCTTTTTTTTATGAATAATTTTTAAGTTCACGTATAAGTCATATTTTTTTTTATAACTATTATTTTTAAAACTTAAAAAAATATGCAACTAAAAAATAAAATTATAACTTAAGAAAGTGTATGGTATGTAAATATATATTCACTAGTAATTTCTCTTGAGATCTATGAAAAAGCATTTAGTAAAATTTATGGGCCAAATATAAATATAGGGGCCTTTGAGTTTAATAGAAATTATTTTTATCCTTGCAATTTCTTATTGTCTAGGGTTTATAACCTTTTATTATTTTATACATTGATATAATTTTCTTTGATCTATTTTATACAATTTTATTCTTTTTGTTCAATTTTCCTTGACATAATCTTTTAAATTATTCCATGCAAATCTTCAAAGAAATAATTGCATATTTTAATTATGTTTGATTGCTTTCAAACTTTCTTTAGTTTGAGGGGAAAAATATTCAATTTATAAATATTGTAAATGTATGTGGTAAATCAAAATTAATTAAAAAGTATTATTTAACAGATGAAGATAGAAAATGGGGGCAACTTTGATGGATCAGAACCAAATGATGTTGCATCCCTTTTGAAACAGTGGTTACGTGAACTACCTGAGCCCTTGATTCCAATTTACTTGCATGACTCTTTTATTAGGTAAATTAAATTAATATCTTTGAATGATTGTGCAATTTAAATAATGGAATTGTTTATGTAATATTTGTGTTGAAATGTTCATATTAGAATCTCCAGAAAAAATGCAGCACAAGAACATTCATTAAATTTATTAGATTTTAGTGAGTACAAATTTCTTTTATCTTTTAATTGCATTCTAGGTGTCAAAATTTAAATAATGACGAGAGCCGCATCATATCTACTCTATTAATCTGTCTCTTTCTACCTCCTGATCACCTACATACATTGAAACACTTGATGTGTTTTCTTGCTGAAATTGCGACTGATAAGGAGAAAAATAAAATGGGAACTCATAACTTGGCTTTAATTATGGCACCAAATATATTTGCCATAGGTGCTAATTTTATTGATAAATCTTGGTAAGCCTTTTAAATTTATGTACAAAAATTTTTAAGTACTCATCATTATAATATTTAAGATTACTTATTTTTTTGTTATGAATTCAAGTGCTACTAATTTATCTTTAAATTAGTAGCACTTGAAGACTGATTTTATCCTAACAGTTCTTTGAAAAGCTAAATTATTCTAATATTGAGTATAAAAAAATAAATGTATCTGTATGCCTTTAAAACATAGTTTAGAATTTATATTGCATTAAGGGTTGCTGGTAATCGCTGTTTTAAAATCTCTATTAAACCGAGTGTCCGTCTAATCCAAAGTTTCGTCCCTAGTGGGAGAAAATTTAGTTTATAGCAGCTTTATATGAAGAGAGATGGTTGAGAGCAACTTTTAAAGTCAATTAAAATTTGCTTTTATCAGAATTCAATGTCATATTTTTTAAAAATCTCTGATATGTCAACCACATATTTGTAATATATTAAAATAAAAACAAAAGTTATAATGCGTTTTCCTTATTTTAAGGTTATTTTACTCTTTTTTAGATTAATATTATGTATTATAATCTACCGACCAATAATTACAATAATGAACCATTATTGTAATATTTCTATATATTTTCTGTCAATTATCTATAGAACAGGAACAGACTGACATTTCCTCTTAAGAGAGCTATTGGAAACATCACAACAGAAGCAATATATAGATTGGGAAATGATAGAATCTGCCATGCTATTGAATGGAACAATGCATCTATTGGCAGAAAAAGCATAATTTAGATTTGAATGTATTTTTTTCTATTTGTATTATTTATATTTTATTATTTGGTCTAGAAGTAGTGTTAGGCTAAGCTTAAAATACTCCATTTGAGACTTCTCATTTCCTTGGTACTTTGTTTTAATCACCATAGTGAAGTTTCTAAAGGGGTACCAAGGGGATATGTATTATAAAACTTCATGTTCTTTAATGGTTCTCTAGCAGATTGTAGCCACATAACTGGTTAGTGATTAATCTTTCTGCAAAATGAATATTATAGTTTTGGTGATGTCAAATTTAGAGAACTTTTTCTATTATTAATTATAAAAGAACTACACGAATTACATCAAGATAGAAAATTCCTTACTATAGTAGTATATATATTTTCTAAAAGTTTTTAATGGATAGGAAAGTTAAACCAGTTCATTTACTAAATCAAATGATTAAATATAAACTTTGATATTGTTACGAATTTTTCCACTGAGGCAATGATAGCACAGTTTTCACGGTTTAAAAATATTTATTCTCTCTTCAGAAAACTCACAAAATTTAGTCACAGGCAACAGTTTAATTACTCTCAAGCTTCAACACAAGCTTCAACAAAAATAACTTCGAATTCAGCGATTATACAAGCTCACTCCAATAGGTAAACAAAGCAATCAGCTTTCAACGAACTCCGAAGTCAATCTCAAAACTTTCCCGTTCTCCAGTCTTTTTATAAACAAGCGCGTGAGACATTCTCGAAATTTCCAGCCAATTCATCGGAAAGAAATTTCTCGAAACGTCTCGATTACTTCAGGTGTTGCCACCTTTTTCTAACTTGTATAATCGCTATTAATTACTAAATAAAATTGGATAAAAATAAATTACAATAGAATTTTGAAATAATACGTCACTATTTACAATATATACAGACAATTTGTGCAACATTTCCCCCTTCTTAAAGACTGCACGTCCCGGGCAGTGAAGTCCTTAAGAGGAAAGGCAATTCAATCACTTCTACTATAATATGGGGCTAGTCTATTGTTATGTACAACTAGGTTTACAGGAGGGTGTCCGTTGAATCCTTACCACGACGTCGTTGATCTTCTTAAGGACCACATACGGCCCTTCCCAGTTCGTCTGGAGCTTGGGGGAGAGTCCTTTCCGACGTTTAGGGTTCCATAACCACACCTTGTCACCTTCCTGGAATGAACGTTCCGTGGCCTTGGCATCGTAGCGGACCTTCATGCGCTCTGTCATGATGCTGATTCTTTCTCTGGCGAACCGATGTACGGCTTCCAAACGTGCCTGGAGATCATCTAGATACTGGACAGGCGAGGAAGGGGTGTCCGGTGGTCGTCCAAAGAGGAGGTCGCAGGGTAGTCTAAGGTCTCTTCCGAAAATCATTTGAGATGGTGTATATCCGGTGGTCTCGTGAGTAGCACTTCTGTAGGCCAAAAGGAACAATGGAAGTTTCTGATCCCAATCTTGCTGGTTCTTGGAAACAAACAAGGAGAGATGATTCAGAATCGTTCTATTAAATCGTTCAACCATTCCATCGGATTGTGGGTGCAGGGGAGTTGTACGAGTCTTTTCCATGTCGAGCAAGTCACACAGCCCAGTGAAGACGGCAGAGTTGAAGTTAGTCCCCTGATCGGAATGTATCAGCAGGGGTACGCCAAATCGGGAGATCCAATTCCGTACGAGGACTTCTGCTACGGTTGTGGCTTCCTGGTCCGGAATCGCGTATGCTTCTGGCCACTTACTAAAGTAGTCCATGACAACTAGGATGTATTTGTTGCCATTAGATGTGTGAGGTAGGGGGCCTAAGACGTCCAAAGCAATTCTTTCGAATGGTGCTCCTACGTTGTAACGTTGCAACTTTCCACGAGTTCGGGTCTTCGGTCCCTTCCGCGAATTGCATGCATCACAGGACTTGCACCACTTCTCCACGTCGGATTTTGCTTTGTCCCAGAAGAATCTTTCCCTGACTTTCTGAAGAGTTTTCGTGACACCAAAATGTCCTCCAGTAGAACTGCTGTGAAGTTCTTCTAGAACGTTCGTAACTCTAGAACTTGGAAGGATTAATTGCCATCGGAAGCTTTTGCCGTCATCGGACTCCCATCGACGGTAGAGTACTCCATTCTTCAAGTGCAAAGAGTCCCACATAGCCCAATATCTCTTCATTGTTGGGCTATAGCATGCAATTTCCTGCCAACTGGGTTTTCCGGTAGCTGCTTCCATGAATTCAATTAGAGGTTTCAAGTCCTGATCTTCGACCTGACTTTTGCGGACATTCTGATCACTCCAAGGATCCACGTCTGAAGTAGTTGACTTGGAAGTTATTTTCCGAACGGCCGATGTGTTAACCCCAAACTTAGACTCGGCATTGGAACAAAATCGACAGTTCTCCGGACATGGTCTTCTAGAAAGAGCGTCTGCATTCCCATGGAACGTTCCTTTTCTGTGATGGATATCCATGTCGTATTCCTGCAGGCGCTGAATCCACCTTGCTATTTGTCCCTCTGTATTCTTGAAATTCAGCAACCAAGTCAGAGACGCATGATCAGTTCTTAAAAAAAATTTTCGGCCGTACAAGTAATGATGAAAGTGCTCAACGGCTTTTACTATTGCCAGTAACTCCTTTCTTGTGACGCAGTAGTTCCGCTCGGATCTTGACAGGCTCTTACTAAAATAAGCGATGACTTTCTCCTGTCCTTCAATTTCCTGGGAAAGAACGGCGCCCACTCCCTCATTGCTGGCATCTGTATCCAAAATAAAGTCCTTGTTAACATCGGGAAAAGCCAAAACACTCGCGGATGTTAAAGCGTTCTTCAGTTGATTGAAGGAGTCGTCACAGTCGGCAGTCCATAGGAACTTCTGCTTGCTCTCTGTTAGTCGATGCAAGGGTCTGGCGATCTTGGAGAAACCTTTCACGAATTTACGGTAATACGTGCACAGGCCTAGGAAGCTTCGCAATTGATGAACGTCTTGCGGTCGAGACCAAATTTGTACAGCATGGATCTTGGCTGGATCTGTGCTTACTCCATCGGATGAGATGTGTCCGAGATAACTGACTTTCCGCCTAAAGAGCTTACATTTTGATGGGCTAAGTTTCAAGTGGGCTTCCCTAAGCTTCAAGAACACGTTCTTCACATTTTGCAAGTGTTGATCAAAACTCCGCCCGGTGATAATGATATCGTCCAAATATACCAGACAGGTCTCGTAGGAAAGTCCTCTAAGCACAGTCTCCATTAGTCGCTCGAACGTAGCCGGTGCATTACACAAGCCAAACGGCATAACTTGAAACTGCCATAATCCTTGGCTGGTAGTGAAGGCAGTCTTCTCACGATCGTCGGGATGTATCTCCACTTGCCAGTATCCACTTTTCAAATCCAAAGTCGAAAACCACTGGTTCCCCGATAGAGTGTCCAAAGTATCATCGATTCTTGGCAGAGGGTAGCTGTCCTTTTTCGTAATTTCGTTCAGCTTCCGGTAATCCACACAAAACCTGGTGGAACCATCCTTCTTTCGAACGAGTACGATTGGAGAGGCCCATGGACTTGAGGAGGGTTCGATAACTCTATTATCTTCCATTTCATGTAACAATCTCCCGACCTCCTCTTGTTTTGCGAAAGGAAGTCTTCGAGGATGTTGTTTAATAGGTAAATGGGTCCCAGTATCGATTCGATGTTGAGTAAGCTCTGTTCTTCCTACATCTTTCGATGACATGGAGAAAATGTCTTGAAATTCTTTTATAAGGTTTCCGACAATCTTCTCTTGCCTTCTTTCCAACCGAGAGTCTTCGAGAAGCTGGTCCACTAAATCCGCGGGTGGTGCGGTCGGAAGCTCCTTCGATCCTCGTTCGATGCTTGTAACAGGTGTGCAAGTGGCAATTTCTTCTCCTTTCTTGATAACTCTCTTAGAATCACCGATGTTGGCCATTCTCACATGCACCACCTCTTGAGAGAGATCCACAAGCGTCGCTCCTACTACCACTCCTTTCGGGACGCTATTCGATGATGGGAAGTCCGTTACTCCAAATCGGAAGGCCTTCGGGAGCTCTGTTGAACCTTTTACAACCAAATCTGTCATGGAGGGGATGGTGATGTCTTCAAGAGCTACTATTCGATATGCACACGGCTCTTCCGAGTCCAAACCGAACAATGGAACTTCTTCTTTCCCCGTTTGAAGCTCGCCTTTCTCGAAATTCAAAGTAATTCCATTTCTCTTTAAAAAGTCCAATCCAAGAATACATGGGTCAATAATTTCAGCGACGTAAACGGTGTGAGTGTAGGTGTGAAATCCAAAAGAGATGTTGACATTTAATTTCCCATGCACAGAAATTTTGTCACCAGTCACAGTCTGTAGTGAAACTGAAGGCGCCGTGTAAAGAGGTTGGCTGTCCAGGCGCCGGGCTACATCCGTCCGTAAGATGGTTACATTTGCCCCTGAGTCAACTATTAGACGACGGGGAGTTCCATTGATCTTGCCCTCCACGAATAAACCATGGTTTCCTCCTTGAAGGGATGAGATATGATAGAGGCTGAGTGGGGCACCACCTGCTCTACACGGCGACCTCCGCCTCGCGAGATAGCCGCTCTTTAGTTTAACTGCTGAGGCTCGGACGAGGGTCTATCCCCTCTCCTGTCCAATTCAGGGCAATCACGTCTGAAATGTCCTTCCCGGTTGCAGAGCCAACAAACCACTCTAGTTTTTCGATCCCTCGAGCCAGGAATATTTCTCATAATTCGCTCCATCTTGTTTTCCAGTTCTTGAAACTTCTTCGTGAAAAGTTCAGAGGAATCGTCTGCCAATGTTCCACGTACGAAACGCCGATCTTTTCTAGAAGCTTGCTGTGCGGCTTCTACTCTCATGGCATAGACGAGGGTGGACTTTAGATCTTTGCTGTCTGACATCCTGGTAGCTTGCTGTATGTCGGGATCTTTGATGGCATCCACGAAATACTGAAGAGACAGGTTATCTCGTACGTCCGAGGGACAGTCTGGGAAAGCGAGGAGCGACAGTCTTTCTATATCCGATGCCAATTCTTGAAGAGTTTCATTGGCCTTCTGCTGTCTCACTTTCAGTTGCAGTCTGTTATAATCCTTTAGATGTTGCTCCCCAAACCTTAACTCCAACGCACTTGCCAGCGCCACGAATTCTCCCCGCTTCTCTTCAGGTAGTGTTTGTAAAATGTCAGCAGCTTCACCTCGAAGAGATGCCGCGAGATGGAATGCTTTCGAAGTATCGTCCCAACCATTCGCAGAAGCAATCATTTCAAACTGCGTTTGATAAACGCGCCAAGACGACCTTCCATCAAAAGTGGCCACTTTGATGTTGGAACGTGGCGTAATGAAGGGGGTGGAAACATTATCCCATTTAGGCGTTGCAACGGTCATAGCTTCCCCCGTTTCAATTTTCCGTAGCCTTTCTTCAACAGCGTCATGAAACTTTTCCTGTTCCTCTTTCATGGTGGAAACCTTTTCTTCGATTTCATTCCTCACAGTCACAAGATCTTCTTTCATTGTAGAAACCTTTTCTCCCAAGCAGTCAACTTTCCCATTAACCGCCTCAAAACTCTCACTGATTTCTTTTCTTACTTCACTCAGAACATCTTCTTTTACCGATTGTAGAACACTTGTAGTAGTCTCTATTATCGTAGATTCCACCATTGTAACTAGTTCGGATTGCATTTCTTCTTTAATCCCAATTATAGCTGCTGATGTGGATTCTCGGCAGGTGGCGATTGCAGCGGCGAGTTCGGCATTTGTCGTTTCTTGACGGGCTTGACCAGCGGCGATTGTAGCGGCGAGTTCGGCATTTGTCGTTTCTTGACGGGCTTGACCAGCGGCGAGTTCGGCATTTGTCGTTTCTTGACGGGCTTGACCAGCGGCGATTGTAGCGGCGGTTGATTCTTGTCCGGCTTTTATTTCGGCTTTCATTTCAGCGGCCGTGGATTCTTGTCCGGCTTTTATTCCAGCAATCATTTCCATTAATTGTTTCATTTGGTCTTCCATCATTCCTCTAGTTGTCGGCATTCAAAATTACGAAATCCCACTTCTGACACCACTGTTACGAATTTTTCCACTGAGGCAATGATGGCACAGTTTTCACGGTTTAAAAATATTTATTCTCTCTTCAGAAAACTCACAAAATTTAGTCACAGGCAACAGTTTAATTACTCTCAAGCTTCAACACAAGCTTCAACAAAAATAACTTCGAATTCAGCGATTATACAAGCTCACTCCAGTAGGTAAACAAAGCAATCAGCTTTCAACGAACTCCGAAGTCAATCTCAAAACTTTCCCGTTCTCCAGTCTTTTTATAAACGAGCGCGTGAGACATTCTCGAAATTTCCAGCCAATTCATCGGAAAGAAATTTCTCGAAACGTTTACTTCAGGTGTTGCCACCTTTTTCTAACTTGTATAATCGCTATTAATTACTAAATAAAATTGGATAAAAATAAATTACAATAGAATTTTGAAATAATACGTCACTATTTACAATATATACAGACAATTTGTGCAACAATATGAAGTATAAAATTGGATTAATTTTAATTTACTTTTAAATTTTATGCAAGATAAATAAGATATATGCAGGATAAAATGCAAGGTTGATTACAAAAGATTTAGTTTAACTACATTGCAAGGTATTTAATTTCACTAAATGCTTTAGATTTATGTTTAGTTAAAAGAGGAATCTGAAACATTTAGTAAACAATTTATAAATATCACTTTAAAATGTGTGTTTAGACTAATTGAATTAGATGCTTGCTTTGTACAGTACGCAAAAAAAATCCGAACAATGGCTATATCTTGTATTCTAATTGATGAAATAACAAAAGTCAAGTACCATTGTAAATCATGAAAGGTCTTTATTAATTGTATATAATTTTTTTTTTATCATGAGGGGTCATCTATATATTAAAACTAAACTAAACCAAACTTTAAAAAGTTCAATGTCAACCCTATAATGCTACACCAATTTTAGATTTAGAATCCAAAAAAAGTCTAAATACCAAATTTCATAATTTTTCAATGAATGGTTAGTAATTTAAATGATGTCAAAATAATGGCAAATTAATGTTAAAAAGAACATTTGTTTTTTTAGCCATAAATTCTTAAATAATTACTATATTTTAGCAATTTTTTTTTCAAACGATAGTTTATTAAAGGCTAAACATAAATAACATGCAACTTTTGTACTAAACAGTTTTTTAATAATTCATTAATAAAACAAGTTTTAAATAGAAGCATGTATTGTTTTTGATTCCATTAGAAATATCATGGTCGAAAACCTTCCAGAATTTTTTTCATTCCATTTTGATATTTGGTTTTCAATATTTTAGCAAAAATGTAAAGAAAAAACTCACTTTAAGGGACTGTGTAATAGATTACGTATTGAAGCACTCAAAATGTTTGCTTTTTCACAGATTTAAAGGGATTTGCCCTCAAGATCGGCCACAACATTTTCGCTCATAAGTGATATAACGTAAACTGAAATTTGGTATCTAGGGTAAATGAAGTATTCTAAATCAAATGAAAACAAAAAATAGGGGTTCGTATTGAAATTTTTAAGGATAAATTTAAATTTACTAAAAAAATTTGCTCCAGACATATAGAAAGTCTTAAAAAAAAAAAAAAAAACATTTTGATGCAAACAGCAAGATTTTACGATAATTAGAACTGAAGATATTTAGCCATCGTTCAGAATTTTTTTGCGTACTGTACCAATTAAATGTCATTAAATAAGCTAACTTGTACAATACGTAAAAAATCTAACAGAGTAGAGTACTTAATTCTTTTTGCATATTTTTATAATTTTTCAGAAAAAATAAATGTACAAATCCTGTATTAACCAATTCACTTTAGTATTGATTGTATTATTAGGAAAATAACTCTAAATTTCAACCACTAAAATTAATGTTCTAATGTACTAAAAATTGAATGAAAAATAATAGTCCACCTGTATTAAGTTAAATTTATTTTATTTTTTTGTTTTAAAGCAATATCAAAGTACAGCAATACACTTCAGTCATCCAGTTATTAATTGAAAATGCAGATAAAATTGGGGATTTGCCTCCACATCTATCTTTGAAAATGGCAACCTTGGAAAGAACATGTCAATCTGAATTGAATTCGCCTAATGATGTAGAATCTAGTCCTAGTATCTCAAGAAAACAATGTAAGTATATTAGCTTGAACAATAAGTTCCTTTGGATAAAAGTAAATTAAATTTGAATTTCAATGAAAAATAGTTTTATATGTGTTTATTAGGAGAATTCATTATCTCAAGATTTGTATACATATAAATAATTAAAAAAGTATTTGATTAGATTATCTGTATGTTGAAAAACAAACAACAATTTAAAAATATGTTAATAAGTTGAATAAAGATCTATTCAAAGAACAAATGGTTCCCTTTGAAATTAATTGAATCGCTAATATACTTTGCATGTGTTAAATACCACAAATGCTTTTCCATAATATCTAGAATAAAAATCCTTACCTCACAGTATCAGAGTTTAAATATGGAATTTTATTTCCAGCAAAAAAAATATTTTAAGAGTACATTTATGAAGAATATGGGTCATTGATGGGGACTATTTTGGATTGTGTTAGCAAATCATATTTGACTAGCACTTTTTCCATTTTAAACCCAATACAAGAACACCCTTTTACCATTTTTTACCAAATACATAAACTCTGTCATCATGTGGATGCAACTGATCTCTTAAAAAATCAGTTACAATCATAGGTTAAGTAATCCATAGGCAGAATTCTTGTATGGCATTGCTGTGTATAAAAGATGCACACAACGTAGATCCCTTACCAAATCAAACATCTTAACAGCAATTTATTTATTTGAATTAATTAAATAAGCACTTAATGAATTTATTAAATAAGCATAATTATCTAATTTACCTCAATTGTGTATTTTTTTTTTTTTTTAAATCTCCAATCTATTACAATATGGAAACTCTTGTTAAATATTATCCCTTAACTTTTTACCTAATTTATAGTGCAGACTTTCTAGTTTGAGAGCTTGGGTCCAATTTTGCTCTGAAAATCATATCATTTAATGAAAAAGCTGGTACTGTTGTTTGATTAAAATATTCTTTATTTCATGTCGTATGTGGGATCAGAAACCTCCTTTTCTCTCATACACACAATGATCTCTAGTGTGACTTAGTAGAACAACAACAGATCTCCGCATTTAACCCTACATTTAAATGTTTACCTGCCAATTAATTCTGTGTCATGTATTATGACTTGAGATTTTAATGATACTAAAAATCCTCCTAATAAAAGAATTTAATGAATGGAATGTTTGAAACATACAATCCTGATGCACTCTATAATTTCAAATTAATATACATGTAAAAAAGTAAATAAGAAATATTAATTGCATGTGTGAAATATTTATTATCTTTGCATGCTAATGGAATAAATTGCACTAATTTTCCTCCTGAAGAAAATATCAATATTTTTGAACTACTTAATAAAATCATGGGTATTAACCAACATTTGTAATTAGATATTAACCAACATTTATCTGTATGATACTATAAAAGTTTATTTTAAAAACTGCATTCATGGTTGTTAATTTTGTTATGTACCTTTTTGGCTCGACTAAATAATTTTTTATTTTTTTTAAATCAAATGTACTTTTGAGTGTTACTTTTATTGCAGTGTAATTGAATTAATAATTTACAAGATTGCATTTTCACCTATTAATTTAAACTGGCAATGAACTTTAAATTTGATGCAAATAAAATAACTCGTTAAAAATTACTTGTATTGTATTTTATTTCTTGAATATTGTCTGATAATTTAAAAATATTGTGCTTTATATATGCACAAAATATTTAATATCCTTATATTTGCAGATCTACTGAGGAGTATAAAAAAATTAGTGAAACAAAATTCAACTCCTCCTACTCTTCAAACGGTTTCACCAGACGACTGCAAAACATTTTCTCTGAGGTTGATATTATTTAAATATTACACTCCTTTCACTTGCATTAATTTAAAGTTTTTGTATGTAATGTTTTGAGTTAGATGGCTCAATGTATTGTTAGTTTACAATTCATGGAATTTTTTTTTTTTTTTAAACTGTATTTAATGAGTTATTTAATATGAATCAAACAGTTATTAAGTTGAACATTGAATGGTTATGATTAACCTTTCAAATTCCTGAATTGTGTAATTATTTTTTCAAGAAATTATTGCGATTATCATTTGAAATTTAGATCACGTTGTGGTCAATTAAAAGCCTAATATGTATTGCAACCGTATTTCATAACCCAACATGCATAAGTATGTTTGTGTTCTCAAGAATTTGTGAAAAAAATAATTTGTACAAATGTTTATTTCAAATATTTTAAATAATATCTTATAGAATTTATATTCTATAAAAAAATCTACAAAACAATATACAGGTCAGTCATTTTCAGAATTAAAATTAACATAGTAGCTATTGAAATCATCAAAAATCTCTGACATCCCTAAAATACATCAAAGTTTTCTTTACATAAATTGAAATCATTCTAAAATGCTTTTACCTAGATTTTATGGGATTTAATTATTCAGAATGTTTAGTATGAGACATCAGATAAAAAATGTATTAAAAAGTTTTATTTGAAAGAATAGGCATTAAAAAATGTGTATTAAACAATTTTTAAAAAATATTAATCAGTAAATCATTTATTTTTTTTCCATTGTTAACAAAAAACTCTCTTCGCACAAAAACTATTTTTTCTTTCTATTCTGACATTTAAATGTTGAAATATAAACAAATTTATAGACATTCTGTAATTGATATCCAAGTATCACATTATATGTAGAAAACTTTTCCCCCTGCTACTTTCAATACCATATTAATATCATACAAATGCTTTTTCCCTTGTACCTACAAGAATGGCATGCTCGTACCTACAAGGATGAGATTGCATCTAATTCCACCATTTTAAAATACTGATTCAAAACGGCTCTTTTTGCTCCAAATGCTGCAGTAATTTTTTTCAATTTGTTGTTTGTGTCTATCAACTGAAAACCGAAAACATTTCTGTGATGATTCATTGACTGTGATGTTTCGCCATTGTCTTTGTACCACTTATCAGCAATTCCAGAGATGTGATTCTTCTATCGATCAGCGAATTCATTTTTTTTCCATTTCTTCCCCTCTTTTTTCACAAATTTAAAGAAAAGCAACTTTTTCCTGTAATTTTTCTCACAGATAGAGTAGTTTTCTCTTTTTCTCTGAAGTTTTCTCTTATTTCGGATATGGTACATTTCCGCGAATTCAGGGTTTTTTGACCGAAATTTTGATCATTAACGAGCCATTTAGGCCGATTCATGCTTCTTCAAATGTTATGGCCTCTTTATTTAAGTTTGTTGGTTTTGGACATTTTACTGAGAGTTACACTTATGTAATAGCCACTTTGAGAGATTTGTCACAATGGGGATCTCTGTCGTAGAGATTTTCATTGTTGTATGATCATCTTTGTCAAGTGTTGCGTAGATTTAACAGTCAGATTTGCACCTGTACATTAAGTGTTATTTATGTTATTGCAATGATCATTATCGGCAAGTGTTACACTGTTGATATATCTGAATTTAACTTGCTTGCAAGTCTAACCACGGAGCCTGCATACATTCAGATTTCTTCAAACCTCCGATGCAATGACTACTTTTATGCGTTGCTTCCTCTAATGTTACATTCTCTATCTCCGTTATTTGTGTTTTTGTGTGACGGCTGTTTAGTCGAATGTTACGCTGATGTTATAGTAGCTATTTTTGAGATTTATGATTGTTTGGCGAGCTCTATTACAGGAATTTGCACCTTTATATTGGGCATTTATACTGATTTTAACATTGGTCTGAAGGTATTTTCGCTGAGTGCTGTTGTATTATCTGATATTACTGTGGTTTGGGCCGATATTATCTGCTAATATTATCGAGATTTGCGTCGGTATGGTGTACACTATCACCAATACTGCGCTGCTGTGATTGTCATTTTCGCTGTGTTTTATGTTGAAGTAATATGTGCAACGCTGTTTTGGTGGCATTCGACTAGGCTTTTGCTGATGTGATAGCCGCTATGCCTGGGATTAGTGCTCATATATGAGGTCCCTATTTAGTTTATATTAATTCAGAATTGCAAAAATATTGGTATCATTTGTCCAAATTTTATGTTTACTCCATGTTTAAAATTGTAATTTTTAATACAACTATATGTGAAATTGTGTCTATTTTAGCTTGACGAACAATCTTGCATTTTAGCTATAGCTATAAATAATAGTTCAAAACTAGAAGTAATTTTATTTTGTATCATTGTTTAACTTGTACAATTTTGTGAAAATTTTAAGTTTTTTTATGGACATATCTCATGCATACAGCAGAGAATTGATTGTTGATTATTTATCTTTACAAATGTGTAATGTTAATTTTTTATTTTATTCATGTATTTCTTAAATTTTACAAATTTCATATTAACAAAATTTATGGAATTAAATGTTCTTTTATATATGATCCATATGCTAGATGTGCATTATAAATAATAAATAAACGCCTTCCAAACAAAACAAAGCAATGATTCTTAACATAATACAAACCTTGATTTAAACTAGTGCACAGTTATTATAAAAATCTCCTTCAAACGATTCAAATTTTGATTTTAACTTGTATAAGACTGAAACAAAATGTGATTTTTCCAGTCATGAAGTTAATAAAAATTCCATTTCAACTGATACAAAGTTGATAGGTTTAAGACGTGAAGCTGTGCTATCCCTGTACCTAGTGTTTCAGCATTGAGTAATGGAATTTTTTATTTGGAAGAAGTCGTAAGTATTCAGAAATTTTACATAAGTAATCCAGTTGATGACCCTTACTAAGTAAATTTTTATACGGAAAAATTGAAAATCTGAAGCAAGATACAAGGGTATAAAACACTAAAATTTTCGTAAAGAAAAATACAGCTTTTTTTTTTTTTTTTTTTTTTTTTTTTTTTGTAAATCTAGCTTTTACAAAACTGTTAATCAACACATAACTTTATTTTTAATCTTTTCTAGACAATCCACTGCTGCAGGAAATAATTTGAAAGAAATAAAGACTATAGCAGTAACTAAAGGTAAACTAAAGACTCTCAGCTTCATCTAGTATTTCAACAAAGTTGTATTGTGTGATAAATTATGTCATTAATTTTTAGGCAATGGTTCCTTATTTACTACTCGCAGCTCTGAGGATATTTGTAAAAGATCATTTGGACTGCTGCGAAGGAAGGAAAAAAAGAGGTATGGACGAGAATTGGTTTTCTGTGTATAAATGAAAATAATTTTACATTACAAACCCTAAGTTCCTTAAGGAACTGTACTAAATTTGATGATTGTGGTCTTAAACCATATCAGAAAATAGTTTACAGTAAGGTAAGTAAAATAAGAGTGTACTATCATAAGAGCTGAATAAAAAGCACCAAACAGGAAATGCAGGGGCTTCTGTTATTTCAGAAATTTCCTGGTGTTAGATCAATATAAATTGGGAAGTTTAGTCAATAGTTATCACAACTCGGAAACTGAAGTATCACTTTCTGTTTTTCTGATCATGTCGATGTTATCTTATATCATCGATCATGCTTTCTTTTTATGATCATCTCCTTTCCAAACTTCTTTTGAATATTTGGAATTAAAAACTTACAGAAAATTTTAATTAACTCAGGAGCAGTGAATATTCAAAACCTAAAGGTACCAAAGCTAAACGAATTGTCCCATCTACAGTTCTAGGTGACATTTAATTATATCTTAACCTCTGACTGAGGGAGGAATTCTTTTTCTTCAAGTATAGACTTGCATTTCTTCATCTTCCTTTGCCCATCATGGAAAATGCACATCCTTATTATTTTTTGGCCCTGCATAAACATTAAGATATTTTTTAAGGAATGCAAACACTTCCAGATATTGAATGATTCTAGTTATTGGACGTCTGGATTTTGGACTATTGACTAGATAAAATTTATTTTATATAGTACGTCAAAATTCTGTGCAGCTGATATCAGTTACCACTTAAAAATTTAGATTATTAATTTACAGCTGAACCAATGCTTAATTTAAATTTAAAAATTGTTTGAGCACTCAATTTTTTAATAATTTGAACAATCCAATGTGTGAATTTAATTTATATGTAATAAGCAGCATTGAATTACAACAATAATTTTCTTGTTTATCAAAATTTTATTTTACTTATTAGTTTTAATTTCTGTTTGTCATTAAACTTATTAAAATTAAATAGCTGTTTTTATTGTACAGTGGTCGTAATTGAAGATCCACTTTCAAAAAGCTGTAAAAGAAACTTTTCAGAATGACCTGAGATAAGCAAATACACGAAAAAATATATAAATATTTCTTTTATTCTTAGGCCATATCAATTCTCCCTTTGCATAGCATATTCAGGTCGAATTTCTGATCATTCTGACCAGTAGGTTTCTTAAAGTAGAGCTGTAATCGCCTTGTATTTAATTCAGTTTAAATATTCAAAGTTAACTGATTTACTATTCATGCTTAATTTTATAAATTATTTTATAGCATGCTTATGTGATTGTACTAATTTCTATTTAAATTATATTTTATAATGTTGAATTAAAAGCATAGTTATTTTGAATTAATTTCTGTTGTGTTGTATGTTAGTTGACTTGGTGATGCAGTTGGAGAAAACTATTGCTAATTTAAATGAAATTGAAGAATCCGTTACAAATAGTCAACTTTAATGTTCTCAAATTCAAATAAAGTAAATAAATTCTTGTATTTAACAACATTTTCTTATGTTACTTTGACAACTTAGTTTGAATCGCACACAGTGTTTTCTGGAAAGACCATTTTTGTTGAAGATAAGTTTACTTATGTTTTATTAATTTTTCTATTTTAAAGGCTTACTGAATTTTCGTTGCAAAAAGTTTTCAATTTATAAAAAATTTCCTGATTAATTTATTTGTTGTACTTAAAAAATGGTACCACTAATCAACAGTTTTATGCTACTAATACTTTTTCTTCCTAGAAATACTACTCATTAACTCATCAAAAAACTACAAAACATAAGGGATTTTTTTTTTTATTAAAATTTTTATTTATTTTGTAATATATACTTCTGTGCTTTTTCTATTATTTTTACATTTGTTTTTGCTGCTTTAAAATCTTACTTACTATAAGAAATACTTGTATGTTTTTTCAATGTAAAAGTAAATAATTTTGTCCTTTCTTATTAGAAAAATAAGAATTTAACATTATGAGAAGCAATTTTATTGCCTATAGTGGCTAAAAATTTTAATTCTTGAAGATAGGTTTCTATTTCAATATATCGACTTGTGGGAAAACTATTTTCAATTATTACATTTTTACAGGCCCAAGCTATCCAGTGATTTTTCTTCCATCACCGAAAGCTTAGGAATAGAAAGTTCATTAGATTTTCTAATTGAAGTACATGAACCAAATGGGGATTCAGCTATTCAAGTATGTAAAAAATTTGTAAACCTAACTTCCATTATACATCTGTGAAAAGTCATTTGGAATCCTTATTGCATAGTTATTCCAATGGAATGTGTGTGGTATTGCCTAACATTGTTTTTATTCCTAAACCAACTGTTTTAATCTTGCAGAAGTGGGTTGTAATTTTAGGGTCTAAAATCTATTCTATAACTTGAAATATTAATATTTCCTTTTTTTCCCTTCATGCATAGTTATGTAGTTGATCAATTCCATCTTTAGGATTTTCTTGTGTATAAAACAATGAGTATACTAATATAAGCAGTTCTGTTTTACATGCCTTGGTGATTTTGATGAAACTTGTGTAGTTTTAAAAATATACAATTCTTAAGGATATGTTCAAACTTTACTTCCCAAGATAAATTTAGGATGAGTAAAAATCGTTTCACATCTGCTTTTAAAAGTAAATTAATTTGTTTTTAAAATTATATTTTATCATTTAAAATATTCAAACGCAAAACCATGCATTAAAATATTTCCATTGTTTGAGCATGCAGTGATCAGAACTACAAGCATAATACAAAAGCCTCATTGAAATCAATTCAGCACTAACCAAGATGTTTGAATTCTTGAACTTTTCTTTATCATACTGCTTATTTCAATCCTTTAATTTTCAAAATAAAACCTATTTCTATAAATGCTTAAATTTATAATTTATTTTTATAAGAATACATTTACAGGGGCCATTATTAAAAAAGGAATCGAGTATAGGAGGCATTTTTGCAGCTGGCCACTTCAATGAAAAGGGACCGGAAGTGGAAGATATCGAAATGACGACATTCAAAACACATGTTATTGATCGAAGTGAAAACTTACAGGCATTCCCTATGCCATCTTTCTCATCAAGTCTTCTTCTAACTAAACCCGAGATATTTTTTCAGGATTTAGAAACTGAAAATATTGATCAATTGCAAGAACCTTATTCAGTAAAACTAAATAAAGTGAAGAGTAGAAATTTACAACAGCATGTTGATGTGCAAAAGCTGTTGAAAGCAACTAGTTCTACCTACACTCTTGATGAAGTCTCTCATGATAACAAAGATTTATATGGTTTAAAAACTCCTAAACGGGTGCAAATTTCTTGCAGTCCAAAAACACTTCAATTATTTACTGAAAAGTACCAAAATACATGCCAGACAAGCATCTCTCCTAGTAAGAAAGTAAGCTCTTCCAAAATAGCAGAAATTATAAATACTAGCCAAAATGAATATAGTTCTGTGTTGAACAATACAAGGTATAACACAGAAATTAAAGATTCAGAAAATATAGAGTCTGAATATGTACAGTCAATTGACTCAGAATTTTTAAGTAAAAGTACCTCTAAGGAAAATTTGGGTATATTTCAGATGAAAATAAGACAAGGCACTTTTATTGTTGAACCTAAACAAAAAGCGAACTCGATAGATGAAGTAGATATACTTGATCAAAAAACAATGTGCAAGACGGTTTTAAATTATCGATGCATTACAGGTGATGTCCGTAAAGACCCAGTACAAAAAAAGCAGTGCTTAAGTTCAAATGCTAAAAGCAAAATAAGCAACCAGCATATACATAGTAAAAAGGCTATTAAAAAATCTAATTATTCATTGGCAGCAAATTGCACTAAAAATAAACATTCTTCAAGGGAATCAGCACTTCAAAAATCAAGAACATCTGCTAATTCAATTAGTTTAAATAAAAAGAAAGATGAGGCTAAGTTAGTTAAGGATCAAGTTTGTTCACACCATCTTGATTTTGAAAAAGATAATTTTCCCATTTTTGCCCCTAAAGAAAATCAGTGGGATAATAATCATAGTACTTCTCCATCCATACATAAAAATAACGAGTTTTCCAATTCTTTTGAAACCGGTCAAAGACCAAAAAGAAAATCCATTACTATGTGCCCATCTACACCATCTAGAACTTCAGACAGTAAAATTCCTCGCTTAAGAAATTCATTTGAAAGTTCAAAAGCAAACCCTTTTTCTGAAGCAGCAGCTGCAAGCCACATCCAAAAAGTTTCTAAATCTAGAAATACAAAGGAAATGGATTCCTGTGACCATCCTACAAAAATACCAGTTAAATATGACAATAGCAAAAATAATCTTTCCACTCTTCAACTGTCCATTAATGATAGCTGTTTCTTAACCCCCAACAGAAATGCTCTGCTTAGTCCAAACTCGGTTGTATGGATGAGCGGGAACAAGTATTTTGTTTCTATTTCTCCAGAAGAGGAACAATTTAATAAACGGGAGAGTATTGCAATGATTTTGAAGTCTAACCCTGGTCATGTACAAGCTAAAGTTCATTTATATGATGATCTTTTACGAGAAAGTGAATATTCTGAGAGTGACCCATGCCATTCTACTCCTACTTCAAAGTTCAGTAAGAGACTCTCATCTAGCAGTCAATCATTGAAATCCGCACCTAAACATAGAACTAAGTTGCAAAGCAGGAATTCGATATCTTACTCTAAAAACACTTTAGCTAACAACAGAAGTGATTCTGTACAAAACGGGGAGAATTCTCAAAAATTGTCTCGTAGATCGCCAAAATGCAATACACAATTAAATATGCCTTCTCCTATTAAGGGCTACTCATTGAAAGATGTTACCAATAAAGTTTTTCTTTTGAATGCTTCCAAAAACTCTAAGAATATGCAAGCAAAGAGTGATATGGTATCAATATTTTCTGATAAAAATATTAAAGGTGCCATAGAAATCAGAAAAAAGCTGAAAAGGAATTCGTTTTCAGGAAATACTTCTAAAAAACTCCCGAAAAAGGTATCACGTTCAGAAAGTACTCCTGGCCCAAGACCTCATCGCAGAGTTTCTTGTTTGATTCAGGAATCATATTTGGCCAAATAATATTTAGCCTCTTTAAAAGCAAGTTATTGATACATTATTCTCTGGAAGATTTGCTTGAAAAATGAACTTTTATTAGAATTATTTTGAAAATCAAAGAATTATAAGGCTTTTCTTTTTGACAGCTTTGTGGAACGAAGTATTGATTATTTCTTGATTTAAGAAAATTTTATAGTGACGAAGTTTTAAACGTATTTTAATTATATGATTGCAAACATTTGTTTGTATTTATTGTCTTTTACTTTGTATAATTTGTGCGTGTTGTGCAATATTTATATATATTTTTATACACCGTGTTAAATCATTCTAAGAATGCTAGATGAAGTTTCAAATGAACTATTGCAGTACCTAGTCAACTATTGCTGTCATTTTATAGTTTTACTTAATTTTTTGTGTGTGTGCCAAGTACTTATTTAATAAATTATTTTTGTAATTACTTGTATATTTTTTTGAATTTCAGCCACCTCAAAAACACTTTAACGATACACACTCAAGCCATTTCAATGGTTTTTGAAGTTAACAATTGGTAGGATAATAAACTAAGCATAAAAAAAAGAAAAAGTTTCTTCTCTTACTGAATAAGTCATTTAAAGAACCCTGAAGTCACTCTTTGTCAAAGTAAGGTAATTGTGAGTATTACAAGATAAACTGTTCTTGTGAATATTTTTTTTTATCTTGATTTTCCTAAATTACTCTTATTTGAGAAACCATGGATGTCAGCTAACTAATTTCCTCATCAAACTTAAACTTTAACTAAGTAGTTCATTAAATACAGATTTTAAAAATCTGTTTGAGAGACTTAGTCACAGATTATCAAACTTCTTGCATACTTTGGGTCTAGCTATGTAAAAATTTTAAAGCTATCCAATAATCGGTTTTGAATTCTACCCAGAAACTCATTAAAGGTATGTTATTCTATTCCCAGGTAATGACACATTTTGGTTCTTATTTCATTTATGAAACATACACTGGAGTGGTAGTTGAGTATGCTCATATATTGATATACACTATCTGGCCAAAAGTATCCGGACACCCCATAAAAAAGTGGTTCTGGCGAGTGACGCAATTTGATACGTAATTGAAAACTATAAAAGTGTTGGTAGTGGTTTGTCAGATTGTATTTATGCGTTTGTGAGGCAATGAGTAAGTTGAAGGAACTTAGTGAGTTTGGTCGTGGCCGAATAGTGGGATGCCACCTTTGTGGGAAATCAGTTCGTGAGATTGCGGACATTCTACAGAAGCCTAAATCCACTGTGAGTGATGTAATTGTGAAGTGGGAACGTCGAGGCAGTGAAACGGCAGAAAAACGAACCGGTAGGCCGAAAACACTTGGTGAACGCAGCCGCAGAACTCTGAAAAGAGTAGTGAAACAAAATCGCAAGTCCTCGTTGGTGGAAATTTCTCATGAATTCCAAAGTTCATCAGGCGTTAGTGTTAGCAGCAGGACTGTACGTCGAGAGTTAAAAGACTTGGGATTCCATGGTCGTGCAGCCGCTCACAAGCCGAACATCACTCCACAGAATGCGAAGCATCGATTGCAATGGTGTAGAGCTCACCCTCATTGGACTGTGGACATGTGAAAAACTGTTTTTTCGAGTGATGAATCTCGCTTTACAGTCTGGCAGTCGGATGGACGCGTCTGGGTTTGGCGGATGCCTGGCGAGCGTTTCTATAGTGACTGCATTGTGCCGACTGTTAAGTTTGGTGGTGGAAGCATAATAGTGTGGGGGTGTTTCTCGTGGTTTGGCCTGGGTCTGTTAGTTTCTGTGGTTGGAAACATGAACTCTGATATGTATGTGGACAATGCTGCACTCCCAACTCTGTGGCAATATTTCGGAAGTCCATACCACTGGGTGTCCGGATACTTATGGCCAAATAGTGTAATTATTCTGGAACTTAGCCAGTTGTTTATTGTAATATAAAATCCCTTAGACCACCAAAAGAATCTATTCTTATTGGATTACCTTAACCTCATCTTTAAATGTGCCCTATAGTCCTTTTGAAAAACACTTAGTAAGTAATTAAAATCATTTCAGCCACAGTAAATTTTCTTGCTTTTTCCCACCTAAAAGTGAATTATTGGAGACCTATAATTTTAAGTACTTAACTTTTCAAAATATTACAGATTTATTGCCCGATAATCTTAAGATTACTATAGTTGATAAGAAGCTGAATGTTGAAGATTCATTTAACATTAATATATCATAGAAAAAACAATGCCAAATAAAAATGTGTTTAAAAAGTTAATCATAGTAATGACTAATTGTCTGTACTAACATCTTTTAATTTTTATTCAAAAGGAAACCAAAAATCATTACATTTAAAAGACTATTATTAATTACCTTATTTTCATCTTTGATACACTAATATTTGACATAAGGGTAATAAATACCAAAACCAAAGGAAATAAAATTATCAAATAACAGCCTGTACCACAGAGGCAATAAGTAAAAATTGATAAACTGTGCTGGTGGCCATATACTCCATTCTACCCCATAGATGGTTGATTCCTTTTTCCATAACTCATCTTTATCAGAGTGGCCACAGAAGCGGGAAAACCTGGAAATGTCGGGGAACTTTTTAAAATTTCATGAAAATCAGGGAAATTTTGCATTGTAGAAGACACGTTCATCCATATTTTGGCGCTATTTACATGAAGATTTGTAGTTGTAAGCCATTAGAAGTTTAATGTTACGGAATAATTTAAACTTTTCATTACCAGCAAAAGTATTTTTTATTTTTTTTTAATTGTATATCTCTCTAGCATACATACTCTATTTGATCAGGGTGTCTAGACATCTGGAAAACCTAAGAAAATTGGGGAATTTGAAAAAATGTTTGCCCTAAAATCATGGAATTTTTTAGAAATCTGTCAAGGAATTATCAGGGAACTTTTTTTCCTGAATTTTGTGGCCATCCTGTTTATGTTTCAAGGATCCTTCTAAAACAGCAACAGTCCCAAAATATGCAACCAAGTGCACAGGAGAAAACAGTATTTGATCATATAAAACTTTTTTGATAACTGCTCTTGTGGTTGATCCAGGTATAAAGATGTCAATTGTTATCTACCAGTAGTGCAGGATTCCCACGGGTCCTTAAGAACTCCTTAATTTTGGTTTTCGTTTTTAAAGACCCTAAGGAACTCCTTATTTTTCATAAATCAGGTCCTTAAAAACTCAATTTTCTCCTAAAACTGTCAGAGATCGCAATTTTTTGCCGGTTTTCGAAACTGCATCAGGGAAATGTTACGTAGAGCCAATCAGTCGCTAAAGCTCAAAATATAGTGATCAGAACACTAAACCTTACTAAACATTTTTTTCTCTCCGCCAACTGAAGGGTGTTTAAATGTGAGGCCACATTCCAGGAACGAGTTCTCATGGTAAATTCCTGCGCATGTGGCTGCTGTAGAAAAGGGCAATTTAAGAATACCAAGTTGCAAGTCTTATCACACCATTCGTGAAGCAATTGAAGACAACAGTAGTGGCCAAATTTAATTTTGTTTCAGCTGTTTTCTAATTTACTGCGGCCTTTCCTCGAGTTCTTCCAAAAAGATAAACCCCTCTTACCCTTTTTTTTTTTTTTTTTTTTTTTTTTTTTGGAAATGAATAGTCAAAACTTATCACAAAGTGCATGAACTATTTTCATGTTCTAAAGCAAGAGCATAAAACTAAATTCGCAGCTATATTAAAACCTTGTAAATTTGACTTTGAGGATTATAATTGTTACTCGTTCGATGAAATTAGCAAGGGCTTTGTTTCTGATGAACTATTACAAGACAAATGAAGCAAGCGCAGTGGGAGCCCTTAATTTAAAAAGAGACTGTAATTTAATCACCATTAAACTATACAATTGTTCATAATTCATCAGTCTACTGGTCCCGAATGTCATGAAAATATGCAGAAAACTGAAAATTGGTTCCGAAAAAGTACCGAAATCGTAAATTTTGTCCCGAAAAATTATCTCCTCCTAGGATGCGAGTCCTGCTGATCAGCAAATGTCAAAAAAAAATTTAATTTTCATACTTTTTTTTTTTTACAAATTTCCCATTGATCTCGCGGGTAGAGAGCATAGTTACTCCTTCATCTCTCTTCAAACATATGGTTCAATTTCGAAGTTTTCAGGTTTTTTTACCGAAATTTCGATCAATGTAAATATTCTGACAGCCACGGAACCTGCATATGTTCAGATCTCCCTAAATCATGGATGGAATGACTACTTTTTTCTCTGTTATAGCCTCTATTGGCATTATTTACGTTGGTATGAGATCGCCATTTTGCTGAGTGTTTCACTATTGAAATGATCGTTGATCTAATAATTACTGCGGGCGCAGTCGCCTAGAATTACGTTGTTACGAGATGCTCATTTTCGTCGGGGTTATACCGATATAATATTCACTGACGCTATTGCAGAGATTGCACCGGTCAAAAATGGTACAATTCAGTACGGATTTCAGTTTTTTTTTTTTTTTTTTTTATCTATACAAATCTGCAATACACATTTATTGGTCTTGCTTGAAAGTCTGACAACCATGCAGTCTGGTGCATGTTCAGACTTCCCCAAAACTCCTATATAATGACCACTTTTCTGACAAATTACCAGCTCTATCCAGGCGCGGATTTAGGGGGGGTGCGGGGGGTGCGACCGCACCCCCCATGAAGTATCTCGTTTAAATTATTTTTAAATGGCAGTTTCATCGAGTTCAAAGTAAAAAAAAAAAAAAAAAAAAAAAAAAACCTTAAATTTCATTAATTATTGTAACATCTATTTTTTACTTAATATCAATATCGATGGAAATCAGCAAACAAAATTAAGCTTTTTATGACATTCTTCTTGCCTCATTAATACAGATTTTTAAGCCACTTAACCTAACTCCTTATTTCGTTACCCGTAGAAGGAATGGGCTTGAAAAAGGACGAGTAGATCGGAATTGTGTTGACCTGCAATGTACAGCTCAAAGAATCTTCACCCCTTGTGTGATTCTCAAATTAAAAAATGAATTTTGAAGGACCATTTAAAAATATCTCAATTTCACCACGATTTTCTCCTTGATCAGAGGCCAATTAATTATAAAGGTTTAATATCGGGGTGCCATCGCACCCCCTAAACTTCATTCGATGTACAAAAAATCATGCACTAAAATAGCTTTACAAAAAATCCTTTAATTGTAATTGGAAAATAAAATGCCCAATTCATAATTAAGAAAAAGCTTTGATCAAATCGGCACTATAGCATTATTGCAATTCTACAAAATATTGCAAGAACTTAAGTTCCGATCAAGATACTATGGCTAAATTAGGACCAAGAAGTTTCTCTTCATTCTTTCCTAAAGATCTTAAAACAGCCCAGGGAAGGGAACAAAATGACCCCTTTGTGTGACCTTGAATTTGAAGGACACAAACAAAGTAATAAAATTTGAGGGGTCATACTATCCCCTCCCTTGCACGTGACATTGCCCCATATCCCATATCACATGCGAGTTGCAAAATTACTAACATGCCTCTACGCCTCTACTCTGGGGTGGAAGTAAATGGAATGGTCATTCTTTCTTGAGTTGGAGGGTGCATGCTATGTCTAGATTGTTTGTTTCTTCAATTGGTATGGCAGTGCAAGATAATTAACAGTAATATATAACCATGATAAGATTTTTTTAATATTACTATTTATTTTACAAAATGTAATATAACATTAACAATTTGTTTTAGTTTAGACATTTTCTTTTTCTAAATATGTTTGAATATTTCATTTTTGACCGAATGATCAGAAGTAGCGATTTATCCTACACACTCATATTTGATATTTTATGTAATTATCAACGTAACTCTCAATTCAATACCATCAGTATATGAATAGATTGTAATAAAATATTTAATTCTTATAAAAATGAACTGATTTTATTGGATTAACCCATTGTATCTGCACCCTTTCATATGCAAAATCATTAAAGCCCTGTGATAAAGTCAAACAAAATTACTTTTTTAAATTATAAAAATGTAATTTATCCTTAAAAGTTTAAAGTGAGTTCCATATAGTTTTCAACTTCTTTTCAAAATATTGAGGATCATAGCCTAGCACGTTTTTAAATGTTGCTATGCTCCAATCTCACTCACAAAAGAGGTATACTCCCCTACCATACGAAAAGTCACCGGGTCGAGCAATATTTAGCGCTCTGTAGTCTGTTTTCAAATTGAGTAAAGACTTTAAAAATTTTGACTAGTAATCGATTGGTGAGCTACTTCCTGATAGTTTTCCGAGGTTTCTCTTATTTAAGATGTATATGAAGTCTATTTTTCCCTTGAAAGACCATCTGGTAGATGTTCCCTGCTTGATAAATAAACTAATCAGAATCTAACGTTGTCCCGGTGCAGTATCATGTAGCACTTGTGCCTGGAAATATCCCATACAACGACATTTATTGCTACTAGAAGAATATCAAGTAATTTAACATAATTGTAAAACTAGTCAGCTTAGATTGCAAATTTGTAAATATTGCTCATTCGCAGCTTTTGGCAGTTTTCATTTGTTCTGTTAAATAAAAGTCAAAATTGTTTTGTATGAATTTATTATTTAAATATGAATGACTGAAATATTGGGAACAATACCGATGACTTACAAATAATTTAAATCAGTTAATGTTAAAATCTTTTTAAATGTTTTTTTTTTTTTTTCTTTCTTTTCTTTCTAATTCTAATTTCAAATGTGCTTTTGTAAGTGTGACTCAAACTTGATGGTAATACGACTGATAATGTCTAATATGAGACACAATATGTAACCGATTTGAGATGCTACTTGTGATGAAAAAGCAGGTTCTATGGTTATATGAACATTATTATTATTATTACAATTTTACCTGCTGTAACTAATTTAGTTTGGAATTTTATTTGAATATAATGCAGAAATTTAAACTAATTTTCAGATGATATAAAGCTGTTTGTTTAAAAAATCTGCTCTTTTTTTTAATTTTTTTTTTTTTTAAATATGAGGATTTGTGTGTTGACGGTTTAAGATGGTCTTTGAGTACATTTTCCTAATTTAAGTTCCCTTAAATCATATTTATAAAAGAAAATATAGTGTTATGTTAAAGCAATCTTAAAATTTATATTAAAGTACAGGTTGGATATAATTAAAATCTATCTATTTAGAGAATTTTTGCAACTAAAGGAAAATATAAAGCTTTAAGATGAAAAGGGCTTATATGGCTGTTAGTTTTACATGTTATTCCTTATAAATGAAATAATAAATCAAAATGAAATCAATCCAATGAAGTTTTAAATATATTGTTGTTCTTGAAACGTAATTAGCAAAAATCCAAACAGTTATATCTTAAAGTTTTCATTTCAAAAATTTTATGATAATGTTTAAACAGCATTACCAGATTTTCCCAGCAGTACTAATACAAAATTTCAAAAAGATTTATTAATTTCTACAGACTCCGGACTGATCTAAACAACACCAGTTTAATTATGGCCCGCCTGCACCTTAAAAACTTTCGCGGATGTCAGAAATAAAGCATACGTACCCTTTGATATTAGTAACCCCCTAACCAAATCAGAATTATATTAAAGTTTTAAAAGAAATTTATACTGGATTAATACAGAAAATCTTTATAGAATTTGATAATATTGTTGATGCGTATTTAACCAATTAAAAGAAAAGAAAGTTTACATAATAAATAAATAAAAAATTTGAGAGCGCCATAGTAAAAACTATCTTATTTTCAAAGATAATTTTTTTTTTTTTTTACTAAAAAAACTGTACACACACGCCCATTGAGGTCAACGCACTCACTCTTTTTTTACTATAAAGTTCGAATATATGTTAATTTAGTTAGAGCAGTCTTAGTAGTGCATCAATATGTAGAGTTAAGGTTAAGGTGACCTAACATTGGTAAGATTTTTTTTTTTTTTTTAAATTTTACTTATTTCACAAAATGTAATATTTCATCAACAATATTTGTTTAGATCTTTGTTTTTTCCGAAAAATGTTTAAATATTTCATTTTTGTCCGAATGATCCGAAGAAGGGACTTATCGTGCACACTGATATTCGATATTGTGTGCAATTATCAAAGTAATATTTGAATAGATTGTAATAAAATATTTCATTCTTATAAAAATAAACTGATTTTACTGAAATAAGCATTATATCTACACCCTTTCATATGCAAAATCCTTAAAACCCTTTAACAATGTCAAACGAAATTATTTTCTTAAATTATAAAAATGTAATTTATCCTTAACAGTTTAAAGTGAGTTCCATGTTGTTTTGTACTTCTTTTCAAAATATTGAGAATCATAGCCAAACACGTTTTTACTTTCAGTTACCCATATGTTTACATAGGGCAATGAAAGTGTATAGCATTTAGTAAAAAAAAAAAATCGAAGTGGTCTAGATAAAATGTCTATCTGTACGTGGTCAGCATAACTCCTAAACGAATTGACGTACGATAGTCAAATTTGGTGTGCGGGTTAGTGGTAGCCATGGGACCTACGATTAAGGTTGCGCAATCGTCCCAACCGAAATTCCCATAGAAATCTGATAAAAGCGGAAAAAGCTGAAAAACGAGTGCCTTTAACACTCGCTTTTCAACCTTGAGCATCGCCCATCAACGATTGATATTTTTCTGTTTTTTGTACAAGGAATGACAATGTAATGTCTATTGAATATCCTCACCAATTTTCGCGTTTCGGCGTTTTTTCCCAGTTTTTTTTTTTCCCCCTCTCTCTTCCCACATAAAAATATCGCCAAACCCTCGATTTTCATTTAAATAAAGGAAAATATGGAAACAGTAAATAATGCCGTATCAAATTTGAATGCAAGGATCAATATTATAGTGTATAGTCTCAAGTTTATGTAACTTATATTTTAATTTACTAATGTGATGTCAAACGCAGTTGAAAAGCATTGTTTAACTTTGGAAATTATTAAAACTTTATGAATATAGAGTTTAATGTACCTGCAGTATTGTCTAAAGTCGTTAAAAGATCTGCCGCCTCTTTTCTGCATTAAATTATTTATGATGTTGAATATATTGGTTAATTAACTTGCATAAAAAAAGTTGAATTTTCAGGGTTGTTGAACTTTTTACACTTCACCTGATCTGCATGAGATATTTTTTTGAACTCTTAAATATTCTTTTTCTAATAAAAAATACTAAATATTTATAATGTAATTTTTTATTACATTTTCGGGGTAATTTGTCATATGGGACGCAAAAGAGGATGGTCAAGCCCTCTAATTTTTATTCCCATTGAACCCTGGTAGTATCATACTAATTGATGATACTCCTTCCCTCCCCCTCTCTTCCAAGTTGAAAAATTATTACCACGACTGTAACCACTCACGGTCATAATCGCACCCCCCGTGATTGACCTCTAAATCCGCCCCTGGCTCTATCGCTATTATTTACGTTGATGTGTTGTGGTTAGTTTCGTTGTAAGTTATGCTGATGTAAGGGCTGCTATTGCCGAGATTTACTTTGGTTAGATGACAACTATCGGCGAGATTTACATTGTTATGATCATTTTCAGGAAGTGTTACATGGATATAATTACCAATATTTCAAAGGTTTGAGCATCTATAGTTGTCGCTATCGCTGAGATTTACGTAGTTATGAAAGTCAATATCGTAGAGTTACATTGAAATAGTCACCTCTATTGCAGAGATATTCACCGATATATTTGGGCTCTAACGCTGATATTTAAGTTGGTGTGATGGTTATTTTTGCAGATTGTTGCTTCAATTTAATTGCTGAGATTTTCGCAAATATGTTGGCCACTATCGTCGATATTTATGTTGGAGTAGTGATAGTTTTAAACATTTTAATAGCATCTATTTCTGAGATTTGTGCCGCCGTTTTGGTGTCATTCACCTGGGCTTCCGATGATGTGATAGTAGTTACGTCAGTGATTGGTTTGTGTGTGATGTGAGGATCGGTTTTGCTGTTTGGTTTAAATCAATGCAGAATTATTTTAATTTAATTTTGTACAAGAAATTTGTCCCAATTGTCCAATTTTTGTTTGTATTTTTTTTTTTTTTTTTTTTTGTATACCCTTATTCAAGATTCTAATTTTAACTGCTATTATATGTAAAAGAGATTATTTTAACTTGAAAAACTATATTTTAGTTATAGATATAAATTTTTATGCTGTATTAGATATATATATAAGAAAAAAAATGCTATAGAAAGCCAATTTTTTTTTTATATAATTGTTTAAAACTGATTTTGCAATTTTGTGAAAATTTGAATTAGACAAAGGAATATTGCAAACTGAAAAAAGAATGGAAAATGGTGGAATTCCTCCAATCCAACCACATTAGGAGACAGTTTTCAAATACGATATTTTACTATAATTTTTTTACCAACTTTATTTATGTGCATAAAAATTAAAACACATGTTACAAATTTTTTTTAAGTAATTCTTGATTTCTTAAATTTTTACTAAAAATTCCAGCATTCAGAAAACAAAAATAATGAATACAATATAGTTAAGAGTATTTGTAATATTCTTCTACTTAGACATAATTTATGATTTGTTTTTATTTTTTAAAAAATTGTTTAGAAAACAGTTTATTAAAGCTGAAATTTGATACTAGAGTCCTCTTTTCTCGAGATTAAATTGTAAATAATTAAAAAAGTGGGATTTTAAAGTACTATTGCATTTAACTGATTCACATAATTGCATAAAGTCGTATCATTAATTTATTTCGAAAGTCCCTAAATGGACCTACAGAACTTTTGTAGACACCCTGTATGAAAAACACACTTGTCGTCCTAAGCCAAAAAATTATAGTCGTAGATAAAGTCATTTATAATAGTTGACTTAATAATTTTCTCCCAACATGATTTACTGTGAAAGTGTAATATAATTTTTTTTTCGTGTTTTTAAGGTCCTTAATAAATACTTGTGGGTCTTTGCAGGAAACATGACACCACTCAAAATCATCGATGCGTTATCAATTATAAGATCTTTATTCAAGGCATTCCAAATAGAGAGATAAGAAACCTGTGCAGCGAATGGCGAACAATCTCCCCCTCTCGCCAATATTCGCCACACACCCCACCGGTGAACAGAATGTTCACCCAATTAAACATATAATGTAAATCAAAGCAATGAAATAAACAATCAAATGAAAATAAACAATTAAGATACATACTTAAAGATCTCGCAACAAATAAATTTTAAAATTAATTAATAATGTACTCTTCATTAACATAAATGTGAAAAATGAGAACAAATTAGTTTAAGAACATCATGTAATTTCTAAAGAATAAAGCAATTGGATTGGTTTTCTGAAGAGACCTTTAGAAGTTATAACTAAACAAGATCTAACATTATTGTCTCTTCCAATATATATCTCTTTGATTACCCCAAGTTCCCACAATAATTTTGACTTAACATTCCCTTCAACAATCACCACATCATTTAATTGCAAGTTTTTACGAAGAGATGGGGATTTAGAGTTATTAACAGTCTTTAACTGGAGTAAATACTGTTCCTTCCAGCGTCTCCAAATTTGTTTCAAAAGGAGTGTCTGGTAAGTCTTTCTCCTTTGGTATGATTGCTTCGCCGATGTAGAGTCAATCAGTTCGATGAAATGTACAGGGTATTTAGAATCACCATAACCTAATTCGAGGAAGTGAGCCGGCGTGAGAGGTTCTGGCTCCCCTGGGTCATTCTCTAGATAGGTTAGAGGTCGATTGTTGACGATGACTTCAACCTCTGAGAGAATCGTTGAAAGTTCTTCAAATGTCACAAGTGCCTTGCCAAGTATTTTACGCAGTGGTTCCTTTACAGTCTTAACAAGGCTTTCGTAGAAGCCACCCCACCAAGGGGCACGTTCAACTATAAATTTCCAGCTGATACTTTTGTCTGCGACGAAATTTTGTAACTTGCTGTCTTTCAAAATGTTAGTGAAATACATCAACTCTCTTTGAGCCGCTTTAAATGTACGAGCATTGTCGGAGTAAATCACTTGGCAATTACTTCTTCGTGCAAGGAACCTTCGAAAAGCAAGTAAAAAACACTTTGTGGACATATCCGATACTAGTTCCAAATGAACGGCTCGTGTTACAGCACACGTAAACAAAGTGACGTAAGATTTTTGAGTATCTTTACTGTTCTTTACAAGCAGGGGTCGCAGACGTCCTATATGTCCTATAAATCCTATATTTTTTAAAAAATCGGAAAAAAGGTCCTATATTGTTCTATATTTTTTAATTGTCCTATATATCCTATATTTCTACTTTGATTCGACCTATATTTTCTTCGAATTCGTAATAACGGCGCCGTTTGTTGTGATTTTTTATAATTCGGATTCTTTGTAGCGATCGTAAGTAAAAGAGACATGAGCAATCTTTGCAAGCGGCTGCGTCTTATTTCTTGTAACGTCACGTACGTGCAAGTTGTGCAAACCTACAACTCAATTCAACTGGACCGCGAGATTTGTGAAGTGTAAACATGGAAACTTTTTCATAGCGCGCGGGCTTGAATTTCTGATCTGTTTTCTCCCTCAATGTAGTAATTAATTGGTAATAATGCAGCAAGATAGCGAAAAAGAAAGATATCCAGAAACTAAACTCTGCCTCGGGAACAACGGATATAAAAAACTTGCAGGACTGAAAAAACGACATTTCGAATGCACAGTCAGTAATTGATGTCAGGAAACAAAAGGGTTAAAATTTACTGTTCGGTGTCGGATAGCGATATTTTCAAAAAAGTCACTAACATTGAAAATGACGTCAAAACGTATGTTGTCCAAGTGCAGGAAAATCAAGTCAACGGGTTGCCACATTCGGCGCTAAATCGTCCACTTTTCGCCGCCAATCTATCCGACACCAAATAGTAAATCTGAACCAAAAAAAGACTTGAAAAGCTAACAAGGGTTATGATTAACTGTACGGTCCCCCTTGGCTACTTTTTGAAAGTTGGCGATTCGACGCCGAATGTGTTTTGACGTCATTTTGGATTTGGCGGAACAGCCTTTTGATGTCATTTACAATTTGGCAATTTTTTTTTTAAAGTCGCCAAGGGGGACCGTACAGTTGATCTTAACCCAAACATGAAATAGGGATAAAAAGAAAATACTTAAAAGAAATTGGGGCAGTTCGAAGCATTTATAGATGCTGGAAGACTCAAGATTGCAAATAATGTAATTAATAAAACTTATTTATTGATGAATACTAAGGATGTGTGTGTGTGGAATATTGAGGTAATAATGAATAAAGGATGACATATTCAGGATCAGACGATTCTTTTTTTAATGGCGTGTTTTCTAGTCTCTTAAATTCAGTATAATGAGTTTTAAAGGGAGACAGTTATTTTCTAAGTACTTAATTATAGATATTCCTCTGTTAAAAAGGATAATTTATGTTAATTGGTACTGTGTGAAAGACCTCCTAAGTTTGTCTTATATGTTAATTTTAATGACGTTTCATTTAAAGTTTTAATTAATGAAATATGTAACGAGTTAATTTGAAAGTTTAGTAGAGACTGTGTGCAGTTATTTGATGTTTTATATTGTCCTATATTTTTTTTGTAAAAATCCTATATATTTTTATTTTGTCACTTTGACCCCTGTACAAGGATTGCACCTGTAAAATCAACACCTACGATTTGAAAAGGAGGAGATCGGGAAATTCTATCTCATGGCAACTGACCACTCAGTTGATCAGCTGGTTTGGCATTATATTTTTTGCAAATGAGACAGTTGCAAATGACCGTTTTAACTAATTGACGGATTTTAGGTACCCAATAATGTTTTCGAAGTTGAGTCAAAGTTACAGATACACCACAATAGATTATGGGACAAGAGGGAAAAAAACGCTTACAAAAAGATTTCGTTTGCCATCAAACAAAACTACAAAAATTTGTTACTTAAGCATTTTAATGACTACATTTTAACGAAAATGACAATGTTCCCACGTTTAAATATGCACATAACTTATAAAATAACTATTTTGAGAACTATTTTTCCCCAACTTGTTTGCAGACATTATTAGAATCGCCATGAGATGGCGCAGTCAAAATTATATCAAGATTTAAAAAATAGCATTTTTAACACTTTAAGTTATTTTTTTTTATATCACCCATTATCATGAAAAGTATTAATACGATCTTAATCATCGTTTTATATTAATTTTTTGATTATATTTTCCCTATATATAAACATGTGTTGTAACCTTCCGCCATTTGTTGTTGTTTACATTCTGCCATAGAGACGATAGACGAATTCAAATCGCTATCTGAAAACTACATTTCAAGCTTTATTTATGGAAATCATTTGCTTATCAAAAATAGAAAATTATAAAAATGAGAAAATAATTATTTCATAATACATGTATGAAAAATGATCTAGGTATAATTACTGAAAATTGTGACAAAATTGGGGTACTAATATGCATGGCTTAATCCTAGTATACGTTACACGGTGAATTTGGCGATATAGGAGAAAATTTATATGCTTTTTTTTCATTGTATGTTTATGTATTTCCTATTTTCAGGTTACGATTGTTTATGGGTTTTTTTCTTCGCTAATTCTTGGCGACAATCATAAAAACGTTATTTGGGCGTTGGCGACAAGCGTCAACGCATCATTTTGGCATTGGCGATATTTTTCAAAATCGCGCCAAGTGTGTAATGTATTCTAGGATTTTACCCTCCCTGCAACTACATAGTCACGATGTAGAACCTCATTACCTTCACTACTGTAAAAACCCATCTGAAGAACTCTCTAGGGTTCACTTCCATACTAACCTCTCCGCTACCGTCTACAAAAGGGAATTCTTGCCAGACCACCTCAGACAATTGTCTTTAGAAATCATTAATAACATCCCCAAAAATGACATTAAGATTTACACCGATGGCAGCAAAATAAACGACCTGGCAGGCAGTGGAGTCTATATTGAGACACCAGAGAATAAAATTTCTCTTTATCAACGTAATCCCGACAACTGCTCAGTATTCCGAAGTGAACTACTTGCCATCGAAAAAGGCCTGGAGACTGTTATAGATGAGAATTCCTTTGGAGCCCTCTGGATCCTATCTGACAGCCGCAGCTCGATCCAACATCTCAAAAACTGGACTCACATAGGTGACAGGGCCAGTATCTCCATCCTTCATAAACTGAAGACCATCTCCCGAAATCATGACATTCACTTCCAGTGGATACCATCGCATGTCGACCTACATGGCAATGAACTAGCTGACGGTCTTGCAAAGAAGGGCTGCTACCATCCAACCCCTTCCTCTTCAAACCTCACATACCTGGAACTTTTCTCGAGGAAAAAATCCCAAATTAAGAAAGACTGGCTGGTATCCCCCTCCCACCACAAGCCAGGCCTGTCACTAACCATCACATGTGACAGAAAATCCAGCACCTGCCTTTCGCGACTTGCCAGTGGCCACCTGAAATGTCTAAGCTATTCAGAAGGCGTGAAAACCTTCCCTCCCTGCCCAAAATGCCTCCAACATCAGGCCTCACCTCAGCATATCCTGGACTGTTTGGGACTAGTTAGGGAAGACATCTATTATACCCCTCTTCTGGTCATTGACTTCCTTCTTGTCAACGGATTCATGGACCTGACTTCGTCAGACCAGGCGTGAGATAAGCAACAACAACAACAACAGGATTTTACCCTTTTATCATTCTATACTATACCATTATTATTTTATTGCCCAAATTATTATTTTTGTAACTAATAAAACAGTAAGGTTTTTCTTTATTTTTAAAATACACTGATGTTTTATAATTTATACTTGTTCTTATAATACAATAAAATGATGATTAACTAAACACTAATAACTGACAATAACTAAATGATGACAAGAGTAAACATTGAATTGAAAGGTAAACAAACGGCGGAAGAATACAAACTTCATTCCTATGCGAATTAAATAAAAATAAAACACAAATATTAAGTGTATGAAGACCCAAATTAATATTTCTAATAGTATAAAATGAAATAAAAAGTAGGAAATTATTATAAAAAAACAGTTTGTCAAATTTTTAACTGAAATTTGACTGCGTCATCTAGTAGCGGTTTTACTAATGGCTGTAAACAGAAACCAAAATATAGTCCTCTATAAAATTGCTTTTTTCTAAATAATGTGCACATTTAAGTGCGGGAACATTGATATTTCAGATGAAATTAGATAAGTACAATAGTTTAATAAAAAAATTATGCAGTGACAAAACATGGCAAACGGAACTGAACGATATTGATGTTCGTCCCACGGACTACAATGACCTATTTCTCCATGTTCTCTAGTCACAAGTAACTCGGTAAATTTACAGCGTCGAGGAATAATTACAGGATGCCTTTCACCAAAGCATAACTCTGCTTCGAGCAACCGTCCAGTAATTCGTAACAAACCGTCTTTATCCAAATAAGGCACTAAACTCTTTATTTCCGAGTTATTCTGAAGTTGCTTGTTACTTCTTAAAGCTGATATTTCAGCAGAATAGAATTCGGTTTGAACGTATTTGATCCAAAAATATTCAGCATTTTGTATCTCATCTGCAGTAAGATACAAGCTCAATGATTTATTTAAGTTTTTAATATTGTTCACGAATCGAAAAATCCATGCGGTTACTCTCAAAAGTTTTTTAAGACTGCTGAATCGTTCTATGTCGACAAGAGATTCCTTCGGTTGGGTGTAACTGCCACATGCACACTGGAACGAAGTTCCAATTCTTCAGAACAAAGTTCCGAATCTAAAATTGGACGATGAAGATTTGGCCAATGGTCAGGTGGTAGTCTAAGCCAAGGTGGACCGTTCCACCACAGTTCGTTTTGCACTAAATTGAGAGGAGATGTACCACGCGAAATGAGATCAGCAGGATTGTCCTTTCCTGGACAGTGTCCCCACCGGATCGGGTCAGAGAGCATTTGGGTTTCTTCAACACGATTTTTGACGTATGGTTTGAATGTTGAAGAATCGCCGAGAATCCAGTAGTACGAAATAAGAGAATCTGTCCAGTAGTAAATGTTGGCGTCGAATCTGAGGCAAGATGATACCTGTTTAGCCAACCTAGCTGACAATAAAGCTGCTGTCAATTCAAGTCGGGGCAATGTCATTGACTTCAAATGTGCTACACGACCCTTCGAGCAAATAAAACTCGTCTCAATTTCATTGTTACGAGTAACAAAACGCAAGTACAATACTGTACCGTAGGCTGTCTTACTCGCGTCGGAGAAACAGTGTATCTCAAACATTGATACATCTTGTTCTAGTTTACCTAAATAGTACCGAGGTATCTTTATCTCAGTCAAGTCCTCAGTTTCGCTACTCCACTGCTGCCACTGGTGGGTAGCTTTGGAGGAAGTTCCGAGTCCCAGTCCACTCTCAGAGTCCAAAGATCTTGAAGTACACGTTTCAGTTTGATGACAAATGGGCCGATAATCCCTATAGGGTCGAAGATACGCCCAACTACACTTAGAATAAATCTCTTTGATTCGATTTTACGAGACATAAACTTCAATAAGTCTTTCGGATCAAAATAAATCAAATCTCTTTCTGGATCCCAAGAAAGTCCTAAAACCTTAATCGGTAGACTAAGATCAACAGTTTCAGAGAATTCTGGCTAAACCCTTTCTTGTTGCCATAGCAAATAAAGTTGCTTCGAGTTAGTTCGCCACTTGAGGAGTAACATGCCAGCATCACTGAATATTTGCAAGCACTCCATGGAGGTACGTAGAGCGTCCTGAACATCATTTCGGCCGGATATGACGTCATCAACATACACAGAGATGTTTAGCAAATTAAATGTATGAGGATACTGTTCCTTGTATTTTTTGAAATGATGTTTTAAAGTTGCTGCAAGCAGGTATGGACTAGGCCTAAGTCCAAAAAGAACTCTCGTGAAATTTAGGACGTAGGGATCATTGTTCAGATTATCAGTCCAGAAGAAACGCGTGAAATCTCGATCAGCAAGGTCCAATTCAATTTGAACGAAAGCCGATTTCACATCAGCTGTAAAGGCCACATAATTTTCTCGAAATCTCAGAAGCAGTTCTAGGATATTGGGATGCAAATTTGGTCCCGTATATAGACTTTCATTTAAAGAAATGTTTTTATCTTCGTGAGCTGAACCATCGAAAACGACTCGAAGCCGACTTGTGGTTTTGTCGCTACGTATCACTGCATGATGGGGTAGGTAAAATCCCTGACTATTCGACAAAGATTCACAAGAAGTACGCTCAACGATACATTCCCTAACATAATCATCGATTACATCCTTATACTCACAAAACAACTCGTGATCACATTTGAATCTACGAACCAACCCCTCAAAGTGTTTACGCGCAACAAACTCATTATTTTGTAAAGCCTCTCTCATACCTGGTCTCCATGGCAAACTTACGCGATATCGACCATCTACGAAACTAATTGAGTTATCAAACTCACTTAGTACCTCTTCATCTCCCTTACTCCAAGACACCGAATCCTTATCATGTATCCCTAAACTTTCAATCTCCCAAAACCTTCTTAACTCAGCCGAAACAGATTCATCTTCACTGTGAATCAAATGCACCGAAGTACATTCGCTCTGCTCATCGCATCTACCCTGAAGAGACCATCCTAGACTGGTGTCGACAGCAACCAATGATGAATCAAGTCTTTTTATTTGATTTGTTAAGGACCAATAAAAATCTGAACCAATTAACAACGAAATTTCACAACTCCCAGTTGATTCACTACAACTAAACGCCAATCTAACACCTCTCGATTCCATTTCCTTCCAAACTTCTGGGTTCGGAAGACTAAGTGTCGCCTTAGAAATTTCCTCAATTTCCAATGCCTCAATCACAGTCTCCTACCCATTCAATACATTCCTTAGTCTAACTTCTACCTTGGAACAAGTTTGATTTTTAGGAGTTTTTGATCCGAACGAGTAAATATTTAGCTTTTCCAAACCTATTTTTTTAATCCCAATCTACGGGATACATCTTTCTTAACAAAAGTCTTTTCCAATCCATTGTCAAAAAGACAAAATATTTTATCCGATGAAGTGCTACCGATAATTTCTACCTTAACACATTGCAACAAAACGCCACTGCAATTATTCATAACAGAATTTGAAGTCGTCGATTTAACGTCAACAGAGTTTTCTTTCAAGTCTAAATGCGAATTTTGTTTTTTAGAATTTTCTAACTTGAAGCAAATAGCGCGAGCATGGCGACCCTGACAGTAAATACAAACAATCCCTTTGCAACCCTTTACAAGGCAATTAGTGTTGCAACATAAAAAACATCTACGTTCCTTAATAAGCTTATCCCTCTTTTGTTGAACACATAAATTCTCACACAAATCAGATGAATGAGTATTATTTTCGGAACAAAATATACAACTAAAATGCGCAGCTGTCAGGAGTTCGGTTGCAGATGCGCTCACAGTTGATTTGTTATGATTTGAAGAAAATCGCGAATTACTCTTTTGTTGCGTCTGGGTTAAGAATCTAGGCGCCCTCTCGGAGAATTTATTCGAATGTGAGCCTTTGATTTGTGACTCGTGTGATTTTATTAAAGCGTCCGTGCGCTCACGACTTTGAACTTCATCGCGTAGATATGATGTTAAATCAGTGATTTGGGACTGCTTATCTTTATAAATTCGATTGAATTATAACGCCAAATTAGGGGGAATAGCTTTCATAATTATCGGAAACAAAAGACAGCTATAAGAATTAGGAGATATTCCTAGCGTTTCGAGTCCCCTAATATTTAATTCCAATTGATCATACAGATTTCTTAACGCGATAACATCAAATGATTTGCGAACTGGGGTCAAATTTAACAAACTATTCATATGATAGTCAACTATAAGCTCCTTACTTCCGAATCTATCTTCTAGAATTTTAATGGCTGCGGCATAATTTTCCGAAGTCAGCGTTAAACCTCGTATTGCCAATTCAGCATCAGATGTGACAACCGATTTTAAATAGCAAAATTTATCCACATCACTCAAACTTGAATTTTCATGCACTGCTGATTTAAATCTAGCCCAAAAACTAGGGAAACTACTTATATCTTTGCCTGAAAAAGACTCTAAAGTAAGTTTTGGCAAGCGTGGTTGATTTGTTAAAGCAGAAGGAAATGAGCTATTTACAGGAAGTGTTACGTTTTGCTGTTGTGTTTCCCGCGAATTTTGAATACTAACTGAACTTGGAATCGAAACCGATTCTATATAACGCCCAGCGCGGGTTTTCGAAATTATAAATTTATCTCTATATTCTTCACGAGTTAATATTTCAGCTTCCAGATTATCGATATCTATTAAACCCTCGACTTCCTTATCGAGTTTACTTAATTCCTCAAATTTAGAAATTAATTGCATATATATTTCATGCACTACTGTTTTGTCGGCAGAATTATTTATTTCGGATTCCAATTTATTAGTTTGCCTTGTCACAATAGACCTTATGACAGAACGAGTCTTTTTTGTTCTTTCTAATAAAGCCAGATTTGATGCATCCATTTTAAACCGAAACACTTTACAAGCAAAACAAATATTAAAATGACAATACCATACTAATCCAAAATGCAGCAATCTAGTTCAAATTTCAGCTCCACAAACAGAAAACCAATATTAGAATCCACACTAACTTATTAATTACTTTCCTTTAATCAAAAAACGAACAACTTCAATTTTCGCAACACCGACACACGAATCAACCAAAAGCAACGAAATAAACCGAAACAAAAACGAATTACTCACCCCAACATGCAGCGAAAACATGCGCCAATAATCCAAAGTGGTTAGTATCACTCACAACAACACAATAATTCCCAACAACACAACATTTCCCGGCCTATGCACCATTATTTGCAGGAAACATGACACCACCCAAAATCATCGATGCGTTATCAATTATAAGATCTTGTGGCAATCTTGTAGTGGGTTATAACACCTGATGTTAAGCCAGCTACCCCCATGTGAGTAGTTCGCACTGAATTCCACCTATCTTCCTTATCTGTGAGTATTTTATAAATTTGTTGCATCAGGTCACCAGCCACACTTATTGCTATGGAAAATGTAGCATTGGTTAGTAGATGATGCTTCGTAAACATACGGTTGCTGATTGTTGCAGTCATCTAGAATGCCTTTTTAATATAGAAATTCATTATGGTATTTTCATGTACTTGCTCTTCTAAAATGAGGAGGATAGTTTTTAGTAATATAAAGGGTATCATAAAGCTAGCAACATACACTCATGTCCATAAATTAAGGATAATTCAGTTTTTCCCTAATAACTTCTCAGTGGAGTAGCATAGATACTTGAAATTTACTTCAAAGACACATCTTTATACAACAAAACGATAATTAAAACAACTCAGTAGCAGAATGAAATGCAAAGTGTACAGCGGGGCATATGCAAAAGAATGGAGTACCATTAGTGTGCAGTTGTACAGATGCATTTACATTAAAAATCACTCAACACATGGAGTTGACTTTTAGTGTGAGATATGATCTTCCCTGTCATCGATATTTACTTGGCACAGTATTCTCATACTTAACATGAGTTACTTAATGAATTCTAGCGCCTAAATTGCTCGTCCCTCCTTTTGAAATGTTTGCAAGTTCCCAATGCATTAAATCTTTACACAATGAATATCGTAGAAGCGTCCCACACATGTTTGATGAAATTTGGAGTAGAGGAGTGATCTGGCTTACTTATAGGGGTGATACTCATACTTTTAATCCTTTATCCAAAGCAAAAGTGGAATAAAATAAACCATAACTATCAATAAACGCGATTTTGAAACTGATATTTCACAATTAAAGACGTGTATAAATCAAGTTAACGTAATTACAGTAAAAAAGTGGAATTTAATTATTTTTTGCGCTCTTGGGGAGCTTATTAAACAAATTCAACAAATTGAATATAAAGACCAAAACTCTTTTCCCACCAAATCATTATCTTGAACTGGCATTTACCATGAAATATCAAGTTCCCACCTTTCTACAGATCCTCTGATGTCCAATATTACTCATGAGACTGACAAAATTATTTTCAGTAAATAGTATCTGATGTTAAAAAGATTTGGTCTTTGGGGGCAGTATGTTGACTTGGTTACATAAGCGCCCCAAGAGACCAAAAGATAATTAAGTTACACTTTTCCCCTGTAATTATGTTAACTTGATCTCGACAAGTTTTTAATGGTGATATATCGGTTTCTAAATCGTATTTATTGATACTTATGTCAAATTTTGTTCCACTTTTGCCTTGGATAAGCGATTAAAAAATATGAATATCACCCCTATAAGTAAGCCAGGTCACTCCTCTAATCCAAATTTCTTCAAGCATGTGTGGGACGCTTCTACGATATGAATTGTGTTAAGACTTGATGTATTAGGAACTTTCCATCACTTACAAACAGTTCAAAAGGTGGGGCGAGCAATTTAGCCACTACAATTCATCAAGTAACTCATGTTAAGTATGAGAATACAGTGCTAAGTAAACACTGATGACAGGGGAGATCATATCTCACAGTAGAAGTCCACTCCATGAGTTGAGTGATTTTTAATGTAAATGCATCTGTACAACTGCACACTAATGGTACTCCATTCTTTTGCGTATGCCCCCGCTGTACACTTTGCATTTCAATTTGCGACTGAGTTATTTTAATTATCATTATGTTGCATAAAGATGTCTCTTTGAAGTGAATTTCAAGTGTCTATTCTGCTCCACTGAGAAGTTATTAGGGAAAAACTGAATTATCCTTAATTTATGTACATGAGTGTATATTTAAGATAATTTTTAACGTTGTGTAGTTGACCGAAATTTCGGTATTTTGAATATAGCATAAAAATTAGGAAACTGGGTTTAATTAGATTAACCTGCTTCTCTATGTTGTAGAATTATTTAAAGTTGTTTGCCTACTGACATGTTTAAAAGTTTGTGGTTTTTTGATGATATTCATCTTTTTCATAATGAAGTTCAGTTTTTTTTAAAAAAGCTGTACCATGTTTGTTACAAAGAAATCATTTTGTAAATGCTAGGTTGGTGAAGAAAATGTCTTTCCCTTTTATTACTGCTATTATTCTATAAAAATAATTTTATATATTCTTTAAAAATATATAATACATAATATTCTTTAAAAAATATTTTAAGTTACCATATGTAATGTCTCTTTATCCAAAAAGTAATATTAGAAAATATTTCAAGCTAAAGAAACCGAGGATTTAACCGAAGATTGTTTCAATGAGATTCTTGACTTTTTTCCAATTTTGGTATTGATTACATTGAACTGCCGACTAACTCTATGGTTTCCTTATTGTCGGTTTTGATTTTAACGGATGTACACTGGTGTCCAAAAGTTAAGCATAAATTGTAAAATGCGAAAATCAGGGAGTAAATATTCGTAAAATTATTCCAAATTTCTTGCGGATATTAATTGGGTGAAGAAGAAACATTGGGTTTATGCAAAACTTTTCAGTCGACTACGTCCTGCGTGAAACACCTGCGCATGTCGGAACGCAGAGAAACCGATTCATGCAGTATAGGCAGTTCAGACAATTTTCGGGCAACTGCTGTGCGAAAGAGCGTTGTTAACCATCAAACAAGGTGAATGATGGCACAAAGACGCCAATTGGACATGTTTGCGAAAGGAAGAATCGTTGGAATGCTGGAAAAAAGGACGATCACAAACCGAAATATCTCGAATTCTGAATGTGAACCAGTCTGTGATCTCAAGACTGTGGCAGAGGTTTCAAAGAACGGGAGATGTTACCCGACGACCAGTATCAGGTCGACCAAGAGTCACAACCCCTCGCCAAGACCAATATCTGGTAATAAGTGCGCGACGTCAGAGGGGCAGTATTGCCACATCACTGGGTTCGGTGCTCACAGTCGCCACAGGAATACGAATTTCGAGACAAACTGTTTACAGGAGACTCAATCATGCTGGCCTGTATGCCAGAAGACCAGCAGTTTACATTCCCCTCACGTCTGCTCAGAAACGCGCTCGCTTGAACTGGAGTTTTAAACATCAACATTGGAGTGTGGGAGAGTGGGCCAATGTGATGTTCAGTGACGAGTGCCGGTTTAGTCTGAGTAGTGATTCTCGTCGGGTAACGATATGGAGAGAACGTGGAACACGTTTTGAACCAAGAAACATATCGGAAAGACATCATTTTCCATGAAGGGGAGTAATGGTATGGGCAGGCATCATGATGGACGGCCGCACAGACCTCCATTTCTTTGACACGGGGTCTGTGACTGGTCAAAGATACAGAGACAAAGTTCTTGAGCCTTATGTTCGCTTGTTTCGAGGTGCTGTCGGTCCTAACTTCATATTCATGGATGATAATGCGCCATATGTCACCGAACGGTGTTGGTTGATGACTTCCCTGAAACTGAAAACATCCAGCGCATGTCGTGGCCTGCCAACTCCCCTGATTTAAATCCTATCGAGCATGTATGGGATATGCTCGGGAGACAAATTGCAGCCTTTTCGCACCCACCAAGCTCCGTTATAGAACTGAAGAGAACTCTCCAAGAAGCTTGGAACCATTTGAGCCCACAACTCATTCATCATCTCATAGCAAGTATGGTAAATCGCTGTGCAGCGTACCTAGCTGTCAGAGGTGACCACACGCCTTATTAAACTGCATCAACAGTATTTTATTTAATGTTTTCTTTCATTTTTTCTTTAAAGTGTGAACCCTTGTTATTCTCAGTTTCTTTCAAACTGCTACTGTGGATAATAAAATTAATTATTATCGTTCTTTTGATTTGCTTCCTTATTTTATAACCATTTTACACTCGCATATCACGTTTCCCACCATTCTGATGTACAGTTCCTTTTTTATTCACATAATTATCAATTATGCTTAACTTTTGGACACCAGTGTATGTATCGCCAACTAAACAAAAATGTGAATGATATAGCTGTACCTGAATATTAGAGATATTGATAGAAATAATTTGAATCCTAAATAAATAGTGGAGATGAATACTATATTCTACGTAGTAAGCAAGAAAGTAAATATCTTTTTAATCTTAAAACTAATTATTTAATATTTTAATAGGTTAACATAGGTATCTATAAAAAAAATTGTTTTGGGGAATCCTATTTTTATTCTCACAAGATGCACCTGAGAATTATTGACGTTTTATATTTTTTTCCCAATCATTTTTTCGTAGCCTCATATACAAGAATTGAGTGAACAAGGCTTCAATGCGAATGTTTGATCCTGAAATGCAATTTTATGTTTTTAACAAAGAGTCCAATAATTATGTGCATCGAGACTGAATTAGCCTAAGTCTTAATTGAGCAACTTCATAGAAGAGTTCAAAAATGAAATCATACTCCCATTGAACTCTTCATATAACGTTTTGTTGTAACTCTTGTTTAAGAATATTTTTTGTGAGTACTATGGTATGGTTAAGTACTATATACTATGGTTCAATTGAGAAGGGGCTTTCAAAACATAATCTACAATAACACAAAAATCACAGAATTTGTACTTCGGCTCATATTGAAAAGGTAATTTGTGATTGAAATGATCAAAATTGTAACAAAAGCTTTTTTAATCAGCAATCATTGCTGAACAGCAAATCCAAAATCGGAAAAAATTCAACCATGGGAACACCCCGAAAAACGGATATTTCAAAATGCCATGTGATGGGGATTTTCCCGCTCAGCACCTCCTCAAACCTAGTATTTTGATCATGGATTTTAACGTGAACACAGCAAAATTGTAAGATTAGCACACATTCTAACAAAACCCTTATCAAAACCACGCTTTGAAAGACTTAGAAACTTAATTCAATTCTCAGTTTAAATTATTCAGTGGGGGAGTTGGAGTGAGAATAATTAAACATAGATGCTTCGCCAAATGTAGCAACCCTTCCTAGCAAGAACTGTTTTATTTTGAACTATGAAAAACAAATTGTATGAAAAGCATCAAAGCAAAAACTTTTTTATAAAAATACCATTTTAAGATTCTTGTCGAGTTTTTAGATGATATCCATAAAATAAAGACATGCAAAATGATTTTTTTTTCTTTTTTTTTTCTTAAATTCCCGATTTCCAGATTTTTCGTGTTCTGTGGCCACTCTGTGGAACTCTCTTATTATAGTCATTAAATTCTATTTCATACTTAATGAATTAAAAAAATTAATTAAAAAATAGCTAAATAAAAATTTAAAATTCTGTTTTTCATAAGTCCAATCAGAAGGCCAAAACTACTTATGTTGAATATTTCTGAGCTGTAGCCCTATTAGAAGTCGTTTTGTAAAAAAATTTTTTTAATTAATTAAGAAAATTTACTAAAAAAAACTAATCAAAATTTCGAAATTCTGTTTTTAAAACTGCAATTAGAAATTAAATTTTTTCTGGATAACTCCTTTCAAAGATGTATTCTCGGCGATTATAAGTGTATTTATATTCTGTGCAATTTTAAAAAAAGGCACTTTTCTTTAATTTAATTAAAATATATATAATCAGTAAAGTAAATTCAAAATGATGGAGGGGTTTTTCTCAAATTAAGCCAAAAGCAATGTAATGCATGTTTTGTGTGAAACTATAGTCTTATTTTCACAATATCTTAAACATATTTACACAGTACACATCTCAAACAGCATATTTTAAAGAGTACACATCGTATACAGGACGTATTTTAAGCAGTATACATATCGTAAACAACATACATATCTTATATAGTACATATATCTTAAATTATTTCTTAAAATTTAGTTTAATGTCAGAAATGTGTAAAAAAAAATCTTCTATTCGTTTTCATCGTATTCATAGTTGTTGTTTTCACATCCATTGATTTGGCACATTCCACAAGCTGTTTAACAGGGCAGGTCATTACGCTTGCATTTCAAGCAATTGGTTAGAATCGGTATCGTTGAATGAATATCCGTGAAATATTAAATCAAGTTTTTGTTATAAAATGAGTATAAAAAAAATTAGAAAGCTCAGAATGACTTTAAAAGTTGAAGAATCAGTTGGGGCTAGACGTTCCGTTGCAAGAAATGATTTTGCTGTAGTTATCTTTAGTACTAACATTTACAGGTGCAGTTGATCTGTGCAATCATTGCACAGACCAACTGCACCTGCTATCCAATAACCGCAGTCGTACAAACGAACATTGCTTTTCTACCAGTGACAATGATTTCTGAATGTTAGGCATGAATGAGAGCAAAATATTTGTGCTACAAAGGGTAGCTCTGTCTCTTTCATCAGTTTGACAAATGCTAAGGATTTCCACAGGCATCACACAGTTTTACATCTTTAATCTGAAGTAGCCGACCAAACGGTATAGTGGTTAGCGTACTAGCTTCTAGACCGCGAGGTTGCGGGTGCGAGTCCCGTGTAAGGCATGGGTGTTTGTAAATGTATGTTGGCTTGTCAAATGACGAATGTTTCGGCGCATTATAGCCCTCGTGTTGCAGACGGCGCCAGCTAATCTGAAAACAACCAACTGAAATCTGAAGCCACGAGGCATCAGGATCATGATCAGGATACACCGACGGAAAAAACGTGCTAAGGTAATGTAATACTTTGAGAAGTACACATAATTTCTTTCATCTCAAATTACATCACATACAGGCAAAATACATGGCCTATAATGACCTTAATAATAAAAATACACAATGTTTACAATTTTTTTTAAGAAAAATAAATTAGCTGGCTAAACCAATTTACTTTTAACTCCTAAGATTGCACAACTTCTTACTGCGTCACATAAAAAAATTAATCAAAACGAATAATAATTCATAAAAAAATGGATTAAGTTCTTACCGGTGAAATGCTATGCCCTGCTTTTTTAAAAAGTTCTATACAATTCTAAGCACAATAACCTACTATTTTGCTGTGTTCAAGTTAACATCCGTGATTAAAATATCATAGTTGAGGAGGTACTGATCGAGAAAAACTGGGTTCAGGCATCACCATCACGTGGCATGGAATTTGTCATTTTGAAATCCTTTTTTTGGGGTGTTCCCATAGTTGAATTTTGTCCGATTTTGGATATATGGCTCACCAATGATAACTGATTAAAAATAAATTAAAAAAGCTGCTGTTGCAATTTTAATTATCTTTTCCAAACATTATGAAGCAATGTTTAATGGAACTGGAGTAAGATTTAAACACATGATATATTTTCCCTTTTAACAAAATCATGGTTTCTAAGCAAATCTGAATGTTTTGCTTACGTATCTGTATGAAAACTCAACAAATGCAGATATAGTTTATACGTAAAATAGGAACATGGAAAAATTATACAACGTTAATAACAAAAATTGAGTATATTAGAGAGGTTTGAGATGAACATGTAGTACATGAATTGGATAATCAGAAAATTTAATTTTATAATCGGAGTTATACAGAGAGATTTGTGATAATGTATATGATGTAGAAAGTTAAAAAAAAAAAAAAAAAAAAAAAAAAAAAGAAGAGACCGAATATGAGATTATCAATAAACATTAAACAATGCCGCCATTGAAATTGTGCTGCTATTTCCGATAGCTATATTTATATTACTTTCATATACTTATCTATGTATGTGTCTTCCAAATATGTAACTTGCATTGTAATTATTAAATAAAAAATCATATGTTTGAAAGTGTGTCAACTCTTCTCCTAATCTAATATCAAATAATCGGCTTAGGCCAATGTACAGTTTACCCTAGACCTTAAGTCCAAGCCCATAATAAAGTAGCTTTTTTTTTAATTTGAATTTTATAAAACATCTATACAACTGAACAACATCAGCATATATCTCATTTTATACAAGCAGGCGTTTGCCCATGCACACAATGTTTTTCCTGCACATACCCAAACATTGAGTGGGGATGGACACCGGACCACACTTTTGACCAATTGAAAAAAATACCCTTGGATTAAAATAATAACAAAAAGAATTTGTTCACAAATGAATGTAATTCTCACTTCAAATTCGGCATTAAACTGGAACACGATAACAACTGAATATGTATAGCCAGAAATTATTAGTAATCAAAAATAATAAACATACTATTTGAAAATTTGCATTTCCTATATGGACTTTTGATGATCACCTCAAGAAACCGAAATTACTCTCGAGACGAACGTCACGTTGAATTTTCCGGCTATAGATATGTGTTTGGCTCTAATATGTCTTTGAGTTTTACTTCTGCATTACGTACTTTTATCGCGAAAGAATTCACTACAGACGCATTACCTTTTAATGGTGTTATGCCTTAAAAGCACTTAAAAAATAACTATGAAGATAAAATTGAACATAATAAGCCGAATAAAACCATATATTATTCTTAATAAACAGCATTCCAAACAAAATGGAATATTAAGTAAAATGACCATTTTATGTGACTTTCGCATTTATAAGGAAAAGCACGCACAGAAAACTACCAAGTGCTCTTTTATCATTCAAAAGTTCTTGAGTAACATTATCACAATGGAATAGCTTAAATATAAACATTAGTATAGGAACATATCACATATCAGTGGCGGATATAGGTTTAAAAGGGGCAATACAATCAAATTTACCGATATTTGCGCTTGTTTTTTATTTTAACTATCATTCAATGATTAAGGATAGTTTTCAAGTGGTTTTTAGCGAAATATTGGGACAAAAACTATTTAGTTATTATTATTTTTTTTAATTCCAGTTTATTTTTATAACTGAAGTGAATTAATCTGTTAAATATATGACAATGGGTTATTTTACAAAACGTGCGCATTTAACATTTAATTGCATTCTCGCTAATATTATTTCCTTCTCTCCCCTGCTTTTTTACTTATTTTTTTTTTTTTTAATAGAACCCTATTTGTTCATTAAGTGTCTTTATGGTTATTATCTCTACCTTTAGCTCTGTATCTTCAGCAGTGATCGAAAATTGTCACTTTTTTTAAATTACTAAAAGCCTCTGTTTATAATACCCTTTTGTTACTAGGTGAACTCCTTTTCCTATAGTTTGAGAGGTCAAAAATATTACGCAATATTTACAAAAAGATCCGGCTTTTTCTTCAGAATAAAAGCTAACCTCTCAAATTATTCTAGCCATTTAATTTGATAAGTTCTAGTTAGGTTTGAACTAGAATTGTAACACTAGTCAGCAAAATTAAGGGTTATTTTAGTTTTTCCCTAATAATATATCAGTGGAGAAGCATATATACACATGAAATTCACATCAAAGAGACATCTTTAATAAAGATGTATATGCAAAGGAATGGAGTACCATTAATGTGCAGTTATACAGATGCATTTACATTAAAAATCACGCAACTCAAGAAGTTGGCCTTTAGTGTGAGATATGATTTCCCCTGATGTCATGAGTGTTTACTTGGTATTGTATTCTCATACTTAACATGAGTTTCTTGATGAATTCTAGTGGCTAAATTGCTCGTCTCATCTTTTGAGCTGTTTGCAAGTGATGGAAAGTTCCCAATACATTAAATCTTTCCACAATGCTTATCGTAGAAGCTTCTCACACGTTTTATGAAATTTGGATCGGAGGAATGATCTGGCTTACATATAGGGGCGACATTCATATTTTTTAATCGGCATTTATCCAAAGCAAAAGTGGGATGAAATTTGCCATAAGTATCAATTAACACAATTTAGAAACTGATATTTCACAACTAAAGACTTGTCTAGATGTAGTTAACGTGATTACAGTAAGAAAAGTGGAATTTAATTTTTATCTTTTGCACTCTTGGGGAAGGGGGAGCTTATTAAACAAATTCTACACATTGCACCTAAAGACTAAAACTCTTTTCCTATCAAATCGTTAGCTTGAATTGGCATTTACCAATGTAATATCGTGTTCCCACCTTTCTACCGAACCTCTGATGTCCAATATTAATCACGAGGCTGAAAAAATTATTTTCGGTAAAGAATATACTATGTTAAAAATATTTAGTCTCTGGGTGCAATATTTTGAATTGATTTAATAAATTTCCCAAGAGCGCAAAAGATAATTAAATTCGACTTTTTCACTGTAACTACGTTAACTTGACCTAAACAAGTCTTTAATATTGGAATATTGGTTTCTAAATAGTGTTTATTGATACTTGTGGCAAATTTTATTCCACTTTTGCTTTGGATAAACGATTTAAAATATAAATATCACCCCTATAAGTAAGACAGATCACTCCTCTAATCTAAATTTCATCAAACAATGTGTGGGACGCTTCTGCGATATGCATTTGTGTAAAGATTTAATGTATTAGGAACTTTCCATCACTTGTAAATAGTTCAAGAGGTGAGATGAGCAATTTATCCACTAGAATTCATCAAGAAATTCATGTTAAGTATGAGAATACAGTGTAAGGCAAACACTCTGATGACAAAGGAGATCATATCTCACACTAATAGTACTCCATGCTTTTGCATATGCTCCCACTGTACACTTTTCATTTCAATTTGCGACTGAGTTGTTTTACTTATAGATATATTACAAAAAGATGTCTCTTTGATGGGATTTTCATGTGTCTCTGCTGCTCCACTGAGAAGTTATTAAGGAAAAACTTAAATATCCTTTAATTTTGCAGACCAGTGTAGAAGAAGGACATTTGTATTAAGTTTGAGGTTTCCATACATTATCTACAAGCGAAATTTTTTCTTTATTTGTTCCGCTTTTTTCCTTGTTTGTTTTTCTTTATTTTAAATTTTTTCTTTAAGTCCTGCATAATTGATACTGGATCAACAGTACTGGAATTTGCGATGTCAGAAGAAACATTGTTACAGGCACAGCCAACTTCTGCACTGTCACTAACAACCCTATTTACTCTATGGTTTGAATCGAAGTTTTATCTCTTCATTATGAATGCCGTTAACTTAATGACAAAAATTAAGATCCCAGAACAGCAAAATGCAGAGGATCGCAGATACACAACTATTCAAGAAGCTCACCAACTGAATTAACAGAGCTACTTATAAAACGTCAAGGCCACACCTTCATTAAACACCCATATATTAATTTCACGGTACCCCCTGGTGCCATCAACATATTTTTAATTTTTGAAAGCTAAAAGCACAAACGTCAACCAATAATAACCACTAATTACTTTAATTTTGTTCCTTATTTCGCCCCCCCCCCCTCCCCCCCCTACCATATGCCCTTGGAACATATGTCCGACTCCAGTGGAAGAAGCTTATACATGCTATTCGACTTAACCTATTTAGTTGAACCTTCGAAACTAAAAACATGGTTTCTTAGATTCAAATAATTAATAATCTTTTTTTTTCTTTCTAAATTTAATCTGAAAATTAAAATCATTTTGGTTACAGTCTCAATTTTCCCTCTAAGTTTTTAGAAGAATTGCGATTTTTTCGACTTTCAATGTTAAAAAATACTATATTAAAAAAAAAAAAAATTTCGAAAAACTAAATGGAGGTACATAACATTAAGAATAATATTACAAACAATTTCCAACCATAATTTGTTTTCTTTGCCCCTTGAAAAAAAAACCTGAATTTTTTTCATTTAAACGTCATTACTAATTATGTACTTTTAGGTGCAAAAACATGAACATTTAAAAAAAAAAAAAAAAGTTCAAGTGTGATTGTACATGATTGTGAAAAGTGTGTGTGGTTGAGGGGGAGTTGGATGTTTCCGGCTGCACTTACGTTTTCGACCACTGATCGCCACAGAAACGAGCACCAGCAAATTTATTTGAAGCTGGCAAAATAAAAATTGCGGCAAGTTAAACTATACTTTTTCCTGTTACTTTTTTCATTTTAGTACGCCGAAGAGCAGCATTATTTGGCTACTAGTTTTTACTCTAATTACCCATATGTTAACATTCATATTGTAATGAAAGTATTGCAATGCATTTGGTCAGAAAAAAAGAAAATTACGATTTTTTTTTCATTTCTATAAGTTCCAGAAAGTGCCAAGTTAAAAAAAATCTGCAAAAGTGTCCGTGTGTCTGTCTGCGGTCAGCATAACTCCCGAGCGGATTGATCTATGATGTTCAACTTTTGTATACGGGTTAGAGACCTGTTATTTCGTCAAAATTACGCATGCACATAAGGTAGTTGCAATTAAAAAATTTATGTTTCTCAGCAGTTGCTAAAAAACGGCTCGAACGGTTTTGATCAAAATCGATGTGATAACGTCTCTTAAAATATGTTAAACATTCCTACCTTCAAAATTTCTGTAGAAACGCAATAAAGGCGTAAAAAGATGGGTCGCACGTACTTCTTTAACAGTGAGTTTTCTTCCATTGAGCATCACCCTCCTCTGTTTCGTTTGCAACAATGGATAATGTAGTATTTATCGAAAAATAATGGATAATGTAGTATTTATCGAAAAATAATGGATAATGTAGTATTTATCGAAAAACAATGGATAATGTAGTATTTATCGAAAAATAATGGATAATGTAGCATTTATCGCCCATACCACCCTCACATCTCGATTCGCTCACACATAAGCCAATCAGTAAGAACCTTTATAAGTACAGTCGAAGTTGCGAAATTCGTAAAGGGCTGCTTACAGCTCTGAATACATTTAGCGTGGACGGAGATTCCATACTACCAGTTGTTCCTATGGCAACGGTGCAGCTTATTTTGAACTCTCTCTCTGGCTTTACCTCGCATCATCAGATGTAGTTTATTTGAGCATTTTTTCCCCTCAATTGTGCATTGCACAACAGGGTTTGCTATTTATGGGAGATTTTTTTACCGTAGAAATTCCATCTTCATTTGCGATCCTAATCTACATTTAATAAAATTTGTAAAATAATCAGTTGACTAGCAATTAGTAAATTTACTAATAATTAGTGATAATTTTGGAGTTCAAAATTTGCTAGCTAAGTAAAAAGAAATTTAACTAGCCTAACTGCTTATAATTATTTCCTGATAAGCAAGGTCAATGGATAATTAACACACATTTATTTTTATTCCCATTGAAAAAAAAAAAATTATTTATAACAAGATGTCTGTGTAATCAAGATGTCTCAAACTAAATTTTTTTTCAATATATTCAGTTTTGAAGAACATGCCAGTGAAAAATGTTAACTTCATTTGCGGCAATGTTAAATTTGCAAAATTCTACCTCCCTGTACAATCTTGGCTTTTCTTTCAATAAAAATAATTTTCCAGCTATGAACATAACTTATATTGACTATTTTTTACTTTCAATTACCCATATGTATATATAGGATAATGAAAGTATAACATTCGGTCAAATTTTTTTATTTTTTTTTTCATTTCTCAACGTTTTGGAACATCCTATTTTCAAAAAAAGTTGTCAAGAAAAAATGTCTGGTATGTGGTCAGCATAACTGCAGAAATAACTGACCTAGGATGTTTAAATTTGATGTGCAGGTTAGTAGTGACCATGTGTCCTACCATTAAGGTGTTTGTAGGACTACAACTATTGTATCAATAAAAAAAATTGGCACTACAATACTTTAAACAGTACAAATTTACAGGGGAATATTTTTTTATTCTTTCATGGATTTTGAATTCAATTTATTTTTTTAACCAATATATTTTGTCATATAAAGTGGGAAAAGACAAAAACTGTACATAAAACTCTGTCATGGATTTAGTATGCAGTGATTAAAGCATTAAGTACAATACAAAAATCTCAATGAAATTAATGCAGTACTTATTGAAAAATTTAATGGGGAGTTTGATTTGCCATTCTTTGTCCTAGAGATTATTTCAATAAGCTCAGACGGAAGAAATTTGTTTAAATAAAACCAATGTGTATAATTTTATTAATGTAGTATAATTAATTTTCATATGAATGCATTTACAGGGACTATTATTGAATGAACCAAACATTAGATGCATTTTTGTGGTCAAACCCTTTAATGAAAAAGTATGAGGATTGAAAGATATCAAAATGACTACATTCGAAATGCACGTCATAGATCGAAATAAAAATGTCCAAGCATTCCCTATTCCATTTTCTCATCAAATCTTGTTCAAGCTCAACCTGAGATTTTATTTCAGAATTTGAAAATAAACCACATGGAACAAACACAAGAATTTCATTCTCTACAACTAAATAGGTAAAAACTATAAATTTATTATAGCATGTTAATAACCAAAAGTTGGTATACAATTCTACCTGAACTTTTCAAAGGATAAAAAAGATTCATATCCAAAAAATAAAACTTCTAGGAGTGTAAATTTCCTGCAGTTCAAATATAAACATGTAAAAAAGTCTCAAATACTCAAAGCTCTATAAATGTTGTGATGACCCAGTACAAAAAAAAAAAAAGGTAATGCTGCTGCATGTGCTAGAAGCATAATTAACTTTAAAATTGTTCCAAATAAAAGTAAAAAATTTAACAATTCAATAAAAGTAAACTGTCTTAAAAATTAAACATCTTCAAAGGAAGGGAATTAGCGTGCCATAAAAAAGCTAGAACATTTACAAACTCAATTTAATTCAATAAAAACAATATTTGATCTAACTAGTTTGTAAAACCTAGCATTTGAACAGTTTAATTTTCCAATTTTTACTTCTAAAGAAAAGTTAGTTCATTGTTGCTTGCAGGAAGATTTGTTTGAACAAACTATTATCAACACTGTTTAAAAATCTATATGCATTGACAAATCAAAACATTTCAAAATATATCGGTATTGGTAACTTTATTTTCAAAAGAGCTTTATGAAATAAAGCATTGAGTATTTCTCTTGATTCAAGAACATTTTATACTGGCAAATATTTTAAATTTTTGTTAGTACATACAAGTTATTCTCTGGAATTTATGCTTGAAAAATGAAATTTTATAAAATATATTGAAAAATTATAAAGCTTATCCTTTGGCAGCTTTGTGAACATATTAAATTATATACCATTGCAATCAATTCTTTGTACTTATTATATTTTACTTTGTACTGTGCAATTATAGTTGGTAAGAAAGGAGTTAAATTTTGCTTTTGGCTATGTTATTGAAACTGACAAATAAAAACATCTTTAAAAAGTTAAATAAGTCTGTATTCACAGCCTTCAATTTTTAGTCTAAAGAAACCCCAAAAGCATTGATTTTAAAATAAAATTGCTTATTTATTAATTACTTCATCTTCGTTTTTTAATTTACATCGATATTTTACATAAGGAGAATAAATATCAAACCCAAATGAAATAAAATTATCAAAAAACACTCTATATCTCAATGGTAATAAATAAAAATTGATAAATTGTGCTGGTGGCCAAATAATCCACTCTGCCGTATAGATCTTGGATCCCTTTTCCAGCAATTCGTCTTTTAACTGATTCAAGGATCCTTCCAAGATGGCAACAGTCCCAAAATACACAGCCAAGTTTACTGGAGAAAACAGTATCTGATCATATAATACTTTTTTGATAACTGCTCTTATGGATGATCCAGGTATAAAGATGTCTATAACTATGTACCAGTAGTGGGATATGACACCTGTTGTTAGGCCAGCAGCCCCCATATGAGTAGTCCTCACTGGTTTCCACCGGTCTTTCTTGTCCGTGAGTATTTCATAATGCTGTTGTACTAGATCACCGGCCACACCCATCGCCATGGAAAAAGTTGCATTGGTTAGTAGAAGATGCTTCTTGAACATTAAATTGCTGATTGATGCAGTCACCTGGAATGCTCTTCTAATATAGAAATTCATTATGGTCATTTTCCTGAATTTGGTCTTCTGAAACAAGAAGGGTAATTTTCAATGTAGATAAAGGATATAATAAAGTTAGTACCGCATTGAATTAAGAAACATATTTGAACTTGCATAAGGCGAATACTTATTTAAAAATATGTGTACGTACTTATTGGTCTACTATGCAATAAATAACCATTTATAAGGTAATTTTCTAATGTTGCAAGTGTTATATACGTTTTTTGAAGAGTTACTTCTGAACAATGTTTTGTATATTTTAACTTAGCTACGTTGGCAGAAAATTTAAATACTTACAATTAAAGCATTAAAAAATACTGTACTTGCATATTAACGCCACCGCAGCTACAGATTTGGGGTTTTTTAAGTGTCACCAATCTACATCAATAATTTATATGATTAATTTTAAGGAATCCAAAAGATAACTGTGTGCACGTGCGAACAATAAGATAGCTCTTTATTAGCGGCACTTAAAAACCGCCAAATTTGTAGCTGCGCTCGTGTTACTATGCAAGTACCAAAAATACATATTCATGCATTGACAGTCTTAAAAAAATTACAACACAGTACATATAACATATTCATACCTTGTCAGGTTATGAAGTATGCTCAGATGTTTTTGTTCTTTCAGTTCAAGCTTTCTATCATTCTAACAACTTTCGTGTCATGTCCTTCACAATATCATTCATATCTATATAAAATTGTTTCAATCTCAACTCTACTATAGTAAGAAATACATGTAAAAATTAAAAATCATGCCTTTACTGACCATATATATTTATAATATATTAGCTGTTTAAGTAAAACTAAGATTTTTTTTTTAAATGAAATATTAACTTATTGTTAACTTTTTAAATTAAAAATATATTAATATATTTATAATAATTTGAAAAATACACTTTCTTTATATGCAACTTTTATTCACAAAGTAAATGTTTACTAATGAATTCAATTTAAAGGAAATGCAAATTTTTGTTTGGAAGAATTCTTCAAATTTGTTTCCTTCTTTTCCTATTAATGAATTAATATAATTTAATCTCTTCAACTAACAAATTAACAAATTGTAATTTTAACAAACCTATGGTTTTTAGAGATAGTTTTTAAATACAACGCTGATTCAACAAATTTTGTTAAAGTGAATGAAGGCACTATTTGAACACATAAAAATAAAAAAACTTTACTGTAAATGCTTTATAATAGAATTCGTTTAAAGCTATGTAAAAAATTTAAAAACAAAATAATGCAGTCAAATAAAACACATTTGTAACAAATGATTTTAATAAAAGTAAAAGATCAAAATATACATGCATGCAAACAAATGAAAAACACTTCCTACCTGAAACATATAAAGTAACACTAAGCAGTTACCTGAGAAAGTATCTAATGCTCTAAATAGATTAAACAATATCCCAAGAACCTAAATTTCAATGTTTTGTTTACAAATATCACTTTAAGAAGAAAACACTTTTATCCAAAATAAGTATTATTAAAAATAACACTGAAACCCCACAGAAAATTTCAGTTTAAAGAGAGTAAATTTCCTTTACGAGATCAGCTCTACCATTGTAATTTAAAAGGTCCTAACTCCAAGTAATAAAAAATGCATATTTTCCCTACATGTTCTGATGCATCTTTAGAAAACATTTTATTTAAGTCATCAGAATCGTTTTTAAAGTATTAGATTGTGAGATTGTTAATGTTATAAAATTATTCATTTTTACAAACAAAAAGAAAATGCTGAAATGTACTTTTTTAAAAGCTTGGAGTTAGGATCTTATAACAGCAAAATTCTGATGCTTGCAATAGAAACATACACTGTATGTCCATATAACTGATGCAAATCTTGATATCATCAACTTTTAGTTTAAATAAGTATATACTCTACTAGGTAGTAAATAAGATAAATTATCTCTATCTTAAAAATAAAAAGTACAGAACATGCACTCATTAATATACAATGATATGAGTCCATTAAGAAGATAAACCAATATTAATATACACATTGACAAAATTTATAACCATGCTTCAGGTCCATGCTTCTCCTTAATAAGAAGCATCTTATCAAGAATTTTACCATCTTGATCATCAGAAACCTGCTCCATATACAAGTGAGTTTTGTTTATAATGTTAAGTCTAGTGTAACCATAATCAGAGTATCGAGCAGCACTCCATTCAGCTGGATTTTTTACAAATGGATCAAGATCTTCTTGGCAACCAGCAGAGCCTGTAATGATGTGAACAGGGGCCTTTGGATTGGTATATGGAGCATCCAAACTGCCATTATATACTTTTCGATCATATAACGGCCACATTCTTTCATAGAGGTGCTCGTGTGCCCACAATTCTAAGTCCACACCATACTTGTAAAAGAGATCTTCTAAACCATATGCATGGAGGATGGGTAGACCTTTTCGTATGATACTCTCCCTCAGCTTACAGTCATCTGTATCGTTGGTACTGCAGTACATAGGACGATGACCCATCGTTATGATCCATGGTCGCTTAGCTCTGTTTTCAGGAAGATTTGCCTTCTTCAAATCATTTTCTAGCCACTCATATTGTCGAGCAATTTGTGTCCAACCATACCAGACATAGAAGTAGAACTCAGTTGAAAAAGCAATCACATGAGCAGGGCCAATGTCGAAACTGTAAAAGTGGTTGTTAATTTCACCCTCCTGATTAACCATGCTGAATCGGTTGACATAGTTAGAGAAGTTGTAGGCTTCTTCATGATTTCCAACACACACCTGGTAAGGTAAATAGGCAGCAATAGTTTCAATCTGTCGCATGAATTCATCCCCAATGGCAGCATTGTCCGAATCTAAATTATATGCCATGTCTCCGACATGCAAGAGGGCATCATACATCCCCTTTTGTACCTCTTCTTGAATACGAGGAAGAGATTGGGCATTGTAATTTCCAAGATCCCCATAAACAACTAGTCTTGGACTCCAGTCTGTACCATTCTTCTTGGCAGTAAACCAATACACAGCACTCCAACCATCTGTACTGCCACAGTGATAAACATACTCAGTCCCCGGTACCAAGTTTGTCAAAACCACTCTATGGATCCATAAAACACGAGCACTTGATCCACCATCGACGAATTTCGTCACGTAACCAGTCTTGATAGAATCGAGTTTGAATTTCCCGTATTCAACTGTAGAAGTGTTAGTTGGGTCGAAAGTAGTCCAGGTAACGACCATCTCAGAGGGAGTTTGTCCATAAGATATATGTACTTGTTCTGGCTGCGTATTTAGTACAGCGAGAACGACTGGGGCATTTAAACAGGCGCATAGTAAAGCGCCGAAAACCGAAAAAAGGAGCCGCATCTTTAGAACTCGGTGCTTCATAAATATAGAGCCTCGGTGTTATTGGCTCTTATATATGGAGAAGAGTCGATGGCAGTGAAATGATAAGGTATCGATCACGAGGTACCATGTAAAGGACGAATCAGACGAGTGTTTAAATTATACATATATACCAAGGTAATCACGTGAGTCGCGCTGCTTGGAGTTGCAGTTTCCAAGAATGCTTTTTATAATAATAGAAATATTCTAGAATAATAAGCACGAAAGTAAATTATTACCTAATATCCATACATAAATATGGAATCGGTGTAGTAGTGATGAAACAACACTACAGCTACATAGAAAGAAAAGGAATCGGTATTTGTTTTGTTTACTTTATTACAGAAATAATGCGGTTGTAGTTAAAGTTTTAAAAACCTCACTTTTAGATGGCATAGTTTTCTATATGTGACGTCGGAGAAGTTCATAGGTTTTTTTGATGTATTCAATTCTGTGGAGAGTTGCTTAAATTTTCTGTAAAAGTACTCATAACTTAACAAATATATTGGAAGATTATCACAATAAATTAGATATTGATAAGATTAAAATTGCGTAAATTCGTTAAAAATCCATACTCATTAGTAATATTTTTTTAAGAAAGTAGAAAGTGAAATAACCAATTTGTCAGTTGTTGTCTGGCTGGTGTTTCTGTTTCTGCTTTGTGTTAGATCAAAACCTCATATATAAGAAAACCTATGCACGGACTGAGTGACATCACTAGAGTAGGTAATTTTTCTTCGTATTGGTAGCATAGGAGTCATTTTAATATTTATGTCCAACTATTATTTTGAATTTTATTCCGAAAAATAAAACAGCAAATATAAATGAACAATTTTTATTTTTTTGACAAATTATAGTTATTATTATTAAATAAAACATTTTAATGCAAATTAGTTTGCAGTTGAAATTTATTAGTTTCAAAATTACTTGAATGTTTGAAGTTTTCTTTTTTTATTCTCAAAATTCTTTTGCTTCAATTTTTTTTTCTTGCAACAGGTTATAATTTTGTTCCCTACAGTAATTGCAACCCCTTAGTCTTCTACTCATGAGTAAATCTGCAGGACTCTGACCAGTGACCTTCGAAAGTGTGATGTGCTGGTGTAAAAGGAACTGATCAAGGCGTTTCCTTCAGGTTCCCCTTACAATACGCCTCAGACAGTCTTTAGTAGTTTGGACAACTCGTTCAGCTTGTCCGTTCCCAGCAGGTTGTCGCGGTGCAATTAACATCCAACGTATACCATTGCCGCTTAGGAAATCCCCATACTCCTTGGACTAGTCCATTGTCAGAGACCACAGTATCGGGAATTCCATGAGTAGCAAACATGTCCCTTAAAACATCGATGGTAGATGTAGCAGTTGTCAAGGTCATCTCCCTTACATAATTGTACTTGGAATAGAAATCGACTACTATTAAGAATTTGCGTCCTTGAAACGGTCCGTCGAAATCCACATGCAGTCGGAACCAAAAGGAATGGTAGTAGTCTCTACCACGGATGTATAGGAGCTCGGGGTGGTGCATGCTCAGTTTCTTTGCAGAACATACAACCTGCCTCATGAACTTGAATATCATGGTCTATACGTGGCCACCACATATAGCATCGAGCAAGAGCATTCATGCCGCTCCACTTCAGGATGTGCCAGATGTAACTTTCGCAACACGAGTTGATTCCCCCATTCAGGTATGAAAATTTTTATGAGCTGACAATTAATTCCTTTTAACAAAATATGTATGAAAATCTAGACCAAGCTCATCTTCCGCCTATCCTCTTAACACGAAATTCAAAACCCTGGACAATATAGGATCCTTTCCTGTAAAACCAGCAATTTCCCTTGAACTCAAGGACGGAGTTTTCAATTCTTCCATAAAAAGAACCTCATATGGGGGAGGAACCCCAGAATCAAGAACGGCCTCTGGAATTCTGCTTAACGCATCCGCGTTTCCTATCTTCCTCACCGGCCTATGAATTAGAGAAAATCATATGCTTTAACATGAGAGATCAACGTAGCATACGAGAAGAAACAATATCTGGGGTAGACCTCGTTCGGCTAAATAACCCCAATAAAGCTTGATCAGTAACGACTGTGAAAGTATGACCATACAGGAAATGATGAAATTTCTTTATAGCAGAAACAATAGCGAATGTCTCCTTATCAATCTGAGCATAATTTCTCTCAGCTGATGTAAGCGTCCTAAATGAGAAAGCAATTGGTGCTTCCCGCCCATCCTGAAGTTGATGGCTTAACACAGCACCCACTCCGTAAGGAAAAGCTTCGCATGTAAGAATTATTGGTAACGATTCATCGAAAGGTACAACCAATTTAGAAGACGACATTCTTTTAAAGTATTAAACGCATCTGTGTGAGCTTTTGTCCACTTAAACTCAACACCACTGTCCAATAACCTATGCAAAGGCTCAGTAATTGTAGCCATATTCTCAAGGAATCCATGATAAAAGTTAATCAACCCTAAGAATGTCCGTAACCTTTTTTTTATCAGTTGGTATTGGTATAGCATGAATTGCTGAAGACCTTAGATCTCAACAGGTGTCTGCCATCTTTATCAGTTCGATGCCCAAGAAAATCGACCTCTGTTACTCCAAAAAGGTATTTTACCTTTTTCACTTGCAACCCAGCTTTTTTAAGCCTACTCAAAACTTCAGATAACCGACATGCCAACTCCTCACGTGATTCTACACGCACTAGAACATCGTCAAAATACGGCACTACACTCACCAAACCAACAAACAGATCCTCCATTAAGCTCTGAAAAAGTCCTGGAGCTACATTTACTCCAAATTGAAGTCGATTAACTTTGAATGCCCCCTTATGGGTTATAATGGTCTGAGCCTCCGCAGACTCCTTGTCTACACGCAACTGTAGATAAGCCTGAGTGACGTCCATTTTTGCATAAAAACCACCCCCTTTTAAATTAGAAAGAAAATTATTAATTGCTGGTATTGGGTAAGGAAAAGCAGAGATGTCTTTAGTAAGTATGGTTTTGTAATCGCCACAGAGCAACACCTCCTATATAAGAAAGCCCTCGCACTGACTGTGTGACGTCACATAGAGTAGTCAATCATACTTCGCATTGGTAGTATAGGAATTATCCTTTTCTTAGTTTTGCTAGTTAATTTGAATATGAGAGCATTTAGAAAACACTTTTTTTTTATTGACAGAGATAATTGAAATTTTTTTTGATATTTAAGTTCAGCTATTATTTTGAATTTTATTTCGAAATAAAACACCAAATCTAAATAAACTATTTTTATTTTATTCAAAAATCATAGTTATTATTAATCAGTAAAACATTTTAAAGCAAAATAGTTTAGTGTGGCTATTCATTAACTTCAAAATTACTTTAATATTTAATTTTTTTTTTTTTTTTTTTTTTTTTTTTTTTTTTTAACATTCTTTTGCTTGAGCAATATTTTCCCCACTGACAGGTTGTCATTTTGCTGCCTACAATAACTATTTCTATATATGTTTGCAGCATCCCTTAGAATACTTTCTACAATAAATTTAATATTATGTTCTTTACATTCATGAGGAATGTTATATATTTCTTTACCATCAATAATATCAAAAGTTAAACTTGTTGAAAGTAATCTCTGACCTTCAAAAATTCTAAAACAACTTCTCATATATTACAGAAATGAACTTTTGAATTACAACATATAAATACAAAATAACATTCAAAACCTCAAGTTTTGGATAGCATAAACCATCTTTATCCAGATTCAAAATATAACTATTCTTATCATTGTCAAGAAAATCAAAAGCATCATCGATGTTTTCAAGTGTCAAAATATTTTTAGAGCTAGAACATTTGTTGAATTTCACAATGGAATGGTCACAATAACCAGCACTGTAAATTAGCAATGGCAATAAAATCTTCTATGGAAAGTGTAATTTCTTTAAAACAAGATATGTCGACTTTTTTAAATTGACCACATTCTTTTAAATCAGTAAATGGCACATTTCAATCCTTTAGAGTCCGTTAGTAGTTAGAAAATGCCGATCCGGGGCCATGGCGGGATGCGGGATGGGACGAGGGACGATGACGTCACCGGAAGTGGACGTGACCGGATATGACGTCACAGGAAGTGACATCACGGGATATGACGTGACCGGAAGACACGTGACCGGAAGTGGAGTTGAGTTGTTCCCCTCCTGCTGTTGTTTTAGTTTCGGTTTCATTATAAGCTGTTTGTGTATGACGTCACAGTGGGTATGACGTCATAATTTGTTTTATATCAAAGTTTTGAGCGGTGGCAACACTTTTTAGTTTCGGTTTATCTAGCAGACGGAGTTGAGTTGTTCTAGGACTGCTTCTTAGTGAATAAGTAGAGTGATAGGCTTTTTTTATGTATGACGTCAGTGGATATGACGTCATAACTTGTTTTATGTTACAGTATAGTTAGATGGCAACACCTTACATCTTGAGCCATAAATTTAAGGTGGAGTTGAGTTGTATTTATGCTGCCTCTAAACGAAAACGTAATAGTGATAGGCTCTAATTGTATGACATCACTGTGGGAATGCAGTGGGAATGACGTCATAGAGAATATGTTAAAGTTTAACTTTTCAAGTGTGGCAACACCCTGATATAGTTTTAAGGAGGGATGGGGAATGGGTCGAGGGGACGATGACGTCACTGGAAGTTGAGTTGTTCTAGGGCTGCTTCTAAACGAATAACTTAGAGTTATAGGCTTTTTGACTAGTGACGTCACAGTGGGTATGACGTCATAATTTGTTTTATATCAAAGTTTTGAGCAGTGGCAACACTTTTTAGTTTCGGTTTACCTTTCAGGCGGAGTTGATGTTCTAGGGCTGCTTCTAAGTGAATAAGTTAGAGTTATAGGTATTTTTGACTAGTGACGTCACAGTGGGTATGACGTCATTCATGATTTTACAAAATTTACTTTTAAGACGATGGCAGCAGTAGGAATATGCTAAGTTTTAGGCGGGATGGAGTTGAGTTGTTCAATGGCTACTTTTAAGTGAATAACTTAGAGTGATAGGCTGTTTTACCAGTGACGTCACAGTGTTAATGTAGTGGGGATGACGTCACGATTTGCTTTATATCAAAGTTTAAGGAATGGCAACATCTTGTATCCTGATATAGCTAAGTCTCCTTTGATTGGTTGAAATAAAAGCTCACTTCTGATTGGTTAGAATATGTCACGTGATTTCAAATGCTATTCTCATTGACTATACAGTTTAGTAAGACAGTTTTCTACTAAGTTTAATGTAATTGCGGCGCCATCTAGTGGTAGGAAGGAATATAAATTACATAGTTTATAACTTTTCATGCTTAACCATTAAAAACTTCAAATACATGCAAAGATAATATACTAACACAAATGCGTAAAGTTTCGGATTGAGTGGATTTTTTTTTCTATAAGTGCTTAACACATTTAAACTAATGTTGAGAGATATAATCGCAAGACACTTTTAAGGAATCAGGTTTAATCAATGTTAGACATATAAAGTCTCATTATTTTCTCAATAACAGTATGAAATGTAAATATAAATTAAAATTTATGAGAAATTTTTTTTTTAACTTTGATATCTTAACGTGAAAATTTCTTTTACAGAGCTTAACATGTCATTAAAAAGTTTTTTTCTTTTATTGTCATAGTTTTTGAGGGATTGAATACACAACAAAAGAACTTAGACTAGAATTAATTTTCAATATTCAGCAACTGAAACCCATTATGGAAGTTAAAGCAATGATTTTACAATTATTTTTAGGTTGAGTTAGTCTGACCCTGTTGAAGGAATTAGTAGTTGTAGTGTGTTCACACGTGAGTTTGCAATACAATATTAGTAATATACATTTCCAAAAAACGAAATATTTATCACTTTGAATAGAAAAATGACGATTTTTTATTTTATTTATGTAAGTATTATTCTCAATTTTGTAAATTTTAAATGTATTATCCATATTTTATTGAAGAATTTATATTTTTTTTCTTCTTCTTTCAGAATGGTTTAGGAAAAACATTTCATTTTAGTCAGAACAATGTTTTCCAAGAGATGGAAATACGCAACTTTTCGATATATCAACCTTCAAATACTTTGAAATTGATTCTATTTGTTACAACCGGTTGTAATTTAAATCTATACTGTACTATGCGAGCGATATTATATATCTTAGCTACTTACTGTCTATGTTAAAATTTATATTACCATTCAACTTGTTAGAAATTAATATGTCTATGTTAGTTATATTAATCAAGATAGTTTTTATTGTACAATGATACTTACTTAAGTTGATGAATGGCAACACAGAACTAGCTGCTAATGCTGAATAGATATGTGATAACTGATTTTGATACTCTAATGTTTAAATAAGAGAGAAAAAGTAACATACTTGAACATCTTACAACTAAGAATTCAAAAGTGAACATGAAAATTTACTTTACGAATAAATATCATGTCTTTAAAATGTGTACGAATATCACTAAATAAGAGAAAAAAGTAACATACTTAAACTCTTTACGACAAATAACTTTAAAATTAACGAAAAAAAACTTACTTTACACATAAAAATCACTTTAAAATGTGTAAAAATATCGCTAAATAAGAGAAAAAAAGTAACTTACTTAAAATTTCTAAGATAAATATTTAACCTTTACGCGAAAATTCCCTTCATGTATAAAAATCACGACTTTAAAATATAACATGCAAGAGAAAAGTAACGTACTTAAACTTTCTACGACAAATAACTTTAACATTAACGTAAAATTTTACTTTACACATAAAAATCCCGATATTAAAATATGTAGAAATATCGCTAAATAAAAGAAAAAAAGTAACACACTTAAACTTTGTACGACAAATAAGTAGTTAGAAAGTGGGGCTCCGGGGCCATGGAGCGACCGAGCGACGGTATGGTATGGGGGCGTGGTTATGACGTCACCGGAAGGGGCGTGACCGGGTATGACGTCACCGGAAATCACGTGACAGGAAGTGGAGTGGAGTTGTTTCCTTCCTGCTGCTGTTTTAGTTTCGGTTTCATTATAAGCTGTTTATGTATGACGTCACAGTAGGTATGACGTCATAATTTGTTTTATATCAAAGTTTTGAGCGGTGGCAACACTTTTTAGTGTCGATTTACCTTTCAGACGGAGTTGAGTTGTTCTAGGGCTGCTTATAAATGAATAAGTTAGAGTGATAGGAATTTTTACTAATGACGTCACAGTGGGTATGGCGTCATTCTATGTTAAGATTTACGTTTTAAGTGGTGATAACATTGGATATATACCAAATTTAGTTTTCAGGTGTTGGCAACGAGTTCTGATCGGTCAGCTAAATGCTCGCTTGTGACTGATAAGTTTTAAACATGTGACCAAAAGTTAACTCCTGATTGACTGTTTGGTTTTCTAGCGAGTTACTTACATATCCTTTAATCAAGTTAAAATACCTGCAACAAAGTTACACAAATAAAAATGTTAAATTTGAAAAGTTAATAAAAGGAAGGCCATTTGCTAAGGGTCTAAAGAACCCTAACCCCGAGCTACACGTGACATTTCAATATTTTACCAAACAATTGTTAAAATATCGACTATCGGACGTTGCCTTCATGGTAACTCATCTACCCACCCCCCTTCCCTAACTAATTTTGAATAAGTTAAGACTTTAGAATTACAATTAATAAATATAACTGTGAATAACTACACAAGTACGAACAAAATCGCGATGAGAAAAAAAAAAACACGAAGTATTAAACACGTCTTTCACACTCAGGTATCTAAGTAGAAATGGCGAGACGGCAACCGGTAGCGTCTATATATGAAGGGTGATCACGTGACTTCACCGACCAATCAGGTTTCACGGTAGAGGGTGCTACTGACTATCGACCCGTCAGAAGGGAGGGGAGCGAGACTAGGAATGTTTCAACACGCTTCAACGCGTTTGCGAGTTGAGTTGTTGTGTAACGATCTTGCTTGAAACAGTTAAAGTGATAGATAATTTTTTCGTGACGTCATAGTGTAGCGAATGGGTTTTTAGCGTAGACAGTTGTTGCAATTGGAGTAATTATGAAATTTATTAAATATAAAGATAATATTTAGTAATAATTATCAGATTTTATTATTATTATTATAAAAAATAAACTTATAAAAAAAAGTGAACGTGAAAATTTACTTTACGAATAAAAATCATGTCTTTAAAATGTGTACGAATATCACTAAATAAGAGAAAAAAGTAACAAACTTAAACTCTTTAAAATAAATAACTTTAACATTAACGTAAAAAATTTACTTTTCACATAAAAATCACTTTAAAATGAGTAAAAATATCGCTAAATAAGAGAAAAAAGTAACTTACTTAAAATTTCTAAGATAAATATTTAACCTTTACTCGAAAATTCCCTTCATATATAAAAATCACGACTTTAAAATATGACATGCAAGAGAAAAGTAACGTACTTAAACTTTCTACGACAAATAACTTTAACATTAACGTAACATTTTACTTTACACATAAAAATCCTGACTTTAAAATATGTAGAAATATCGCTAAATAAAAGAAGAAAAAAAAAAAGTAACATACTTAAACTTTGTACGACAAATAACTTTGGCATTAACGTAAAAATTTTTCTTCACATATAAAAATCACGACTTTAAAATGTGACGTGTAAGAAGAATTAGCATACTTAAAATTTCTACGACAAATAAATTTAACCTTTACGCGAAAATTTACTATATACATAAAAATCATGTCTTTAAAATATATAAAAATATTGCTAAATAAAAGAAAAAAAACTAACATACTTAAACTTTGCACGACAAATAACTTTAGCATTAACGTAAAAATTTACTTCACATATAAAAATCACGACATTAAAATGTGACATGTAAGAAGAATTAGCATACTTAAAATTTCTACGATAAATAATTTTAACATTTGAGTGAAAATTTACTACATATATAAAAATCATGTATTTAAAATATCGCTGAATAAAAGAAAAAAGTAACATACTTAAACTTTCTACGACAAATAACTTTAACATTAACGCAAAAATTTACTTTACACATAAAAATCACGACTTTAAATTTGACATGCAGGATTAAAGTATAACATACCTATAATTTCTACGACAAAGAATTCAAACATTGCCATTCATGTCTTTAAAATGTATAATGACAACTCTAACTTTTAGAAAAAAGAAACACTAAAAATTTACAAGGCAAAGAATTTAAAATTGAACGTGAAAATTAACTTCACATGTACAATCATACTCTTATATCAACGATAAATAAGATAAAAAAGAAGCTCTAAAAATTTATAAGGCAAATAATTTAAATAATACGCGAAAATTTACCACACATATAAAAATTATGTCTTTCAAATGTGTAAGAATAACGCTAAATTAGAGAAAAAGAAATACTAAAAATTTATAAGGTAAGGAATTGAAACAATATGCGAAAATTTATTTTACGCATAAAATTTTTATCTTTAAAATGTGTAAGAATAATGCTAAATTAGAGAAGAAAAAAAAATAACATACTTAAACTTTCTTCGACAACAATTTAAACAATACGCGACATTTTCATACACAATTATTTTCTTAGGTTAATGTTAAATAATGGGAAATTTAACAGAATAAAAATTTCAAAGATAAAGAATTTTAACCTTTACACGAAAATTTACCTCACAAAAATATCATATCCTTAAACTTTAACGTGACAATTTACTCTTCATATACAATTAAACTCTTAGGTTAATGTTAAATAAGAAAAAAAATAATATACTTAAAATTTCTAAGATAAACATAACGTAAAAATTTCGTATCATGTGTTTAAAATGTAACATATAAGAGAAAAAAAAACTAACATACTTGAACTTTCTATAGCAAAGAATTTAAGCATTAGCGTAAAAATTCACTTTACATATAAAATTCACATCTTTAAATGGGAAGATAAGCAGGTGACGGTAATTAGCCAATCAGGGTAGCGGTAGGTGATACGCCATTCGCCGGCATTTTTAGATCGGAGGATGAGTCACGCTAAAACTTGCTGGAACAGGTCGGGAGATTTGTACAGCAAGAACAACAGCATCGACGCGCAAGCAGCGGGTGATGCTGTGATGTGTCAGCAGGTCTTTGAGATTATCGTTTTCCTACTTTGCCGTTTTCATAATGAAATGTTTGTGAAAACTTGGAATGAATAAAGTGGATTTCAAAGACATATTAGTAAGTGAAGGTAGAATTCGCATGGACTTTCTTCCAAAAAGTATGATTCACTTGGAGAATTTAAGATCATTTCTACTTGAAAACTTTTCTATTATTTAAAACATTGAATATTGTTCAAACTCAGTGGGATTATATGCTACAATACGGGTAAAACTTAACAAAATTGTTACATAGAAGAAAAATAGTAAGAGATTTAAAATAAATATTAGTTATAGATACTCCAAAGAAAAAATTTCACCTCTACTTTTCAATCGGAAAATCAATACAAGTTGGAAATTTATGTTACTTCAAGAAAGACTTAGACAATTTACTTTGTAATAATATACGTTAAGGTGTCGTATTAACTCGTGCAATACATGCTGACTAAGGTTTATTTTACTTGAAAGGTGAATTGGGGGAAAATATTAAATAAATTGTAGATATTAAATACATTGTAGATATGCATTCAAGTTTTGAAAATCACCTGCAAGACTTTTAAAACATCTTAAGATAAATTGAAAGAAACTTTTTATACTCTGAAAGGAAATCACAAGTAATTTAGTTAACTTTTTTCATGGTAACACTCATATTCAACGACATGTTTTTAAAATTTAACCTTCTTTACATGATAATAGTTATAAATTTTTTCAATCTCAGATGCGATATACTATTATTTCTAACATATATGTTACGAATTGTGTAAAGTTTTTAAAAGAGTATATGCAAATCACCAATCAGAAACATAAAAATCTAACATCAATCAAACACACTAAAATAATAAGATATTTTCCTTAGTGGAAATAGTTAACTACTCATGTGATGGAATGTACTTAGAAAATTTAAATACTGAAAAAAGTTTGCTAGGCAAACTTAAAGAATATATTTTTTTTTTCTTGTGAAAAACTAGCATAAATTTGAAAAATATAGAGTTTGTTACTACGTAAAATTGAACATCATCTGGACAAACTAAATTATACATGAATTTTTTTTTTATTTGAGAGGTGCTGACAATATATCATTAATACAGAGATTTCTAACTTCCACCCATAATTTCTAAATAACTTATACATAAATTTCAGAAAACTGAAACGGAATGTGTTTTACAAGACGCTTATTTTGTAAGATGAATATTCAATATTAATATAACTGAGCAAAGTTCATTACGGAAAAAACTTGTAAAAGATACTTATATTTTGAAAATAGTTTGAAATATCCTTTTAAATTTATGAATGCTCGCTTTCGAAAGACACAAATAAAACTGATATTACACATGATAATTAACACATGCATAACATTAATCAAACAAAGTGGAATTTTTATTGCTTGTGACCGATAACTTTTCAGTGAAGTAGAACTTACATAGGAAATTTGTGCAAACTTTTTCAACTTTTAAACCAAGTATTATATAAAATTATAAATTACGATAGGAAATAGCACACTTCAGAATCGGAACAAGTCTTCTAGTTAAGCTAAATTTATTTCTCAAGGAATTGAAAGCATACCAGACAAGTCCTTATCATTTCGCATCTTTTCTCATGTTGCAAGAAGACATACTTTGTAAAAGATCGTCGATGCACTTAACAAAAATCAGTAAAAATAAATGTATTTTCTATGGCAAAGATAAAACTTCACAACTTAATTACTGAAATTTAGCTAAGTTGCATATGGTTTATTCACATAACTCGCATATGCTTCGAATGTTGAAATATATTTGTCAGTTGAAATCAAACTAATCGAAAATAAATGCTACCTACATTTTCAAGTCGGAAATTACTATTAAATAAACTTTACATGTAAAACATTGTCATGTTAAAAAGAAAAATCTACAAAAATGTAAATGATAATTTTACTGTTGGTACATAAATGATGAATAATTTATGATTTTATTCTAGGCAAACGTTTTATTGTCTAACAGAGAACTTAAACTTTAGCAGAAAAATAAAAAAAATACAATTTTTATATCCTATCATGCTTGTCGAAAATTGAATTTATTAGCTGTTGTAATAGATTTTTATTGTCCAAATTTCTATAGTTTTTCTTCCCGGTGCAATAAAATTAAGTTCATGTGTAATTATTAGGTTTTTTTTTTTTTTTTATGAATCTTATAAATTTAATGAAATTATTATGACCTAAGAGATTGAGTGAACTGAATAAATCAATGATGTAAATTTAAACAGTGACTTGAACTGATACATACTATAACTGTAAAGAAGTATGACAAAGTGATAGATGAAGTAAAAATAGAAGTTGAATGAAATGTGTTGAAAAAAGTTGAAGACGACAAGAAATTCGTAATTGAGAATTATCATTGACTTATATTAACTTCGTTTTTCTTGCTTATGACAAGAAAATACACTCTTTCTTATTAAGAACCAACTTGATATATTATCATAGAATGACAATGATGAAATATCTATACATTAAAAAAAAAAAAAAAATACCAAACTTAGACATAGCAAATTTCTTGAAATTCATGTATAATGCGAGAAGTTTTACTGGAAATATAGAAGATACAACATTGAAAGATGTGAATGTTTCGAAGTACTTTATCAGAAATAAAAAAAAAAAAAATGCGCTGAGATTCGCTATAAAAAATTTTAGGAGAAAGTTTAAACAAAATTTAAAATCAAACATGCTTTTAAATGGGAACACAAATATTAAAACTATAGCACATTAAACAATTTATATTACGTCATCTCAGTTGTATCAAACTGAATAACATGAAAAACAACCACAAACTGAATAAACATGAAAATTATCAATATATGTGGAAAAGTTTCCTTTTTTCACATATAAAAAAAAATAACACATTGACGTACGTTAAGATCACGAAACATGCATAATCATATACCGATAAGAGCAACCAATGTTGCGGGGAGATATTCACATGATGGTCAATATCCCATGAATAAGTTGATTGATTGAATTTATAATGCTAATTCCAATAGTATTCCACGTAACTTCAACTTCATATGTTACACTATAGATATATTTATTTTTCAAATATATTGACTTTCGAAAAATCATCCTTCAATACAAGAATGATAATAGTAAGAATAAAAGAAAAGATACTAAGCATTGATTTAAAGTGTATTTATTTCAACTTCGCAACAAATCATATGCTTGAAACGAAAATTGCTTCGAACCAAAGTATAACCATCCAATTTCATTGATTCCTACAAGGACATTTTTCTCATCTAGTAATTGAATTTTTTTTTTTCTCATACACATTATAAGTGATGTCCAATCAGGTGTAGAATAGTTGAAGATATCCGACCTCTTTCTAAATATTAATAAGTCACTGTTGAAAAACTTATAAAAATTTCAAGTTACACTTAAAGTTTTTTTTTTTTTTTTATATATATATTTCAAAGAATTTTTTCAAATCAATATGTATATTTAAATACTGAAACTTATTCACTTCAATAAATGTATGTTTAAGTTATAAAACTCTTCGTATGTATTGAAAAATTGTAACTTTTCGTCTTCTTCGTATAAATCGATAACTTATACACTAGTTCTTCATCAATTAATCTTCTAAGTAAATCTTTCAAAGCTAAAAACATACTTATAGCTTTGCATTTGTAACATGTTAAATTGTACATGTTTCTCGTGAAATTAAAATTTTATATGTTTTCCATGAAAATATCTGAAATTTTGTAACTTTCACATGAAACATGTACAATTTAACATGTTACAAATGCAAAGCTATAAGTATGTTTTTAGCTTTGAAAGATTTACTTAGAAGATTAATTGATGAAGAACTAGTGTATATGTTATCGATTTATACGAAGAAGACGAAAAGTTACAATTTTTCAATACATACGAAGAGTTTTATAACTTAAACATACATTTATTGAAGTGAATAAGTTTCAGTATTTAAATATACATATTGATTTGAAAAAATTCTTTGAAATATATATATAAAAAAAAAAAAAACTTTAAGTGTAACTTGAAATTTTTATAAGTTTTTCAACAGTGACTTATTAATATTTAGAAAGAGGTCGGATATCTTCAACTATTCTACACCTGATTGGACATCACTTATAATGTGTATGAGAAAAAAAAAAATTCAATTACTAGATGAGAAAAATGTCCTTGTAGGAATCAATGAAATTGGATGGTTATACTTTGGTTCGAAGCAATTTTCGTTTCAAGCATATGATTTGTTGCGAAGTTGAAATAAATACACTTTAAATCAATGCTTAGTATCTTTTCTTTTATTCTTACTATTATCATTCTTGTATTGAAGGATGATTTTTCGAAAGTCAATATATTTGAAAAATAAATATATCTATAGTGTAACATATGAAGTTGAAGTTACGTGGAATACTATTGGAATTAGCATTATAAATTCAATCAATCAACTTATTCATGGGATATTGACCATCATGTGAATATCTCCCCGCAACATTGGTTGCTCTTATCGGTATATGATTATGCATGTTTCGTGATCTTAACGTACGTCAATGTGTTATTTTTTTTTATATGTGAAAAAAGGAAACTTTTCCACATATATTGATAATTTTCATGTTTATTCAGTTTGTGGTTGTTTTTCATGTTATTCAGTTTGATACAACTGAGATGACGTAATATAAATTGTTTAATGTGCTATAGTTTTAATATTTGTGTTCCCATTTAAAAGCATGTTTGATTTTAAATTTTGTTTAAACTTTCTCCTAAAATTTTTTATAGCGAATCTCAGCGCATTTTTTTTTTTTTTATTTCTGATAAAGTACTTCGAAACATTCACATCTTTCAATGTTGTATCTTCTATATTTCCAGTAAAACTTCTCGCATTATACATGAATTTCAAGAAATTTGCTATGTCTAAGTTTGGTATTTTTTTTTTTTTTTTTAATGTATAGATATTTCATCATTGTCATTCTATGATAATATATCAAGTTGGTTCTTAATAAGAAAGAGTGTATTTTCTTGTCATAAGCAAGAAAAACGAAGTTAATATAAGTCAATGATAATTCTCAATTACGAATTTCTTGTCGTCTTCAACTTTTTTCAACACATTTCATTCAACTTCTATTTTTACTTCATCTATCACTTTGTCATACTTCTTTACAGTTATAGTATGTATCAGTTCAAGTCACTGTTTAAATTTACATCATTGATTTATTCAGTTCACTCAATCTCTTAGGTCATAATAATTTCATTAAATTTATAAGATTCATAAAAAAAAAAAAAAAACCTAATAATTACACATGAACTTAATTTTATTGCACCGGGAAGAAAAACTATAGAAATTTGGACAATAAAAATCTATTACAACAGCTAATAAATTCAATTTTCGACAAGCATGATAGGATATAAAAATTGTATTTTTTTTATTTTTCTGCTAAAGTTTAAGTTCTCTGTTAGACAATAAAACGTTTGCCTAGAATAAAATCATAAATTATTCATCATTTATGTACCAACAGTAAAATTATCATTTACATTTTTGTAGATTTTTCTTTTTAACATGACAATGTTTTACATGTAAAGTTTATTTAATAGTAATTTCCGACTTGAAAATGTAGGTAGCATTTATTTTCGATGAGTTTGATTTCAACTGACAAATATATTTCAACATTCGAAGCATATGCGAGTTATGTGAATAAACCATATGCAACTTAGCTAAATTTCAGTAATTAAGTTGTGAAGTTTTATCTTTGCCATAGAAAATACATTTATTTTTACTGATTTTTGTTAAGTGCATCGACGATCTTTTACAAAGTATGTCTTCTTGCAACATGAGAAAAGATGCGAAATGATAAGGACTTGTCTGGTATGCTTTCAATTCCTTGAGAAATAAATTTAGCTTAACTAGAAGACTTGTTCCGATTCTGAAGTGTGCTATTTCCTATCGTAATTTATAATTTTATATAATACTTGGTTTAAAAGTTGAAAAAGTTTGCACAAATTTCCTATGTAAGTTCTACTTCACTGAAAAGTTATCGGTCACAAGCAATAAAAATTCCACTTTGTTTGATTAATGTTATGCATGTGTTAATTATCATGTGTAATATCAGTTTTATTTGTGTCTTTCGAAAGCGAGCATTCATAAATTTAAAAGGATATTTCAAACTATTTTCAAAATATAAGTATCTTTTACAAGTTTTTTCCGTAATGAACTTTGCTCAGTTATATTAATATTGAATATTCATCTTACAAAATAAGCGTCTTGTAAAACACATTCCGTTTCAGTTTTCTGAAATTTATGTATAAGTTATTTAGAAATTATGGGTGGAAGTTAGAAATCTCTGTATTAATGATATATTGTCAGCACCTCTCAAATAAAAAAAAAATTCATGTATAATTTAGTTTGTCCAGATGATGTTCAATTTTACGTAGTAACAAACTCTATATTTTTCAAATTTATGCTAGTTTTTCACAAGAAAAAAAAAATATATTCTTTAAGTTTGCCTAGCAAACTTTTTTCAGTATTTAAATTTTCTAAGTACATTCCATCACATGAGTAGTTAACTATTTCCACTAAGGAAAATATCTTATTATTTTAGTGTGTTTGATTGATGTTAGATTTTTATGTTTCTGATTGGTGATTTGCATATACTCTTTTAAAAACTTTACACAATTCGTAACATATATGTTAGAAATAATAGTATATCGCATCTGAGATTGAAAAAATTTATAACTATTATCATGTAAAGAAGGTTAAATTTTAAAAACATGTCGTTGAATATGAGTGTTACCATGAAAAAAGTTAACTAAATTACTTGTGATTTCCTTTCAGAGTATAAAAAGTTTCTTTCAATTTATCTTAAGATGTTTTAAAAGTCTTGCAGGTGATTTTCAAAACTTGAATGCATATCTACAATGTATTTAATATCTACAATTTATTTAATATTTTCCCCCAATTCACCTTTCAAGTAAAATAAACCTTAGTCAGCATGTATTGCACGAGTTAATACGACACCTTAACGTATATTATTACAAAGTAAATTGTCTAAGTCTTTCTTGAAGTAACATAAATTTCCAACTTGTATTGATTTTCCGATTGAAAAGTAGAGGTGAAATTTTTTCTTTGGAGTATCTATAACTAATATTTATTTTAAATCTCTTACTATTTTTCTTCTATGTAACAATTTTGTTAAGTTTTACCCGTATTGTAGCATATAATCCCACTGAGTTTGAACAATATTCAATGTTTTAAATAATAGAAAAGTTTTCAAGTAGAAATGATCTTAAATTCTCCAAGTGAATCATACTTTTTGGAAGAAAGTCCATGCGAATTCTACCTTCACTTACTAATATGTCTTTGAAATCCACTTTATTCATTCCAAGTTTTCACAAACATTTCATTATGAAAACGGCAAAGTAGGAAAACGATAATCTCAAAGACCTGCTGACACATCACAGCATCACCCGCTGCTTGCGCGTCGATGCTGTTGTTCTTGCTGTACAAATCTCCCGACCTGTTCCAGCAAGTTTTAGCGTGACTCATCCTCCGATCTAAAAATGCCGGCGAATGGCGTATCACCTACCGCTACCCTGATTGGCTAATTACCGTCACCTGCTTATCTTCCCATTTAAAGATGTGAATTTTATATGTAAAGTGAATTTTTACGCTAATGCTTAAATTCTTTGCTATAGAAAGTTCAAGTATGTTAGTTTTTTTTTCTCTTATATGTTACATTTTAAACACATGATACGAAATTTTTACGTTATGTTTATCTTAGAAATTTTAAGTATATTATTTTTTTTCTTATTTAACATTAACCTAAGAGTTTAATTGTATATGAAGAGTAAATTGTCACGTTAAAGTTTAAGGATATGATATTTTTGTGAGGTAAATTTTCGTGTAAAGGTTAAAATTCTTTATCTTTGAAATTTTTATTCTGTTAAATTTCCCATTATTTAACATTAACCTAAGAAAATAATTGTGTATGAAAATGTCGCGTATTGTTTAAATTGTTGTCGAAGAAAGTTTAAGTATGTTATTTTTTTTTCTTCTCTAATTTAGCATTATTCTTACACATTTTAAAGATAAAAATTTTATGCGTAAAATAAATTTTCGCATATTGTTTCAATTCCTTACCTTATAAATTTTTAGTATTTCTTTTTCTCTAATTTAGCGTTATTCTTACACATTTGAAAGACATAATTTTTATATGTGTGGTAAATTTTCGCGTATTATTTAAATTATTTGCCTTATAAATTTTTAGAGCTTCTTTTTTATCTTATTTATCGTTGATATAAGAGTATGATTGTACATGTGAAGTTAATTTTCACGTTCAATTTTAAATTCTTTGCCTTGTAAATTTTTAGTGTTTCTTTTTTCTAAAAGTTAGAGTTGTCATTATACATTTTAAAGACATGAATGGCAATGTTTGAATTCTTTGTCGTAGAAATTATAGGTATGTTATACTTTAATCCTGCATGTCAAATTTAAAGTCGTGATTTTTATGTGTAAAGTAAATTTTTGCGTTAATGTTAAAGTTATTTGTCGTAGAAAGTTTAAGTATGTTACTTTTTTCTTTTATTCAGCGATATTTTAAATACATGATTTTTATATATGTAGTAAATTTTCACTCAAATGTTAAAATTATTTATCGTAGAAATTTTAAGTATGCTAATTCTTCTTACATGTCACATTTTAATGTCGTGATTTTTATATGTGAAGTAAATTTTTACGTTAATGCTAAAGTTATTTGTCGTGCAAAGTTTAAGTATGTTAGTTTTTTTTCTTTTATTTAGCAATATTTTTATATATTTTAAAGACATGATTTTTATGTATATAGTAAATTTTCGCGTAAAGGTTAAATTTATTTGTCGTAGAAATTTTAAGTATGCTAATTCTTCTTACACGTCACATTTTAAAGTCGTGATTTTTATATGTGAAGAAAATTTTTTACGTTAATGCCAAAGTTATTTGTCGTACAAAGTTTAAGTATGTTACTTTTTTTTTTTCTTCTTTTATTTAGCGATATTTCTACATATTTTAAAGTCAGGATTTTTATGTGTAAAGTAAAATGTTACGTTAATGTTAAAGTTATTTGTCGTAGAAAGTTTAAGTACGTTACTTTTCTCTTGCATGTCATATTTTAAAGTCGTGATTTTTATATATGAAGGGAATTTTCGAGTAAAGGTTAAATATTTATCTTAGAAATTTTAAGTAAGTTACTTTTTTCTCTTATTTAGCGATATTTTTACTCATTTTAAAGTGATTTTTATGTGAAAAGTAAATTTTTTACGTTAATGTTAAAGTTATTTATTTTAAAGAGTTTAAGTTTGTTACTTTTTTCTCTTATTTAGTGATATTCGTACACATTTTAAAGACATGATTTTTATTCGTAAAGTAAATTTTCACGTTCACTTTTTTTTATAAGTTTATTTTTTATAATAATAATAATAAAATCTGATAATTATTACTAAATATTATCTTTATATTTAATAAATTTCATAATTACTCCAATTGCAACAACTGTCTACTCTAAAAACCCATTCGCTACACTATGACGTCACGAAAAAATTATCTATCACTTTAACTGTTTCAAGCAAGATCGTTACACAACAACTCAACTCGCAAACGCGTTGAAGCGTGTTGAAACATTCCTAGTCTCGCTCCCCTCCCTTCTGACGGGTCGATAGTCAGTAGCACCCTCTACCGTGAAACCTGATTGGTCGGTGAAGTCACGTGATCACCCTTCATATATAGACGCTACCGGTTGCCGTCTCGCCATTTCTACTTAGATACCTGAGTGTGAAAGACGTGTTTAATACTTCGTGTTTTTTTTTTTCTCATCGCGATTTTGTTCGTACTTGTGTAGTTATTCACAGTTATATTTATTAATTGTAATTCTAAAGTCTTAACTTATTCAAAATTAGTTAGGGAAGGGGGGTGGGTAGATGAGTTACCATGAAGGCAACGTCCGATAGTCGATATTTTAACAATTGTTTGGTAAAATATTGAAATGTCACGTGTAGCTCGGGGTTAGGGTTCTTTAGACCCTTAGCAAATGGCCTTCCTTTTATTAACTTTTCAAATTTAACATTTTTATTTGTGTAACTTTGTTGCAGGTATTTTAACTTGATTAAAGGATATGTAAGTAACTCGCTAGAAAACCAAACAGTCAATCAGGAGTTAACTTTTGGTCACATGTTTAAAACTTATCAGTCACAAGCGAGCATTTAGCTGACCGATCAGAACTCGTTGCCAACACCTGAAAACTAAATTTGGTATATATCCAATGTTATCACCACTTAAAACGTAAATCTTAACATAGAATGACGCCATACCCACTGTGACGTCATTAGTAAAAATTCCTATCACTCTAACTTATTCATTTATAAGCAGCCCTAGAACAACTCAACTCCGTCTGAAAGGTAAATCGACACTAAAAAGTGTTGCCACCGCTCAAAACTTTGATATAAAACAAATTATGACGTCATACCTACTGTGACGTCATACATAAACAGCTTATAATGAAACCGAAACTAAAACAGCAGCAGGAAGGAAACAACTCCACTCCACTTCCTGTCACGTGATTTCCGGTGACGTCATACCCGGTCACGCCCCTTCCGGTGACGTCATAACCACGCCCCCATACCATACCGTCGCTCGGTCGCTCCATGGCCCCGGAGCCCCACTTTCTAACTACTCAAATAACTTTGACATTAACGTAAAAAATGTTCTTCACATATAAAAATCACGACTTTAAATTTGAAATGTAGGATGAAAGTATGACATACCTATAATTTCTACGACAAAGAATTCAAACATTGCCGTTCATGTCTTTAAAATGTATAATGACAACTCTAACTTTTAGAAAAAAGAAACACTAAAAATTTACAAGGCAAAGAATTTAAAATTGAACGTTAAAATTAACTTTATATGTACTATCATACTCTTATATCAACGATAAATAAGATAAAAAAAGAAACTCTAAAAATTTATAAGGCAAAGAATTCAAATAATACGCGAAAATTTACCTCACATATAAAAATTATGTCTTTCAAATGTGTAAGAATAACGCTAAATTAGAGAAAAAGAAATATTAAAAATTTATAAGGTAAGGAATTGAAACAATACGCGAAAATTTATTTCACACATAACATTTTTATCTTTAAAATGTGTAAGAATAATGCTAAATTAGAGAAGAAAAAAAAAAATAACATACTTAAACTTTCTTCGACAACAATTTAAACAATACGCGAAAATTTCATGCACAATTATTTTCATAGGTTAATGTTAAATAATGGGAAATTTAACAGAATAAAAATTTCAAAGATAAAGAATTTTAACCTTTACACGAAAATTTACTTCACATATAAATATCATGTCTTTAAACTTTAACGTGACAATTTACTTCTCATATACAATTAAACTCTTAGGTTAATGTTAAATAAAAGAAAAAGTAACATACTCAAAAATTTCTAAGATATGCATAACGTAAAAATTTCATATCATGTGTTTAAAATGTAACATATGAGAGAAAAAAAAAATAACATACTTGAACTTTCTATAGCAAAGAATTTAAGCGTTAGCGTAAAAATTTACTTTACATATAAAATTCACGTCTTTAAACGGGATGATAAGCATGTGACGGTAATTAGCCAATCAGGTTAGCGGTAGGTGATACGCCACTTGCCGGCATTTTTATACCGGAGGATGAGTCACGCTAAAACTTGTTCAAACAGGTCGGGAGACTTGTACAGCAAGAACAACAGCATCGACGCGCAAGCAGCGGGTGATGCTGCGGTGTGTCAGCAGGTCTTCGAGATTATCGTTTTCCTACTTTTCCTTTTTCATAATGAAATGTTTGTGAAAACTTGGAATGAATGAAGTGGATTTCAAAGACACATTAGTAAGTGAAGGTAGAATTCGCATGGACTTTCTTCCAAAAAGTATGATTCACTTGGAGAATTTAAGATCATTTCTACTTGAAAACTTTTCTATTGTCTAAAACATTGAATATTGTTCAAACTCAGTGAGATTATATGCTACAATACGGGTAAAACTTAACAAAATTGTTACATAGAAGAAAAATAGTAAGAGATTTAAAATAAATACTAGTTATAGATACTCCAAGGAAAAAAATTCACCTCTACTTTTCAATCGGAAAATCAATGCAAGTTGGAAATTTATGTTACTTCAAGAAAGACTTAGACAATTTACTTTGTAATAATATACGTTAAGGTGTCGTATTAACTCGTGCAATACATGCTGACTAAGGTTTATTTTACTTATCTAAGAAAGGTGAATTGGGGGAAAATATTAAATAAATTGTAGATATTAAATACATTGTAGATATGCATTTAAGTTTTGAAAATCACCTGCAAGACTTTTAAAACATCTTAAGATAAATTGAAAGAAACTTGCGAATTATATGTAAACTATATAACTTTTTATACTCTGAAAGGAAATCACAAGTAATTTAGTTAACTTTTTTCATGGTAACACTCATATTCAAAGACACGTTTTTAAAATTTAACCTTCTTTACATGATAATAGTTATAAATTTTTTCAATCTCAGATGCGATATACTATTATTTCTAACATATATGTTACGAATTGTGTAAAGTTTTTAAAACTGTATATGCAAATCCCCAATCAGAAACATAAAAATCTAACATCAATCAAACAAACTAAAATAATAAGATATTTTCCTTAGTGGAAATAGTTAACTACTCATGTGATGGAATATACTTAGAAAATTTAAATACTGAAAAAAGTTTGCTAGGCAAACTTAAAGAATATTTTTTTTTTCTTGTGAAAAACTAGCATAAATTTGGAAAATGTAGAGTTTGTTACTACGTAAAATTGAACACCATCTGGACAAACTAAATTATACATGAATTTTTTTTTTTATTTGAGAGGTGCTGACAATATATCATTAATATAGAGATTTTTAACTTCCACCCATAATTTCTAAATAACTTATACATAAATTTCAGAAAACTGAAACGGAATGTGTTTTACAAGACGCTTATTTTGTAAGATGAATATTCAATATTAATATAACTGAGCAAAGTTCATTCCGGAAAAAACATGTAAAAGATACTTATATTTTGAAAATAATTTGAAATATCCTTTTAAATTTATGAATGCTTGCTTTCGAAAGACACAAATAAAACTGATACTACACATGATAATTAACACATGCATAACATTAGTCACACAAAGTGGAATTTTTATTGCTTGTGACCGATAACTTTTAAGTGAAGTAGAATAACTTACATAGGAAATTTGTGCAAACTTTTTCAACTTTTAAACCAAGTATCATGTAAAATTATAAATTACGATAGGAAATAGCACACTTCAGAATCGGAACAAGTCTTCTAGTTAAGCTAAATTTATTTCTCAAGGAATTGAAAGCATACCAGAAAAGTCCTTATCATTTCGCATCTTTTCTCATGTTACAAGAAGACATACTTTGTAAAAGATCCTCGTAGCACTTAACAAAAATCAGTAAAAATAAATATATTTTCTAGGGCAAAGATAAAACTTCACAACTTAATACTGAAATTTAGCTAAGTTGCATATGGTTTATTCACATAACTCGCATATGCTTCGAATGTTGAAATATATTTATCAGTTGAAATCAAACTCATCGAAAATAAATGGTCTCTACATTTTCAAGTCGGAAATTACTATTAAATAAACTTTACATGTAAAACATTGTCATGTTAAAAAGAAAAATCTACAAAAATGTAAATGATAATTTTACTGTTGGTACATAAATGATGAATAATTTATGATTTTATTCTAGGCAAACGTTTTATTGTCTAACAGAGAACTTAAACTTTAGCAGAAAAACGAAAAAATACAATTTTTAAATCCTATCATGCTTGTTGAAAATTGAGTTTATTAGCTGTTGTAATAGATTTTTATTGTCCAAATTTCTATAGTTTTTCTTCCCAGTGCAATAAAATTAAGTTCATGTGTAATGAGTAGGTTTTTTTTATGAATCATATAAATTTAATGAAATTATTATGACCTAAGAGATTGAGTGAACTGAATAAATCAATGATGTAAATTTAAACAGTGACTTGAACTGATACATACTATAACTGTAAAGAAGTATGACAAAGTGATAGATGAAGTGAAAATAGAAGTTGAGTGAAATGTGTTGAAAAAAAGTTGAAGACTACAAGAAATTCGTAAATGAGAATTATCATTGACTTATATTAACTTCGTTTTTCTTGCTTATGACAAGAAAATACACTCTTTCTTATTAAGAACCAACTTGATATCTTATCATAGAATGACAATGATGAAATATCTATACATTAAAAAAAAAATACCAAACTTAGACATAGCAAATTTCTTGAAATTCATGTATAATGTGAGAAGTTTTACTGGAAATATAGAAAATACAACATTGAAAGATGTGAATGTTTCGAAGTACTTTATCAGGAAAAAAAAATGCGCTGAGGTTCGCTACAAAAATTTTTAGGAGAAAGTTTAAACAAATTTTAAAATCAAACATGCTTTTAAGTGGGAACACATATATTAAAACTATAGCACATTAAACAATTTATATTATGTCATCTCGGTATCAAACTGAATAACATGAAAAACAACGACAAACTGAATAAACATGATAATTATCAATATATGTGGAAAAGTTTCCTTTTTTTCACATATAAAAAAATAACACATTGACATACGTTAAGATCACGAAACATGCGTAATCATATGCCGATAAGAGCAACCAAAGTTGCGGGGAGATATTCACTTGATGGTCAATATCCCATGAATAAATTGATTGATTGAATTTCTAATGCTAATTCCAATAGTATTTCATGTAACTTCAACTTGATATGTTACACTATAGATATATTTATTTTTCAAATATATTGACTTTCAAAAAAATCATCCTTCAATATAAGAATGATCATAGTAAGAATAAAAGAAAAGATACTAAGCATTGATTTAAAGTGTATTTATTTCAACTTCGCAACAAATCATATGCTTGAAACGAAAATTGCTTCGAACCAAAGTATAACTATCCAATTTCATTGATTCCTACAAGAAAATTTTTCTCATCTAGTAATTGAATTTTTTTTCTCATACACATTATAAGTGTTGTCCAATCAGGTGTAGAATAGTTGAAGATATCCGACCTCTTTCTAAATATTAATAAGTCGCTGTTGAAAAACTTATAAAAATTTCAATTTAAACTTAAAGTTTTTTTTATATATATATCAAAGAATGTTTTCAAGTCAATATATATATATTTAAATACGAAAATTTATTCACTTCAATAAATGTATGTTTAAGTTATAAAACTTGTCGTATGTATTGAAAAATTGTAACTTTTCGTCTTATTCGTATAAATCGATAACTTATACCACTAGTTCTTCATCAATTAATCTCCTAAGTAAATCTTTCAAAGGTAAAAACATACTTATAGCTTTGTCTTTGTAACATGTTAAATTTTACATGTTTCATGTGAAAGTTACAAAATTTTATATATTTTCATGGAAAACATATAAAATATTAATTTCACGAGAAACATGTAAAATTTAACATGTTACAAAGACAAAGCTATAAGTATGTTTTTACCTTTGAAAGATTTACTTAGGAGATTAATTGATGAAGAACTAGTGGTATAAGTTATCGATTTATACGAATAAGACGAAAAGTTACAATTTTTCAAACATACGACAAGTTTTATAACTTAAACATACATTTATTTTTCAAGTTGAAGTTACATGAAATACTATTGGAATTAGCATTAGAAATTCAATCAATCAATTTATTCATGGGATATTGACCATCAAGTGAATATCTCCCCGCAACTTTGGTTGCTCTTATCGGCATATGATTACGCATGTTTCGTGATCTTAACGTATGTCAATGTGTTATTTTTTTATATGTGAAAAAAAGGAAACTTTTCCACATATATTGATAATTATCATGTTTATTCAGTTTGTCGTTGTTTTTCATGTTATTCAGTTTGATACCGAGATGACATAATATAAATTGTTTAATGTGCTATAGTTTTAATATATGTGTTCCCACTTAAAAGCATGTTTGATTTTAAAATTTGTTTAAACTTTCTCCTAAAAATTTTTGTAGCGAACCTCAGCGCATTTTTTTTTCCTGATAAAGTACTTCGAAACATTCACATCTTTCAATGTTGTATTTTCTATATTTCCAGTAAAACTTCTCACATTATACATGAATTTCAAGAAATTTGCTATGTCTAAGTTTGGTATTTTTTTTTTAATGTATAGATATTTCATCATTGTCATTCTATGATAAGATATCAAGTTGGTTCTTAATAAGAAAGAGTGTATTTTCTTGTCATAAGCAAGAAAAACGAAGTTAATATAAGTCAATGATAATTCTCATTTACGAATTTCTTGTAGTCTTCAACTTTTTTTCAACACATTTCACTCAACTTCTATTTTCACTTCATCTATCACTTTGTCATACTTCTTTACAGTTATAGTATGTATCAGTTCAAGTCACTGTTTAAATTTACATCATTGATTTATTCAGTTCACTCAATCTCTTAGGTCATAATAATTTCATTAAATTTATATGATTCATAAAAAAAACCTACTCATTACACATGAACTTAATTTTATTGCACTGGGAAGAAAAACTATAGAAATTTGGACAATAAAAATCTATTACAACAGCTAATAAACTCAATTTTCAACAAGCATGATAGGATTTAAAAATTGTATTTTTTCGTTTTTCTGCTAAAGTTTAAGTTCTCTGTTAGACAATAAAACGTTTGCCTAGAATAAAATCATAAATTATTCATCATTTATGTACCAACAGTAAAATTATCATTTACATTTTTGTAGATTTTTCTTTTTAACATGACAATGTTTTACATGTAAAGTTTATTTAATAGTAATTTCCGACTTGAAAATGTAGAGACCATTTATTTTCGATGAGTTTGATTTCAACTGATAAATATATTTCAACATTCGAAGCATATGCGAGTTATGTGAATAAACCATATGCAACTTAGCTAAATTTCAGTATTAAGTTGTGAAGTTTTATCTTTGCCCTAGAAAATATATTTATTTTTACTGATTTTTGTTAAGTGCTACGAGGATCTTTTACAAAGTATGTCTTCTTGTAACATGAGAAAAGATGCGAAATGATAAGGACTTTTCTGGTATGCTTTCAATTCCTTGAGAAATAAATTTAGCTTAACTAGAAGACTTGTTCCGATTCTGAAGTGTGCTATTTCCTATCGTAATTTATAATTTTACATGATACTTGGTTTAAAAGTTGAAAAAGTTTGCACAAATTTCCTATGTAAGTTATTCTACTTCACTTAAAAGTTATCGGTCACAAGCAATAAAAATTCCACTTTGTGTGACTAATGTTATGCATGTGTTAATTATCATGTGTAGTATCAGTTTTATTTGTGTCTTTCGAAAGCAAGCATTCATAAATTTAAAAGGATATTTCAAACTATTTTCAAAATATAAGTATCTTTTACATGTTTTTTCCGGAATGAACTTTGCTCAGTTATATTAATATTGAATATTCATCTTACAAAATAAGCGTCTTGTAAAACACATTCCGTTTCAGTTTTCTGAAATTTATGTATAAGTTATTTAGAAATTATGGGTGGAAGTTAAAAATCTCTATATTAATGATATATTGTCAGCACCTCTCAAATAAAAAAAAAAATTCATGTATAATTTAGTTTGTCCAGATGGTGTTCAATTTTACGTAGTAACAAACTCTACATTTTCCAAATTTATGCTAGTTTTTCACAAGAAAAAAAAAATATTCTTTAAGTTTGCCTAGCAAACTTTTTTCAGTATTTAAATTTTCTAAGTATATTCCATCACATGAGTAGTTAACTATTTCCACTAAGGAAAATATCTTATTATTTTAGTTTGTTTGATTGATGTTAGATTTTTATGTTTCTGATTGGGGATTTGCATATACAGTTTTAAAAACTTTACACAATTCGTAACATATATGTTAGAAATAATAGTATATCGCATCTGAGATTGAAAAAATTTATAACTATTATCATGTAAAGAAGGTTAAATTTTAAAAACGTGTCTTTGAATATGAGTGTTACCATGAAAAAAGTTAACTAAATTACTTGTGATTTCCTTTCAGAGTATAAAAAGTTATATAGTTTACATATAATTCGCAAGTTTCTTTCAATTTATCTTAAGATGTTTTAAAAGTCTTGCAGGTGATTTTCAAAACTTAAATGCATATCTACAATGTATTTAATATCTACAATTTATTTAATATTTTCCCCCAATTCACCTTTCTTAGATAAGTAAAATAAACCTTAGTCAGCATGTATTGCACGAGTTAATACGACACCTTAACGTATATTATTACAAAGTAAATTGTCTAAGTCTTTCTTGAAGTAACATAAATTTCCAACTTGCATTGATTTTCCGATTGAAAAGTAGAGGTGAATTTTTTTCCTTGGAGTATCTATAACTAGTATTTATTTTAAATCTCTTACTATTTTTCTTCTATGTAACAATTTTGTTAAGTTTTACCCGTATTATAGCATATAATCTCACTGAGTTTGAACAATATTCAATGTTTTAGACAATAGAAAAGTTTTCAAGTAGAAATGATCTTAAATTCTCCAAGTGAATCATACTTTTTGGAAGAAAGTCCATGTGAATTCTACCTTCACTTACTAATGTGTCTTTGAAATCCACTTCATTCATTCCAAGTTTTCACAAACATTTCATTATGAAAAAGGAAAAGTAGGAAAACGATAATCTCGAAGACCTGCTGACACACCGCAGCATCACCCGCTGCTTGCGCGTCGATGCTGTTGTTCTTGCTGTACAAGTCTCCCGACCTGTTTGAACAAGTTTTAGCGTGACTCATCCTCCGGTATAAAAATGCCGGCAAGTGGCGTATCACCTACCGCTAACCTGATTGGCTAATTACCGTCACATGCTTATCATCCCGTTTAAAGACGTGAATTTTATATGTAAAGTAAATTTTTACGCTAACGCTTAAATTCTTTGCTATAGAAAGTTCAAGTATGTTATTTTTTTTCTCTTATATGTTACATTTTAAACACATGATATGAAATTTTTACGTTATGCTTATCTTAGAAATTTTTGAGTATGTTACTTTTTCTTTTATTTAACATTAACCTAAGAGTTTAATTGTATATGAGAAGTAAATTGTCACGTTAAAGTTTAAAGACATGATATTTATATGTGAAGTAAATTTTCGTGTAAAGGTTAAAATTCTTTATCTTTGAAATTTTTATTCTGTTAAATTTCCCATTAGTTAACATTAACCTAAGAAAATAATTGTGTATGAAATTTTCGCGTATTGTTTAAATTGTTGTCGAAGAAAGTTTAAGTATGTTATTTTTTTTTCTTCTCTAATTTAGCATTATTCTTACACATTTTAAAGATAAAAATGTTATGTGTGAAATAAATTTTCGCGTATTGTTTCAATTCCTTACCTTATAAATTTTTAATATTTCTTTTTCTCTAATTTAGCGTTATTCTTACACATTTGAAAGACATAATTTTTATATGTGAGGTAAATTTTCGCGTATTATTTGAATTCTTTGCCTTATAAATTTTTAGAGTTTCTTTTTTTATCTTATTTATCGTTGATATAAGAGTATGATAGTACATGTAAAGTTAATTTTAACGTTCAATTTTAAATTCTTTGCCTTGTAAATTTTTAGTGTTTCTTTTTTCTAAAAGTTAGAGTTGTCATTATACATTTTAAAGACATGAACGGCAATGTTTAATTCTTTGTCGTAGAAATTATAGGTATGTTATACTTTCATCCTACATTTCAAATTTAAAGTCGTGATTTTTATATGTGAAGAACATTTTTTACGTTAATGTCAAAGTTATTTGTCGTACAAAGTTTAAGTGTGTTACTTTTTTTTCTTTTATTTAGCGATATTTCTACATATTTTAATATCGGGATTTTTATGTGTAAAGTAAAATTTTACGTTAATGTTAAAGTTATTTGTCGTAGAAAGTTTAAGTACGTTACTTTTCTCTTGCATGTTATATTTTAAAGTCGTGATTTTTATACATGAAGGGAATTTTCGCGTAAAGGTTAAATATTTATCTTAGAAATTTTAAGTAAGTTCCTTTTTTTCTCTTATTTAGCGATATTTTTACACATTTTAAAGTGATTTTTATGTGTAAAGTAAGTTTTTTTTCGTTAATTTTAAAGTTATTTGTCGTAAAGAGTTTAAGTATGTTACTTTTTTCTCTTATTTAAACATTAGAGTATCAAAATCAGTTATCACATATCTATTCAGCATTAGCAGCTAGTTCTGTGTTGCCATTCATCAACTTAAGTAAGTATCATTGTACAATAAAAACTATCTTGATTAATATAACTAACATAGACATATTAATTTCTAACAAGTTGAATGGTAATATAAATTTTAACATAGACAGTAAGTAGCTAAGATATATAATATCGCTCGCATAGTACAGTATAGATTTAAATTACAACCGGTTGTAACAAATAGAATCAATTTCAAAGTATTTGAAGGTTGATATATCGAAAAGTTGCGTATTTCCATCTCTTGGAAAACATTGTTCTGACTAAAATGAAATGTTTTTCCTAAACCATTCTGAAAGAAGAAGAAAAAAAAATATAAATTCTTCAATAAAGTATGGATAATACATTTAAAATTTACAAAATTGAGAATAATACTTACATAAATAAAAAAAAATCGTCATTTTTCTATTCAAAGTGATAAATATTTCGGTTTTTGGAAATGTATATTACTAATATTGTATTGCAAACTCACGTGTGAACACAGTACAACTACTAATTCCTTCAACAGGGTCAGACTAACTCAACCTAAAAATAATTGTAAAATCATTGCTTTAACTTCCATAATGGGTTTCAGTTGCTGAATATTGAAAATTAATTCTAGTCTAAGTTCTTTTGTTGTGTATTCAATCCCTCAAAAACTATGACAATAAAAGAAAAAAACTTTTTAATGACATGTTAAGCTCTGTAAAAGAAATTTTCACGTTATGATATCAAAGTTAAAATTTTTTTTTCTCATAAATTTTAATTTATATTTACATTTCATACTGTTATTGAGAAAATAATGAGACTTTATGTGTCTAACATTGATTAAACCTGATTCCTTAAAAGTGTCTTGCGATTATATCTCTCAACATTAGTTTAAATGTGTTAAGCACTTATAGAAAAAAAAATCCACTCAATCCGAAACTTTACGCATTTGTGTTAGTATATTATCTTTGCATGTATTTGAAGTTTTTAATGGTTAAGCATGAAAAGTTATAAACTATGTAATTTATATTCCTTCCTACCACTAGATGGCGCCGCAATTACATTAAACTTAGTAGAAAACTGTCTTACTAAACTGTATAGTCAATGAGAATAGCATTTGAAATCACGTGACATATTCTAACCAATCAGAAGTGAGCTTTTATTTCAACCAATCAAAGGAGACTTAATAGCTATATCAGGATACAAGATGTTGCCATTCCTTAAACTTTGATATAAAGCAAATCGTGACGTCATCCCCACTACATTAACACTGTGACGTCACTGGTAAAACAGCCTATCACTCTAAGTTATTCACTTAAAAGTAGCCATTGAACAACTCAACTCCATCCCGCCTAAAGCTTAGCATATTCCTACTGCTGCCATCGTCTTAAAAGTAAATTTTGTAAAATCATGAATGACGTCATACCCACTGTGACGTCACTAGTCAAAAATACCTATAACTCTAACTTATTCACTTAGAAGCAGCCCTAGAACATCAACTCCGCCTGAAAGGTAAACCGAAACTAAAAAGTGTTGCCACCGCTCAAAACTTTGATATAAAACAAATTATGACGTCATACCCACTGTGACGTCATACACAAACAGCTTATAACGAAACCGAAACTAAAACAGCAGCAGGAGGGGAACAACTCAACTCCACTTTTGGTCACGTGCCTTCCGGTGATGCCATATCCCGTGATGTCACTTCCTGTGACGTCATATCCGGTCACGCCCACTTCCGGTGACGTCATCGTCTCTCGTCCCTCGTCCCATCCCGCATCCCGCCCTGGCCCCGGATCGGCATTTTCTAACTACTTCCGTTAGATAGCTCTGCTGATATTTTGATCATTCGCTATTACCATCTTTTCGGCAGGACTTGGGTCTTGATACTATTGCTTTAGACATGTAGCTAGGATAGCTTTTAAAAATAGAAGGAACCATTCCATCTCTCACTTACCTTTGAACTAGAAGTCACTACGAAAACTTTTCTCGAAACAGCAGTTGTCCATCTTCTTTTAAGTTCATGATCTGTGGGAAATATAAATACCGGAACTCTTGGCTCATTTTTAAAAATTCCTTTGCAGTTTACCACAGAGAATTGAAATGGCATTTAATATAATTTATAGCACTCTTTATGCAATAGTCTTTACGTTTTCGGTACAGAAAATACTGCAAACTATACGTGTTTGAAACAGAAAATGCAACAGACTTAACGTATTCGGTAAACAAAATGGCGATGTTGATTTTTGCTATCGTCCGTCATACACCAGAGTTATGCGACAAAATAGATCTTGACAAATCATAAACACGCAAGACGTCGCCAAACCATATCTTCACGAATCACAAGTAAGTAAAACGTCGCCAAACCATTTATAGCCAAATCGAAAAGATATCTTCTTCTAAATGGCACCCCGTATGGAAGAAGTTCGCAGTTTTCAAGTTTGACTATTTTAATGACGTCATATTTAAAAGTGGTAACCCGTGCAGAGGCTTTCTTATATAGGAGGTGTTGCACAGAGTCTCACCTTAACAGACGGCTTAACCACGGGAAATACAGGAGAAGCCCATCTGGGATTATCAAGAAGCTCAATAACCCCCTCTTCAAGAAACTCCTTTAGTGCCATTTCAATTTGGCTTTGGACACTACTAGAACATTACACCTAATAGGGGGTACCCTGGGATCAGTAGGCAATTTTACCTCCGGGCCAGTGTAAGTTCCTAACCCCTCACTGAAAACCACAGAAAATTTATCCAGTACTTAATGGATAGGGTCAGAAATTGAATTAATTCCACTTATAGATACGCCCAAAGGGTCAAGCCATGAGTAACCCAAAATATTTGTGAAATTAGACTTAGCAACTTAAAGTTCCAATTTCGTTTTAAAATTCTTAAACTGAACTCTTTACAGCACACTTTCTAACAAGGTCAATGCTGTTTTTCTGGAAGTCACTCAGTTTTACAGAAGTACTACCAACTTTTGGTTTTGGAGATCCGAAATTTTGTTTAAGAGTATTCCACGAAACTATAGAGTAGTAGGACCCTGAACCTACCTCCATGTCAATTTCGTGCCCTTCCAATTTAAAAAAACCATGTTGTTTAATAGAATTTGCCTGCAAGGAATTTAGACAGTAATAATCTTTTAAGGAACTAACAACTTCAAGCCATGTAGTTTCCGAGAATTCCGATTTTTAAGCCAGTTTCGTTTTAAGCGGCATACGCGCCCGACGTAGTCTTTCTTACCACAAGACCTGCAATTTGCATACCTAAACCTGCAACTTACGCTCTCGTTTGGCTCACCATAACCCCAACAGACTTTCTTTTCTGTAAATTGAGTATTTTTACCAAACTCCGTTTTTTGTTTAAGTTTGTGTTCCTTCCTTTTGTCTTATACGTAATTCGCGGATTCGGCACCCGCAACACTGCCATTATTTACAGAATGCATTGTTTTTACATGGGATGTAGCAGACTCATGAGCTAAAGCCCTAGAAATGGCCTCCTCTAAATTCAGACTTATTTTCCATAACAATCTTAGCTGAACCGAAAATTGCCAAATTGGCGAAAAATTGTTAGTCCTGGCAGTCCTGACCAAGCCAAGAAAGTAGCTGTTACTGGTTGGAATGCAGGCCACTAGTCCACTGCAGCTATTTTCACTATTTACTATTAATTGTCACGGCCTGGAGAGTGTCTTAGCGCTCGTTTCAATCCAGTGTGGCCTTGGTCTGAGTAAATGCACAAAATAAAAGTGTTTTAGCTCATTCAGAGTCAACCATCAGTTTTATAGTTTTTCTGATTGATTCCAAATCCAAGAAAATAAGTTGATTATCATTTATTTAAGTCTGAATCATAATACTTCTCAACTCAGGGCTTTAAAAGTATTATTATGAACATTTTTCTTTATGTATTTTCCGTAGATAAACCTTTCATATATATTATATCGTATAACTTTTTTTTACATAAATAGATGTTGAATCTTAATTTTACTTGTTCCTTTTTTTTCAGTCCTTTTGAAAGGATTAAAAGTTAAAAATAAAAACAAGAAAGAAGTGTTTTTATAAAATATTGAAAGAAAATCTTTTTAGAAAAAAAAAAAAAAAAAAAAAAAAAAAAAAGGATAATTGTTGCATATTTAAACATTTTTATAAAAACACTTTCCTGTTGTATACACAGCAGGAAACCATTGATGCCCATATCACACTTTATTTTCTTTTTAAAATTACATTACGCTTTTGCAAAGAAAAATATTTGGTAAAGTCAAACGAAAATATGCAGAAAAAAACATTGGCAAATTGAAGATCATAAATTTTTCGTTTGCAGTAACTTTAACTTCATAACATTTATATTTTCACAAAAACTCAGAACAAAATCTACTCAAAACATATACTTTATTAGATTTTATTACAAAACACAATTATTACATAAGTTAACGTTTATGTATTCGTTTTAGTGGTTTTATTACAGTATAACATAGTTTAAAAGCATTTAAAACAACTTTTTGAACTTAAAGAATGACAATGTAAATATCAGGTATAGAAAACAGAACCCTATAACCACAATGACTAGAAAAGCAAGAAACCATACAAATAATCCGTAAACTGTTTCCGAAGATGCACAAATTTGTATGTTAAGCTTTAAAATTTAAGTTTTAATTAAAACAGTTTGTAAATTTATGAAAATTTAATTTTAACTACAAAAAACAAGAACAGCAATTTTATAATCTCAATTCTGTAAAATCGAGTACGTACAAAGCATAAAAGCTCACGATGAAAAAATTATAGGCTGGCATTAGTGTAATTGTGCGGATTTTTTAGTGAAATACCATTCAACATTTTTGGATTTTGTTTTCAATCAGTTGAAATGATTAAAATGAAAACTTTTAATCATACAACACCATTATATCGGCAATAACAGTTTTATATTCTTTAGCTTTCAATCAAAATTGTAAAAAGCTCGCTGTAGTTATCATTTTATATATTGTCGACTTAAAGTGAAAAGGTATTAACTCCACTTTTGGTCAAAAATATTCATCGATTAGCAAAATCTGCAACTTAATCACGAAAACAATAACGAGTAATACGCACAAGTGCTAAGCTCATGTTGATTTAGCATTCTAGAACACTTTTCATTTGCTCTCCTTGACACATTTTGGTTTGCCCCTCTCCACTCTAAGCCGACGATATAATAAATCTTTAAAAAAAAAAAAAAAAATTACGACTAAAATCTCTTGGTATTGAAGAACGCGTTATATATTGAGATAACGTTCTTTGCTTCAATCGAATTGACTACTTCAAAATATTGACACAGCTTATGTGATTTCGTAATTTCTTTGAAGCCAACCCTAATATCTGACCCTCAAGTAGTATGAGTAATGGACCTCAGAAAGTACCTTTGAAGAAGATCTAAATATTCGTAAAATAATAATAGAAATATCCAAACTATTAATATAAAACACAGTAAATGTTAGTACTGAATGTCATTTTATGTTTTCAAAAGTTTATATACTTCAATGGTATATTCATTGATATACCATTAAACCTAAAAAATATTCAAAGAGAATTGCATTTATCATTATAAACTCAATTTAAAACCAAGATAGAATAAATTCAATGTAACTTTTCGTATAAACTATAATAGCTTAAGAAATAAAAAGTTGTTTCAAATGCTTGTTTTAAGATCCATGAAATACACAGATAGTTAAATACAGGGGATTAGTTAGCACGACCTGCACCGTCTAGTCGTTTAATCCCATACATCGTTATCGAGTTCTTTGTGTGAACTCCCCCCGTTTTTTAAATTCTTTCCTACGCTATGACAAACTGTCAATAAGACTCATTATATAATGTTTCATAACGATATTTCTATAAAGATGGTAATATCTTCCAGGGTAGTTTAATGAAAGAAAAATTACTCTATCAATAAATTAAATTCTCACGAGTGCCAGCAATCTTTCTTGACAAGCAAAAGTTTAGTTGGAAATGAATATGAAAAGTATAAAAATAACCGTTGGCAGAATAAGAGTAATTTAAATATAAATAAGTTTTGAAATAAACCTTAAATTTAGTCAAGCTTCATTACGCCCTTTGTAAATTTAAATTATGCCATTAAACGGAAAGTGTTCCACAGTTTAAAGAAGAAATATAATGTTTACACCATAAAATGAATGTTATCAAGAGAATGTATAGCGTGATATATTTGTGCCAGCTGTGAAACAGATGAAATATGAATGAGCACAAAAAAAGTATAAATATTATAAAAATTACTTATCGCATTAAAAAGTACATTTTATGCCAATATTTTACTTATATTAACGGGTTGTTTGTTTTAATTTTAATGATTGATAGAATAAATAGTCATTGAAATTCACATTCTTTGGATAGTTAACTAATTTCATTAATTGTCCAAGTATATTTTAAAAAGAACATAACTATAAAAACATTAACATGTGTATTTTAAAATAGAACCAAAAATTCAACTATATGAATAATACATTAATTATGTTTGTGGAAAAACAATATCTTGTACAACAGCTAGCACGTAATCTTCAAGCCCATGTAAACTTTCAGTTAATTTTACTTTTCAACATTTTATCAGTTCTACTGGCGATCTGATTAAATAGGTTAGCAGTCTATGTATCATTCTTCAAGTTCACCTTTTCCAGTCTACTACATCGGTTTCTGTGATGGACTTAATTTCTTCCCTCTCTCCAATGCTAGAATTTCTGTCGATAGCCCTCACGATGGGTGAATCTATTATGACCTCGGACCTCGAGAACATTTCCTTCTGCCGGAGCTCCTGAACGACATTGTCCATTCGCCGCTCAGTCACAGACGACACCTCAGTTGAGGACTGCCTTACGTCAGACACTGGAAGGGTCGGAATGTCCTCGAAGTACTCGGTTGAAGACCTCTCCAGGAAGCGTGGCCTTGCTGGCTTGCCTGGAGTGACTGCAGAGGATGGCGGAAGAGGTTCACGATGCAGGTAGTCATCTTCACCAAACTCCCTGCGGTCAGAAGAGTCTCTAAGGTAAGAATCACGTGATCGCGTTGCCGATGACTGTTCGACGTAGTAGTGGGACTGTTGCTGAACCCCCCTGTAATGGGCGGGACGTTCAGCAACGATCGTTGGCACATCTTCCAGGAACTCTGTGGTGGATCGCTCGGCAAGGCTTCTTGATGTCTTGTAGGTGTACCCTGTGTCCACGCTCCACAGGGATTCACGATCTGCGTGTGCGAAGTCAACGTCGACTTCTGTCATGGACCTAAGGTCGTACTCAGGTACTGAGCCGGATCTGGATGTTCTTCTGGATCGGATGCTTCCACAACTGGAAGGAGGTGCATCTCGAGCCAGAGAGAATTCTGTAACGGGTGGCAAGGAACTCCTTCGATTTCGGGGAGGTTCCATGTCGCTCTTTTTCTTATATCGGGGGTTTCGGATGTCGCCAGGTGGCTCGACTTGAGCTGGTGGGTATCTTTCATCTGGAGTACTCAACGCTCGAATGATGACGTGCCACGTTCGGGTATCGAACATCTTTTCGTATCGAGAGTCCTTTGTTATGCGGATATATTCTTCGACAGTAGTCGATTCTTGGACGAGGTATCGGAAGGTTTCGTCAGTGGTGATGAGAGTGCGCCATTTTTCTTTAACTGCCGGTGTCAACTGCTCCACTCCTTCTACAGGTGGTGGTTCTAGAACTTTGAAGATGATGCTGGTAAAAGTGGGGTGAGGAATAGTTTTTGTTGCTCTGTGCATCGTGTTAGAAGGGGAATTTGAGTTCTTCGGAGTAGAAGCTGTGGAATGCTCGGATGGATGGCGTGTTCGTCGATGAGCTGGTATTTCCGTCGTAGTGCTTTCAGCGTCACGAAACTTTTCGCTGATTTCGGAGCATGCATCCCATCTTCGTTCGTAAAGTTTATCTTCAGTTTCTGTATTTCCAGGTGGTGATCGATTGGGGTAGGTTCTAATTGTAACATCCCAAGAAGGGGGGCTTCCAGTTGATGAAGGAGGTTCGGTTGATTGAGGAGGAGATTTTACGTGTTGAGCTATTGTATCCTTTGTGGTTTTTGTTACTGTTTCTGTAGCGTGAACTTCAGTTGTGGTAGTTAAATATAAATCATCAATATTTTGAACAACTATTTTAGGTTTTCTAGGAACTAAAGCCTTTGACACATATGTTTCCGTAACTTCGGGTTCAGAATCATACACGGTTGATGGCGGTGGAGATTTAGCCTTATGCTGCAACGTGGTAGTTTTTCTGAGATGCATTATATCATCTTCCACGTCTGTAGTATTCTGAGTGCTTACGAAGTAATCCGTGACAGTTGCTGTCTCTCGTTTGGGCTTTCTGATGTAAGGCATGACTGCGACTTCGCTTTCCAATTCAGAGTGCGACCATATATCATTATCAGGGATACTTCCCTTCAGCGAGGGCGCATATGATGATGGTGGTCTGTGAGTTGCTACTGGAATATCTTCAATAAGTTCTGCTTGAGAACGGTTGTCATTGTCCGGAATGCTTCCGTACAAAGAAGGCGCATACGATGAAGGTGGTTTAGGTGGAGCTTCCCTTACATACGTCTGCGTATAATTTATTGGTGGATTTAGTTCATGGGGGACAGATCGCACGCCAGCATAGGTCCTCTGCATAGCTTCGCGTTGCATCATCGCATCTTCCCTTTCGGAAATAGTAGTCAGCATCTGTTCCCTCGCCACTCTAGTCTTAAGCTTTTTCTTCGGAGGCTCTATAGGTTTCAAAATTTGTTGGACTGGGATAGAAGATACGCTGGCAGCCCGTTCTTGGTCTTCCGGGTATCCAGATACTATGCTGCTTGCTTCGTCAGGTATGAAAGCAGTGTTTTCATACCTGAAGTGATCCCCTCTCATAGTGGACATATCGTTGATCATCATTCTGCGTCCATGCTCAATTTCTTCCACGTCCGAATTTACGGAGGATGGTGACTCACTCGGGTAATCAGATGGAATTGTGTCGCTGTGGTCACCGGATCCGTTCTGAGAAGATAGAGAAGTGAGCAATGCTGCTTCAGAGCCAGATGTAGACTGAGCAATAGCCCTAGGTATTCGAATAGGATCGAACATAGACAGAGTTCCCATTGTGGAGCCACTGAGCTTGGTGATTTCGGACCCAGGTCCAGAAGACATGCCCTTCTTCTTTTTGATAACTTTTATGTTTCTCTTCTTGAGGCAGTAGTAAGCAATCCCGATTCCCAGTAGCAAGAGAGTCAGAAAGAGTAAGGCACAAATAATGAGAAGGAGTTCTATTTCAGACAGCTTTGGAGGCACAATGACAGGCACGGCAGCAGTAGGGGGAGGTCTGAAAAAGATATGTTGAATTACAAATTAGAAAAAAGTATTATATATTTTACTTATATTTAATTATTTATACAAATATATTAAAACGCAAACAATTTGAGATATTATTTTAAATTTAAAAATAATTGCAAAAACTGCCTGAAAAATCTCTGTAAAACGTGTGAAAAGAACAAAATAATATTTTTTGAAATCACTGTGAACGGTTTTAGCAGAATAGCGATTACGCAAATTCAATGCATAATTCATACAAGAGAAGAACTTTAGGTCATAATTCAAGTTAGTTAGAGCGCAATTTATTTTTAAAATGTGAGTCAACTCTAAAATGTATCATAATTCAAATAATTGAAATATAATATGCATTGGAAGAAAACTTTTAAAAGCGTGCGTTGCAAGTTATGAAATGTATGGTTGAAGATTATTGGTTTTTATAATATGTTTAATAATTAATAATTTTTTAAAGGAAAATAATGCTTATGAAATTTTCTAACCTCTTTCACCTAGAAATTAATTGCTCATAAAGACAGTCAGTTGATTAGTACCTTTCATGACTATTATTTCTTAAGAAAATAAAATGACGTAATTGATCATGGCATTATGGAATAATTCACATTTTAGCTCATAATCAAGAAATGCGATTTTATAAATTTTTTATAAAAACTTATTTTCTTACGTTTGTAATATTTTAAAATTTCATTTCATTTGTTTGTCGATTATTTTGCTGTTTTCGATTACTTATGTAAATTATTAATTTCAAGTACACATTTTTCTTATATTTTTACAACCTTGATGTGACTTTTAATATATGATTTCTATGTCTTCAATCTAATGAAGTTTCATAAGTAAAATTTTAAGTTTAAATAAGACTAAAACTTAATGTTCATTTTCATCAAATTCTCCCTAACCATCTGTTAAAAAACACTCTAAACATTAACATTTTAATGAGACTTGACTAAATTAACATTGATTAGTTCGCGATTTTTAAACAAAGGTCTTCATTCACTTACAAGACAATTGGTACTTGAGTTGGTGCAAGAGGGGGAGGATAGCGACAGATGATAGTTTTTATTTCATCTTCTTCAAGCTCCAGAGACCGATGGAAACGGACAATAATGTTATTGATGAACACTCTTGGTGCTTCCTAAACAAAAGAAACAAATATGTCAGACTCAAAACTGATAACTTGTATTATTTAAAAATTATAATGAGACATCTGGTTTGTATATTTATAGATAAGGGAACACTGCTGTTATTAAATGACAAAAGAAACCAACTGCCGAAGCGCATTATAAATTCTGCAAGGGTAAATAGCAATAAAGGAAAATTGATCTGTGGATTATTGTTAGGAGCTGCAAGATTAAGTCAATCTAGGAGCAGCTGATAGGCATTTATTGCATTTTATTTGGATAAATGATAAGCGATGAATATGTAAAAAATGTCTTTCTTTCAAGAAAGGTTTTATAACTAAAACTTAGTTTCAAAATTTCTTCTTTATTATAAGTACAAATGAATTACAAATTTCAATGCATAAAAAAGCATTAAATGCACCAACAGTGCACGATAGGGGATATTTTTTAAATGTTAATTTATTGTTTTTGTACATGCATCTTAACGTCCTAAAGATCAATTACAAACTTAAGATTATCTTTATTAAATATATTCTTTTAATTAACAAGGCTTCAAAATGATTATTAATGTATGATAATCCAATTATGTTAGTTATAGTTTTTAAGAAAATATTTATTTTTTGTAACATCTAATAGGCAATTAAAAATTTTAGCATGTGACAAATTTACCCCTTACAAGTTTATTCAATTAGTAATCTTAGTAATAAACTTTAAAAAACAAAAACTTTATGAAAAGATTAATAATTCCTTAGAACACAAACTACGGGGTGTAATTAAGCAACTTAGTTTGAAATTACGTTAAAATTATTGAAAAATACTAGTCTATGAAGATAATTTTATATTTTTAAAGCAAATCCTGAAGTGTTGAATTTGATTATGATGGCTGACAATTTAGTTCCAAATTAATTGTTGAATCCAACTTAAGAGGTATGTTTTTAAATAAAATAGTTTGACTAATTTTAATGAATAAAAATTCAAAAGTTATTTATTATATAAACTGATCAACTTGTTAGAAATAAATTCAAAACCAGAGAATTATGGTGTTTTTTAAAAGTTTCCTATGAAAAAATAAACAATTTGCTAAAAGAAAAAAAAAAAAAAAAAAAAAAAAAAGACGTCCCTTTTCGCTTTACTCGAAAAAATAGAATTTCCACCCCTCACATGAACTTATAACTATTGCGAAAAACCACTATAACCATAACTTCCAAAAAAGTAATTGTCCCAGCAAGTTTGTGCCCGAATAATAGCTCAGACGACTTGATCCTATTTGTACATACCCATCCATGAAATGAATGTTAAAGTTAAACTTATGTAACGTGAAATCTCTTTACATTGTGGTATCATCACCCTCAATTTTATAACAAAAATCATTTATCTCTTATCCTGACTAATAACTCGGGCCGTTTCGTCCCAATTGAGCATCTTCGTCCCTGATCTGAATACTAAAGTTCCACTGCCTTTGTTCTCTTTCCACTCAGCAGTTGCTCTTTGGCACGCATAATTGAAAAGTTGCACGATGGACATCATTCTTCCTCTGGCTTCCTTTCTTCTTCTTTTGCGTCCTGAGTACTCAGATGGAGAAGAAGGATGAGCCCAACTACATGAATCTGACACAGGTTCATTTTCATCGGCTCACAAAAGATAATAATAAAAAGGGAGAGAGAGAGGCGTTGGTCCGGCGCGCTTTGACCTTGTTATTCAGCTGTTGAACCCGATCAAAGCCGTAAAGGCGGAACCGGTCCAGAACCGGCGTAGGCGTCGTACCGACCCTGCTCTACCAACATCGAAGATTATAGTATAAATTAGTGGAAATGTGTGTGGTTGGGGGGGTAAGGTTCTTTGATAAAAGTGAAGGCTCTCTCATATTTTTTAGCTCGGAGTATGAAGAAAAATACGTCATCATTCGGCCAAAATAGTGTTGCTCAATGAGGATATTGTTGTATTTATAACTTCAAACGAGGAATCGACTGCGGTGATTTTGTGCAAATGTTAATTGATTATATTTAAGCTGGATTATTTTAGAATATGATTTGCTCGGAACAACTTCAATAAAATCATCTTCCTAAGCTTTTTTGTAGTTTTAGTACTTTTTTTTTTATTAAAAATAAATTAAATTTTTTTCCATATTTAAAAAATAACAAATAATAACTTCAATATGTATTCATAAGCTTATCATTCATTCAAATAAAATAAAATGAAGTTTTGTGCATGTAATTGCTAAAAAATTAATATAAATTTAAAAATATTTTTCATAATAAAGCTTTATCCAGAAATATTCTTCAAGTCAGTAACTAATATTTATTTTACAACCATCTTATAAGTTTCCATAAAATGTTTAAGTATGTCTGATCTCTTTGTAACATCGCTCACGAATGGTTAATAACTGTTCATTGGAATGTCCATCTTGTGACATACAAGATGAACGAGGAGGGGGAAATTTATGAGACAGCGCTTTCTTTATGTTATAACCTTGTACAGAGTTTGCACTGGAAAGCGAACTTGAAAAGTGCTGTATTTTCTTTCTTTTTTTGAGAATTTGTGGCCGGTGGGACCACACGTGGGCTTAAATTGGTTGGGTGAGTGGCATCTAGATGTTGAAGAGGCTACTGTTGTCAGGTGATGAGTGCCCTCGGGTCATCGTGGAAGTGTCTTAGCTTTGGTAATTTTTTAAAGAGTACTTTCTTGTATAAAGACGTTTTCAAGGATGTAAGAGGAATGGAAGTTTTTACGCTACGCTAGTTTTTGAAATTATATGAATATAACTTGGTTAAAATTTATTTAAAAAAAGTTATATATTGACTTTGTTTTTAAAATAATAATTAAATTATAATATGAAATGGAGAGGTTTTTATGTGTTTTTAAAACAATCCCGAATCTAGTAAAACTGTACAGATACGATATTGCTTCATTCAGTTTTTTATGTTTTGCATTAGAAAATATTAAAAATAAATTGCAGGAAATATTTTAGTTTGAAATGAACATATGAATACATAATAATAGTCACATGCTTTAGTCAAAAACATCTATTTTTCTATAAGTAGGAAAAAAATCTACATATAAATACTTGTAACTACTCCTTCAAGATGGCCTAACTCTTCCACAACGTTTAACTAAAACAACTTTTTTAGAAGAATAAATCAATGCTAATAGCTGAATTTAGATTTTTGGTCAGAAATTTCAGATTTACTGAATAAAAATATAATATACATTTTTTAAGGACATTCTTCATTCACTATAGTTAAATAATATTTAAAAATCCGATTCTTAAACAAGGTTGAATTGGATCCTAAGAATTGCCCTTTTTTAAGATGTATGCAAATGTAATGATTCATTTTGAGGTATCCAAAAATATCAAACCACTATTTTACTTATTGAATGAATGTGAATCATTTATAGATTGAATGTTTCACACAAATTTATAAATCATTCTCACCTGTTTTGTTCCGCACCCTTTTAAAGGAATACGAAGTTCATAATATCGGCTTCCATCTCCATAGAATTTACATGGACTGGATCTATCATAATCAGTGTAAGTAACTCCCCTGAAAGGCTCAGAGAAATTGAGCTTGATGACCATCTCACCTGATGCACATGAGAGGTAAGCTATGAAGAAATAACATATTTTCAAATTAAAACAACTGTACGTTTTTAAAAATATATTATATCAATTTGTAAATGGGAGTGACGCGTGCCCCTTTGTTATTTGCCATTATTATTTAGAACCAGACATACGGAACACACAATGTCCAGAGTTCGCTTAAATTTTCCTTATTTCCTAACTTAAGAAAACTTAACAGACGTTCTCACATAATTTTATACGACTATCATGTATAAATATACTTAGGTTATCAGTTCTCCCAATCACAAGTCTAAATATTTTACAAACAACACAATTATATTCTTTTTAATAGGTTGCTTTGTCATTACCCAATAATATATATATAGTTTAATCACCCATTATGTGACCAATAAATAGCCTTTTGAGTTACTGTCTGTCTATCAGAGGAACAGCTCCCTTCAGACAGTCTGGTTAGGGCGGTTGCTAAAGAAACAAGACTTGTCGATTTAGAATAAGGGTGTTCATATATGATATTGTTACAATACGGTAAATTTATATGTCTCTCTCTGGACCCCCCCCCCTCGCAATAAAAGGGACTAGTCTTGTTTCTCTGGCAACAGACAACGCTAGACTTTGTGGGAGGAGCTATTCTTGTGATAGGCAGTATCTTCATCACACAACCTTTATTCCATAATCGGTTAATTATGCATTACTCCGTCCACTATTTTTTGTAAAACCGAAACTGTCACCAAAAGGCAGCTTCAGGGCTTGTTTACCAAAGCAAAAAATAGGACTTCAGTAGCTAAGATTTGCTCAGTTTCTTGTGATGTCAGTTATCCATTAATGGCGTTAAAGCTGCCTTTTGGCGACAATTTCGGTTTTGTCGAAATTGATCGACGGGATTATACATAAGTGCCATATATTCTGAAATAAGCCACACTCAATCTTTTTTTTTCCAGTCTAAAATGATGGAAAAGTCACCACCTCCAGAAGAGACGATTTTTCAAATAAATCATAGAAGCTCCTTCAATCTTTTCTCAACTTTATTTCTCAAGACCACTTTTATGACACTTATTATTTAATTTATAATTCTATTGGATATTCTAGGGACATTTTATAACTTTAAACTACATTTCATCAAAGAGTAAAAAGTTCTTAGTAAATATAAAGAATCAGGTTTCACCTCTTGTCCTATTAGTGAGGATTTCGCTGCTGAATTCATCTGCAACAGCTTGGCGGACGACATTCTCCACATGAGTGTCATCTCTTTTACCTTCCTGGCAAAGAACGGAAACCAGAAACTGCAAGAAAAAATAAATTAAATTCTATGGTTTGAATAGAGTTAAAGTTATCTCTAGACCTTCGGTTGTTTCATAGTTTAAAGAGCTATAAGGCTTGAGTTCATACTTTAGTTTAAATTTTTACTTTATAAACATTTGATGTGCATTAGTTCTTTTATTTAAAATATTCGAACAGATTTTCGCAAAGTATTCCACAATGGCAATGGTGAGTATGGAATCGGGGATTGTAAACTAAGAGTAATTTAAAAAAATGAGTATTGTCGCATTCCGTACTCTATCACGCCCCTTTTTCGGTATTGATTGTTATTTTTCGGTTTTCGGACTGTAATAAGTTTATAGAATGAAATATAACATTTTGAATTTTTTTTTTAAATGATTCAGTCTTAGCAAATAAAAAGTTCAGAAAAAGTATTGTTCGTAGTTCTTTTACTAAAGGTACTACTATTTTATCATGTTTACACTTTCTAAAACATTAAATTGGGTACCTGAAAGACAATGGATCCCACTAAGATATGCATGAACTTTTACCCAAATCGTATACTATATTAAACAATTTTTTTTTTTTTTTTTTTGCTTTATATCCCAAACATTTAATTATAAAAACATAAAGACAAACTTTCTGCTCTCCCGCTAACTTCGGGTAATATTTAGCGGTTTGAACTGTTGAACTGAAAGTAAAGTGTGCAGTTTTTGGAAAATATACTTGGTTACAGATTCAAATTTTAAATTGTTTAATCCCAGAAAAGTGTAATAATTTGGAAGTTATATAATAATAGGAAATGTTTTGAATGGTTAGAAGAAAGGAAATTAGTGGATGCAAAGAAACAGAAAAAAAGATATTTAGGGATTCATCTGCCGTTAGAAGAAAGGAATTAAGTTTGGTATAAGGAAATGGAGAAGAGAAATTTAGGGATTCATTTTCCACGAATGCTGTTGGGTAGAGAAAACTGGTGCTTGGTTTTTAAAAGAGGACATTTACATTTACGGATGAAACTTATCATTTTAATGATTTAAAACTTAAAGGAATACTCACTTTAACTATTTTGAAAGTTATTTACAATAATAGTAATAAAATATAGATTTAAATTTATTTATTTTAACTATGTTTTTGACTATACAGTTTCACATCAGAATTTAGAAGTAGTTAATAAAGTAGTTCGCATTTGGAAGAAGTACTTAACAGAAAATATATCTCGGCTTTCCATAATACCATTCTATATACCCGATATTCCATAATCCTAAAAGTTCCTCTATACCAAAAAAATTGGTTATAGTGAGACTGAATCCTTTGCAAGGAATTTTGGAGGTTCTATTTAGAGGAAAAGCAGTGACATATTTATTTAACAAATTATTTTCAAAATACACAGCTTTAAAAACGTAATTTTGAAATTCCCAGTTTCAAGAATACTTTTTCAAATTTTCAAGCTTTGAAAAGTCCTATCCGAAAAACACAATCTTTGATATTATTTAAATGAATGGTTTAGGATTGGATTAGCTCTCCAAAAAAAAAAAAGCAAAAAAAAGAAAAAAGCATATATTTGTTCTACTTGATGATAAACAATTTCAAGAAGTATTAGTACTCTTTTTAAAATAGATTTCAAACTACTATACCTTTGTTGAAAACTAAATTTATCAATAAGTGATAGCAGACATGTCGGAAAGTTTTAACCACGACAAGTTCTTTTTTGTTGGAATAGACTGCGTATCGAATTGTTCGAGACATTGGTGTAGAGTAAAAAAAAAAAAAAAACTATACAAAGTTAGTAACGCATAATTATCAACGAATTCCAAAATACAATAGGAAATTCCGCCCGGAAGTCATTGAAACTCGACTCTTCCAACAAAAAAATCAAAGCAAATTTAAGTAATAAAAGTAAGTTTCAAACAAAAGTAAATTTATAAGCAAACATTGTTAACAATAAAAAGATCCCAGCCATAATTCTCATAGAATTGTCGAATGACGTTTCGTAAGAATCTTCAAAGAGAAAAATAGGATTATTTTTAGAACAAAAACAAACACGCCTATCACGAATTTATGTAAGCTTCTGAAAAAGTACAAATTCCTTGCGGTTACCATAAAAGAACGCCGACTTCAGTGCCAAAGGGTGTGGAACCGCAGCCGAAAAAACACTTCCTTTTCTTAAGTGAAAAAAAAGTCAAGTTAAAAGAAATGAAAATAGAAAAAAAAGCAACATTTTGTACAAAAGTAAGTATTATACGCGAGGGGTTCCCCACGTTTTTCTAATTTCCTGTCATCGTATCAACAATTGAAAAGTGTTAAGACTAACATTGCAGAAGATGATAGAGGTAATCAAGGGGTAAAAAGAAGGTTCAGGTGGTTTCCTCGAAATTATATATATTTTACCAAGATTTTTTCCTCCTCAATTTAATTTTCTTTTTTGTCGGGGTGAAGTTTTGTGATAGTGGAAAGATAATCAAAATGTTTCTGTTCTGATAAAACGTGCCATTCCCCATCGGTCGATGATGATTCAATTGCGTCAGTCGTATTTCTTTTAGTGTAGATAATAAGTTTTATAAACTAGGATGAACATAAAAGTAGTCTGCAACTGTTTTTTTTAATAGCTACAATCTATTCTTATAATTGAATTTGGGTGGGGTGACTTTAAAAAAAATAATTAAAATTTTGTTTCTTTGTCATTAGTTATTTTATGAGAAATGTACGTGAAAGATAATATTACAAAAATATCGCGACTGTTAGTTTATGAAACACTTTTTTTTCCCGTACAGATTTTGTGACACAACATTGAAACTAATAATCGGCAATGTTATATGCTATAACGTTTTTTTTTCTTTTTTTTTTTTCTATGATAATATTGCATTCTTATTTATAAAAAGCATTATATTAAAAAGTAAATAACAATTATAATTTGAGAAGCAAATAGGCTTGAGATTTGAAGTTTTGGAGATAGATTATTGTCAGTCTCAATTCCTTTATAGTTGCACATTGAGATTGTGATTAATTGTTTTAGTGTCTAAAAAAAGTTTCAAAGATTGAAAGTGATTGCAAGCTTTTAAAGTATTTCATGTCTGCAAAGAGTTTCAAAGAATGAAAGATTTATCATGATAAATAATGAAACGAAATATGAATTTTTTTTCTGAATGACAAAGGAAAGAATTAAAAAAGAGTAACTTGAGTAAAACGAGATTTCTTTTAAAAACTACACAAACGTCAAAACTACTTGAAGATTTTACTAAGAAAGCTCATGCTACTCTTTTTAAGTGATAGTTTTCATCAAATGAAACAGGACATTAAATACATATTACAATAAAAGGATGAAACTTTCCCATAGAAATTCTCTCCTAATTGTGTAATAATAAAACTAAATGAGGAATCTTGAAAGACTAAAACATTTCACGAGCATCTCACGCAGGCCATAAACTTTTCAACTCTCTTACGGGTCAATGAATGAAGCGGTAAAACACATCGAAAAAATGTAAGTTTTTTTTTTTGTATTTGTAGTTTGGACGACGTCCTGACACCTGTGCAATTAAAAGCTATTGCAGATTCGAGACTGTTTAACAGACCTTGCTGGACCTAGGTACAAGAGTTAAAGTATTAAGTACTTAGTCTGTAGTTTTAGTTGTATTTGCTTGACCTTTCTGATGATCTTCCTTGTTATTCTTTGTATTCTCTTTGATTCTATTCAGTTTGGTATTGCCATAGTACTAGCCGATATATGGGAAAAAGAATGTGGCTTTTGAAAAGTAGTTCTTGTTGGAAAGATAGGAGATTATTGCAATATTCTATTGGTTAGTTATTATGACTAGTTATATTGAATTGATTAAATAATGAAGAATATTTTGTTTTGATAATATTATTATAATTATTTAAAACTGGAACCTTACACTTAAATTAAGTAATTTCTAAAATGAACATAACATTTAGTTTTCAAATAAAACTTTTTGAATTGAATCGAGGGTATAAGATTTTTCAATTGTGTAGCACATAGGACAATGATAGGAAGTCATGCCCCCCCCCCCCCGGTACAAATTATATAAATCCTCATCTTAATGACAAAACATGTATATTACGATGGAATAATCACTAATGATAAATGGATTAATATGTTATAATACAATGTAATTGTCCTGAATTAAACAGCTTTAAACGACAACTGGACTAGATCTCATTTGGGGATTGTTATTTACAGCTAAATTGGACTAGGATTGGCCTTGTGTCCGCAGTTGGTTATTATTTCGTGTTTATATTTTTGAATGAATATTAACTAATTAGTACTTTTAAAATTATCATATTAAATTAATAGGTTCCTATTTAAAGTCACAAATTTGGTAGCATAATTTTAAAATAGTTAATAGTTACTTGTATCACATATATCTCTCTTTAAATATTGTTTATGTTTTCCTTTATTACGTAATCTATGGACTTATGACTTCATTATTTTTAAGAACAAGTTGTATTTCACTTTTTTAGGGTCCTGTTACTGTTAATAGAATAGTTTTTCGTTGAAAAGTGACTATGAAATTACTTTAAAACAAGACACAGAGGACTGAATTTAAAAATTAAAGGATTCTTTAATATATTTTCTGATAAGAAATTTTGATTTTCGAAAGAAATCCATACGGGTGTGTACTTTCTTTATGGATGAAATAAAATCAGTACATAAAACTAAATAAAAAATAGAAAATATAAATATTTGATAAATAATACCATTAATTACCACGAAAATGTATGTGCCAATCTATCCACCTGTCACCTTTGATCAACTGACCACTAAAATTAATTCACGTTGCTACCTCCTCCCCCTTCTCTTCTTAACAAAATATTTTTATTAATTTTACCCTCTCCCTCTGTTTCAAAAATTTCAAAAAATGATTATTTATGTAGTTTTGAAATTAAGTCAGATAGAATAAAATTCAACTTATTGCAGATAAACTCTCCAAGTCAAATGATCTCAAATGATTGAATCTGCGTTTTTTAATCTCTAAATTGAAAGAAAGAATAAAAAAAAAGAAAAAAATGACTCCATTAAATTATTCCAGCAAAAGTGAAATTGTTGCGTCTGGCAAGTAATCCCCCCCCCCCCCACCTTTCTCCACGTCACGGTCCATCACATTGAGCAAACCCCTTCAACCCTACCTCAACGCGTAATATAACTCCCGTAGTCATATTGTTTTACCGTTTGAAATTTGTTTTTTAAGTTTTATTTTATGTGAAAACAAAACATATTTTTTAAATTTATTTCATATCTGAATTTTCTAATCAGATTAAAATAATGTAAAACTACCGTAAACCAGCCCGTGTTTTTTTTTTTTTTTTTGAAGATTGGAATAAATGCCAAAATATAAGTTAACAACCTTCAAATTGTCCTTTATGATTAACCCCGCCGTAAGACGAAAGACAGTTATAGAAATGTATTTAACTTTTAGTACGCTAGTGGTTTAACTGCTCATATAATCTTAATAGGAACACAATATTTGATTTTTCCAAAGATCATATGACATCTATTCAGCGTCTCGTTGTGGAAAAATTGAGGATGAATCACATAATAAGAAAGCTGAACTAACATTGCATTTCGTGTGAGAGTGACTGGATATTTCCTATAAATATGTCGAATACTATGCTGTTTTCACTAGATTGCGCATGCTTTATTTTTATCCTTTTATGTGAGAGTGATCGAATATTTACAATGACCTTTCCATTGGAATGTTAGGAATATTATTATCAATTTTAAGCTATGATATTTAAGTTTTTTAAACAGTTTTCATCTAATCATTCTAAGTCAGGCCATAAATATTAAATGAAGTATACATTTTCAATAAATTCATATGTGCAAACCTATTTAATTTTCTGAATTTAACAAATACTATTTTTTTTCCTATTTAAAAGTAAGCTAAATCTCTGAATTAGTATTAGGATTGAGTGAGTGATCAAATTGCGTTTTTTTTTAAATTTATTTATTATTTTTTTAAATTTTTTTAATTTTTTTTTTATCATAAGTGATTTATAAAATCAAAGGATTGTTTCATAGACGGTATCTAATCGCTCTGATATGTCAATATAAACAGTTTGTCGATTGTATTATCGTATCTTTCATAATAACATTCTTTCGAAAATAGTGCTTACGTAATGGTAGCCATGCTTTCAAGGAACAAAACAGATAGAGATCCTCAGTGTTACACGAGGGATAATCATGCATACACTTCAAAATGTGATTGTAGGATGTTGATAACGTAAAAAATCATCTAAACAGAAAAAACCTGTGGTTTTATTTTGACACAGGCACAGATTAGAGACGGTCTCTTGGGAGGAGAAGGGATTAGGAGGAGGCGTAGAAGGCGTTAAAGTACATAACAAGATCTCATACATCTAATTAGCGCAGAAATGCAGTAGGTGAACTTGCGTAATATCGTCTATTACGCTCACGTGGAAGGCAAAGACCTCTAGTAGTTAAAATAGCAGTCAAAAATACTTTCAATCATTAATTTAGTACTTGAGGATCTGGCGAATAAAAACGCCCCTGTGCCACAACTAGAGTTTCTTTCTGGAGAGGTCAATATAAACATTGTTCTACATATGTGTAAATGTATTACATTTTAAATATTATTATTTTAAGTAGTTTGGAGCCGCTTTTGATTGAAAATATTTCGGAGGCAAATAAAAGTGAGTTTGAGGAGGTTAAGAAATAACTGACATTGCGTTTACAAGTTTGATTTTGTCGTCGGTTCCTCCTTTTGCTATACTTTAAAAAAATATTTCATAGTTTTCAATTTATTAAGAAATTAAATTATAATTTATTTTTTTAGTCATTTGGTTTAAATCACTCCTTAATTGCTTTATTTTTTCCTTTTCTTTCACTGTTTTTTCCCTTCTTTCCTTACCTATTATCTCTTATGATCTCTGAAGTTGTTGGAGGATATGATTGCCCCCATCACCTTCACTTGATCCAAACATAATTTAATATGGATTAAGATACACAGCCCTTTCAATGAGAAGCATACACTTCAAAAAATGGTCGAGCCTATCTCTACGGTCGAATGTATGTTTGAAACTAAACATTTTAATATGAATAATACGATCCTATCTTCAAATAAAATTCCTTCTCTCAACCCACTTAATACTCAACCAGATCTCACGAAGAAAAAAGCTTATTTCTTATTTCAATAATTAACATTGACTCAATCAAGCATATCTCCCTTCGTCTGTCAGATTAAAACCATAGCGTAGGCAATCGAGAGGTGGGTGAACCACTAGATCCGTAACGTAGGTTGGCGAAAGTAACCGCACTTTCACTCGTGTGAACTTACGTGAACTCACTGGAGTTTTAGACATGGGACAGCTGTTTCGACCCACAGTTTGCAGCCCACTCGGGACATGGGCTTGTCCCGGAAAGAAAGGGCAGTTTCAGTTTCGGATTTTAAGAATTTACGCCTTCAGAATGAGAAGCATGACGACTTTTTGTCTTTCTTCCAATCCTCTGCAGAGGATTGGAATGCGTTGCTTGATGCTAACAACTTTCATTTCTGAAGTTTGAAGGAGAGAGTATGAAATAAATAATTCGATAAATTATTTTGATTGTGCAGTGAACTTATTATTTTGCTGAATTCCGCAATGATTTAAAATTGAATTATATTCCTTCGGAAAAATGCTGAATGAGTCGCAGAGTAAATAATTTTGTTTATTAATTTTTAAACAATTAAAACCCAAATTCATTTCTCTGGAAATTAGAATTAGGAAGTAAGGTAGAAATATCTTAATATGACCAAATCGTAAGTATCCGTTGCTGGGAATACTGAACAAATTTAGTATTAATTACATTTTATATTATCAACCGCTTTTTTTATTTTTACTTCATTACAATTTATTAGTAGGAAAAATTCCCTTTGATTAATTGGAATTTAAAATGAAATTAATTTTTTTTCGGTTTTAAATGTTTGCATATTTAAATGTTTTCTATATTACTGAAAGAATAGAAAATTGTTATAGAATTTTATACATTTAGTAAAACCACAGTTAAAAGAATGAAACACATTTCTTACTAAAGTTGAGTACTCAAGTTACAAAAAAGTATAAATTTCTTTACATTAAGATAAATAATTACATAAAAGATTAATATTTTATTAGTGAATAATTATATCGTTAATTGGTACAATACAATTGGAAAATTATTTTACTTTTCATATGTGATGAAACACTGTTTTTTTTTCTAAAAGTGGACACTGAAATTTATGTATTATTAAATATATGTAAATAATACTAACAAAATACAAAAAACATATTTAATCAAGACATATTCCAAATGAAGTTTATATATATTTATAATTTTAATATCTTAAATATGTTTAGTACTCACAGTTTCAGAGATGAAAATCAATATTAAGAATAGCCTCATGATCCACCTACAAGGAAATAAAAAATGTTTTTTAAAGCTAAGACTGAAGCATTATAGCAATATAAAACAAACATTTAAATTAAAATAACATTTTAAATGAGATGAAACTAGAAGGTAAGTTATATTTATATATATTAAATATTTTAATCAAAATATAAATATTCTATCAAGATTTTATGTAATGTTTAATGAAGGTTTGGTAAAGATTATTAAATTATTACTTCGGTAAAAAATTCTTATAATAAATAATATTTTCTAAAAGTTCAATTAGATTAACATAAAGCGTTATTTATTACAAAGTAAGCATTACCAAGTGAAGCGTATAATAACGTTTAAAGTATTTAGGCTTTTGAATAAAATTGGTTAAGGATTATGATTTTAAATCGTTCAAAAGTATTTTCTTTAGTCAATCAATGAGTATAAATGCAAAAATAGATATAGTGTATGAAAACAATCCCAACAAGTTTATTTGGCATTAAAAGGTATATTTGAAAAAAGTGCCAGAATAACCAATAACAATAAAAATCTAGAAAGTAAGAGAGAAATTCAGATTGCGTATATATGAAACAAAATTATATTTTGCTAAATATCCGAATTCCATTAAGACAAAATATTAAACCACAACTAATGTATTTTATACTTTTATTATGATACTATTATTATGACATTTCGATTCGTTACGCTTCACTAGGTAACTCTTACTTTGTTTGTAATAAATTACCCTTTCCGTTAATCTAATTGAACTTCTAAAATATACTATTTATCATATAAGAAATTCCCCAAGGTTAAATAAGGACATAATACCCAACGTTTTATCTTTTATGAAATCTTACATACTATCATGACTCAGGGAAGATTCATTATTTGATTAGAATTATATAAACTGTATAAATTTTTATTAGTAAATTTTATTGTGATAATTTACTATACATTTATGAAAAAATTTCAATTTTATATTAAACCCCCCAAAAAATATGTTACTATATAAGCCAACGAAATTTTGCCAAAGTATTAAACTATTACAAAACAAGTTTATTGATGTATCTTATAAATTCTAAATTTATTTTAGTAACATAGGTGAGAAAGTATTTAAGCCATGCAGTTTTATACTTTTAAAGTTCCTTCCTCTCCTAAAGTTCAAAATGAATTGGTATGTATTATTTGACGGTTTCTTTGTTTGCAAGGTCTTCTGCCAAGCGAAAGTACAACAGGAAAAGGAATCCCGAAATATAGATTGGACTTATGTCTATATATCCATGGTAATTACCCGACCTATAAGGTTAAAGTCTCACTTTAGGGCTGTTCTCAAAAGACTTCTTTTTCTTTTGTTGCTTTTTTTTGCGTGGTTTCCAGACAAAGCGATGGTGAATAATTTACGAAGAATATTTCGATGCACAAAAACAAGGAAAGTAATAGGATGGCCATCTGTATTGTGCAACCGGAAGAAAGTAAAGCACTTCTTCTTAAAACTGAGCATTCTTTAGCTGGTTGTATTGTTAGAAAAGCACATAAAATTGAAAGATGCTCATTCACATTTGCTGGTGTCATTTTACGACTAGATTTGTTTCATGTTGTAATGCAGGTATCAACTTCAATGTCCTTAGTATAGGAATTTAGTTGAAATGGATATTTTGATAAAGGTTGTTGATTTATGATGCTTATTATCTTGTCTCAGGAAAGTTAGTTTTTGTACAAAATCCTCTGCGAAAGAGAAAAAAAGAGATAAATTTTGCTTTTTTTTTTTTAAAGAATATGTCGTTTTTATTCATTATTTAAAAAATTATGAGGATCTGCTTTGGTTTTGGTTGGTTTGGTTGGTAGTTGGTACTCTCAACGACATATTTTTGTACATAATGACGGGTAATCAGGCATAGACCTACCGCTTAATGTGACTTTACATGAAGATGTGCTTTGTTGGGATAATTCTAAAAAACTTTTGATTCCCATAAAATTAATTCCTTATAAAATGCTGATGCGTGTGGCGTATCAAATGAAAGGTCCCGCTAATTAAAAAATTGTTTTAAAAGGAGGTGAAGTACTAAAAATGGAGACCGGATGTATATTTCCAATCTCTTAAATCTAAGCTATAAATGTCACAAACATGTATCCGATATCAAATTGAAAGTTTCTCTTGATAAGATTAGTAGGTTTACATAAAATTCAACCGAAAGCGCTTTAAAGTTTGACTGAAAAAATATTTGCTAGTCACACTATGGAAAGTTTACATTTTGGGTTGGAGAAAATATATGGGATTAAAACTTGAATATTTGACAAGTATCCACGATTAATTCGTAATACAAAATAGCAATATTTTTTATTTAAAACCTCCGAAATTAGCACACATTATTTTTCAACCTAAGAGGGAAATTTCATTTATGAAATGTTTCCAAATTGTACATGTTTTATTTCCATACTTAGTTTCCCACGATAGAACGATATGTACAAGTGGCCTTTTAATGACAGTTTTAAGAAGTACATTCTATACTATATTTTGGAATTATAAGTGTTAAGTAGTTTAAATTTTATTTTGTTTTTAATAATAACAAGCCAATATTTTTGAAAAAATTGTATTTTATACATAGTTTAGATCTTACTAAATCGAATAAGGCGTGAAAACTAGATGACTTTGTTTTCAGATCCATAACAATCTGAAGCATATTTCATTACTCAGATATATAAATCAAATACTATATAAACAATTATTTTCACACTTAAAATTAAATTAAAGTCAAATTGGCGCACTTTTACATTTAAAAGTAACTCAGTGGTCATTAGTCTTTTTATTTCCAAAAACCATACATATCCCTAAACGATATTTTCAAAAGTTAAATTTAAAATTTAGTCATAGTAAATTAAAATTTTCATTCATAGGACATACTCACGTTTATATATCTGCTCATATAATAAAAGTGCATTTAAACCCATGATTGAAATCATGTTAAAGTTCAGTTTTGTAAAGCAATTCAAGGGAGATTTACTAGAACAATCAGAATAATAACAAGATTTTGGACATCATTTATTGCGTGATGTCCTGGAATATAATAAGTGATCATGGGGCATTAGAAACAGAAAGTGAAAGTTTATCACGAACTAGACCTCAGTTTTGAAATGATAAGGACACTTTAGTAATATCGCTCTTTTTATGTCATCCTGTGTTCATTCAATTGCAAAGTCCTTTTGTTTAGGCTTTCGATTTCATGAATCGTTACCGTTCTATTCCTTAACGGAAAGCTTGGTAATGAGGAAAATATAACAGTGCGATTTTTTTTTTCTGATAACTTTCCTCGAAATGTGGGGTCTAAATAGTACTTTGTTATACGCCGAAGGTCAAAGTCCTTAAAGGTCAAGCATCTTTAGTATTTTGAATTAATAAGGATTTATCCCAAGCGGCTATTTCGTCAGTAATTAATAAATCTTTACAAGATGGATAGTTTCGGAATTTGCCTATTATGTATAAAATAAATTGGAGAAAAAGGAGAGGAAATTTATCATTTCTCGTTTTTTAACAAAATATTAAAAGTACCACGAACTGGTTTACACATTATGTATATTATGGCTTGTATATATATATATGACTTGTATTTTCATATTTTCATGAAGAGCCATAACAGCATTGAGAAAGTTATTATTATTTTATTGTTATTATTATTTTATTGTTATTATTATTTTATTGTTACGTAAATCAAAGTCTATAAAAGAAAGGAATTCTTGTGTTGCAACTTGGCAATGTGAATTGACCCAACTTTTAATAAAGGTATTTAAATCATAACTTCATATTCACCCTTTTTAGCCAATATCATTTGTGAGAAAATGACGGTAGAAATCGTTTGGTTTCTTTTATGATAAAAGACGATAACATAGATGCCAACTTTTCACTTTTACCTCAGGGGCGAGATTTGGTGGAGAAACTCCATGGTGAAGGGGACTGACCCAAGATTTTCGGACACCACTTTTTTCATGATATACCTACTGAATATATAGACCTTACATACATACCCTGCAATAATTTTTACTGAAACTGTTTATGACTTATGTAGCCAATTAATTTGAATAAAGTTAGTCCAGAAACGTTTTATGGAAAAAATAAGAGCCATAACTAGTTAATTAATCATTATAAAATAATTTATTTTAATATCATTCATAATTTTAAAAGATGTACTTTTATGATATTGCACTAAAATGAAGAAATGACATTTTAATAATTCTGGATAATAATTAAGGAAAAAAGAGCAAATACCTATAATCTCATTATTACACAATTACTTAATTCAATATCATACAATACTTTAAAATATATAATGTTACGAATTTTTGTATATTTGTAAATATTTCGTAGTGCTAATTTTGTAAATAGATAAATTTCTGTACATTTCGCATAAGGCAATGTAATGGTTTGTTTCCCTGCAGTGAGCATATCAATGCTTGATAACGGGTTTTACAGAGGTAACTCTGGGAAGCGAGTTTCAAGGGGCAGGGCATTTAACATTATGGTAATGGGAATCTCGCCAAATTGGCGAGATGGAGCCAAGTTGGCGACGATTTTGGTGACTAATTTTTCTCGCCAAATTTGGCGAGAAATCGCCAAATGTCGCCAAACTTGGCGACCATTTGGCGACATTTTCGGTACATGTATGGGTACATGTATCTCATGTACATGTATAAGGACTTTTCGACTCCAATCTGGAAAGTTCTCCAAATGTCTATCTCTGGAATATTCACGAAAGTTCGCCCACTCCTATATAAGGACGGCCGTAAGTAGGGTGAGTTAGTTGTCTCTCAACGTTCATTGTGAGAGCTGTATTCCTGACTGAGTTAGTTGACTGATTTTGAGTCACGGAGCTAGTAGTTAGCTGAGTCCGATAGTTGACTGAAGTTAGTTCTTGGATTTTGAGTCACTGAATTAGTTGACTGGAGATACTGAGCGAACTGGATTGCATTGTCTTTTGCGGCGATTTAGCAGTTGTTTGTCAAGTTTTTAACTGCTGTTTTGTGCTCTATTGATGTGAGAAAGATCTGCATTGTGTCTACTAGAACGAGAAGTTCTGGAGCTGTAAGAGAACTGTGAAGAGTTATTTTGGAATAAATTTCTGCAAGTTTTGATCTGCTTTGGTGTCAAATCTTTCGAACCCGTACAACGCAACAATATTTTTATGAAATTCCACAAAGAGTTGATTCACATTTGGGGGAGAGGTGTAGATAGTGTCGTGTTTACAAATCGAGCGTTTACTTTCTATTTTTAAAGGATTTTTTTCTTTAGAACATTACAAAATGTCCTTTTCATGCAATATTTATATTAGAAAAACACAATTTTATAGATTTTTGGAGCTGGTACGGAATTATTCCTTTGCCTCCGTTATTGGTGGAGCATGGCGCGATCGTCCTCTTTGCCCCTGTATAGTTGGCGTCTATGGTCGCCCTTAGATACTTCCCCAACGATATTTCGTTTTCGCGAAAACATAATTTTCATTCCCTGCTGAAGAGCCTTAAATTATTTGTGTATTTATTTTTGATGAAAATCATCTTTCTAAAAGTTCTTTTAGCACGTAGTGGAGAACGCTGTTCAAGATACTTAACTCATACAATTTGAACAAATTAAAATTATGTGGGGAAAAAAAAAAAAAAAAAAAAAAATAGGCCATGCAACGAGATTTTATTTTTATTTTTCTGTGTTGTCGGTGGGCTGCAGAAAAAGCTTTCGTTTGCCATATGTGGCCAGCGGGCTGCATAGTGGCTAACGCTGATGTAGAAAATAAGTGAAATATTGACACACAGTTAAAGATAGAGATTTTTCTTACAATACCATGATCGAAGAATAGGTAATGTATGAAAGGAGGATAAACTGAAAAAACTATATTTAATATAATTGGAATTCTTCAGAACGTTTCGTCTATTATTCTGGTAAACAAATGAGTTCATTATGAGTTTCCTCCTGAAAAAAAAAATCAATCATGCTACGTACGGTCTTCCTAGAATGGCCTCCACCAGAAAAGGCCAAGAGTGTGCATTTTGCACCCCCTCTCCCCGTCTTTTAAAGAAATGTCTTATAAAAAAAATACAATATGGGCTTTATATTATTCGTTTTAAAGAACACTTATGTATATCATTTCATTAGGAAATGTAATTTACATTTTTTAAAAATCAAGGTTTGAACAAAAACATTAATCGTCTTGCCCTCCCGTACACCCTCCCAGAAAATGATCTTACTGGTTCCTATGAAAATAAGACATTACCTTATTTCTAATAACATTACAAAAAATTCTTTAATTAGACTAACTTTTTTTCAGAGAACCATCTGAAACTCATTGAAGTACAATAGGTAAGTGTGCTTATATTTAATTACAACGTTAGGAATTCGCGCTTTAACTTCAAGTTTAATAAAATAGAAATCACAATTTTATCACTTAGCATATCAGCATACTTGTGAAATATATGTTTACTTAACTTCACCTTAAATGGTCGTTTGATAGTAGTCCACCGCATTTCCCACGGGAAGATCCCCTGACCATCTCAAAATGATGACTCTAACCACAATGCGCAGTCCATCCTAAACGCAATTAGGTAGCTATTTACCATCCTAACTAGCAAATCGAAGCCTTAATTTTACTTTAAGTGGTTTGCTTCGGTGGCGATTCGTTAAATTCTCGGATGAAAAAGCATTACTTTTGTAAACAGGAACTTCTGAAAAACTACGATGCACCTAAAAACAGAAAAAAGGCGAGCTTCGGAACGCTCTGACGCTTTGGATGTATTTTCTTTCTTTCTTTAGCGGTTGCGGTACCTTATTAGCGTCTTTCCCATGATTTTTTCCCGCGCTTTTCTCTAAACAACTGTGTTCACTGGACCGACATTTTCGGTACTTAACGGATTCTCTTTCTATCTTTTAGTTTCTGTTTAAACTTCTACCCTTTAATTTAGTGCGATGCTTTTAAAAGGCAAATTTAAAGGTTTCTCTGGTATGCAACATTCACAGTCACAACTAAAATGCTACATGCACGGATTGCATAACAAATTGTAGAGCTCAACAGATGCGAATAAAAATATTAACATTAGAAATAACAGAAGTAAAAGCTTGGGGAAGTTAGACAAGCGCGACGGAATGCACGTTTTGTTTAATAAAAAGAGTTTATTTGTGAGTTTTAAAAATCGATTTTAATTAAAAAACCCACCGAAGAAATTGTTTACAATAACATATTTTCAGATTCTTTCACGATTGAATTTTGACTTTAAATATAAATATTCTGCACCTAGCAGAGGGTAAATGGTGTAATGATTTTTGTTGGCGCTCCTCTCAAAATTCTTTTTTAGGCTAAATATTTTTATGTTATTTAGAATTTGCTGGAAAAAAAAAACCTATTCCTTTCTTAATTTTAGATCTTAAATAAAAATAATTAGGATAACACATAGGAAATTTGTGAAATAATGGCTGTCTCGAACAAATGTTTGCCCAGACTTTATAATTTTGTTAAGTAAAATTCGAAAAAGATTTTTTAATTGCTAAAGATCTATTGAAAATTTTAATTTTTCAATTTGAAAGGTTCTTTGTTCAAGATTTATTATTTCTTACTATCATCTAAATGAATACGGCTGCTGCAATTCAACTTCTTAAATTTTTATATGATGTATTTCATATTGTTCATTGGAACAAAATGATTAGAAACACTATTTTGTTAATACTTAATCATAGCGTTAAGGTAATTGAGGTGAGAATATTTAGTCTGTCTATTATAATCCAAATAAAACTCAACGTCTATTTAATTTGCAAAATACATTAAAAGTATGGTTAATAATTTCCATATTAAATGCTTGCATAACTAGTACGCTGTTGAGGGAACAGTTATGTAATATAATTAACATTTCCATTTTAAGAACAATGATTGGAAACAACTCATTAACAGAACTTGAAACGGATATTAAGGCTTTGGCATATTTCATAAATGCATGATAATACGCCTAGAATTACAATACCGCTATTTACAATCCTTATTAAACACATTAAGTCTATTTTTAAGTATTTCCATGTTAAGTACTTGCACAAGTAGTTCGTGATTGAGGAAACTTTAATATAATTTCATTAACATTATTATTTTAAACAAATGGTTGGAAATTCTATTTTATTATTACTTCCGACACTTAAGATCATAAGTAGCAAATCGCAACACTATTATTTAAAATGCAATTTATTTTCAAAAACTATTAATTTTTTTATTTTTATTTTTATTTTTAAAAATATATTTAGCGTTTTTTATAACCGTAACTAGAAATAAAATAAGAATTAAAAATATCTCTTTCCAAAACATGACTGACTTGAAGAACTTGTTCGATCAAACGGGCTTCAAATTTATTTCTGAACTTGAAATATTATGTCATGCTTTCACAAATAAAACTTGATTGAAAGTGATTATTAATTAAGTAAACTGACATTCATAGCAGATGGAGTTGGTTTCATATTTCAGTAAAATGCAAGTAATTACTCAAATTTTTCTTGTTTTGTCAACTCTTCACTTCAATGTTATAGGTATTTTAGTTTTAAAGCAGACTTCTATTATTTTATTATTATTATAGATAGTTTAGTTTTAAAGCAGATTTTTTTTATTTGCAACTTATTGTTTAAAACATAATATGCTCTTAGACTTACTTAATTTAGAATACTGAATTCAATTCATAACGAGTTTCAACGAATGATGTAATTATAGAAATTACCTCTCTTTTAGACAATCACTCCCAGTTCTTGCATCTTATTTTGAAGAAGAATGGTGCCAAGGACTTTCTAAAAAAGAAAATAAAAATAATTATATCCGTTTACATTTGATTGATGAAATTATACACTAATATTTCATCTCTCTAAATTATAGTTGTGAAAATACTTTACTAAATAAAATACTTTCCTATATATTTGCATTTGATGACTTTATGAAATGACAAATAGGCTTTCTTTGTCATGTAATTAATTCTTATTCAGTGTAATAGCGTTTTAAATTTTAAAGTATATTTTTTCAGACAATCAGTATTAAATCAAATGTTATTTTCAATTGTCAACATTGCTTAAGACAAACAATAAGAAAATGCAAAGATAACTTTTACATATACTTTAAAATAATTACAGTTTGGAATAACAATTAACGTTGAACATATACTAAAAAAATATTGAAACGTTAAATTTTAAAATCAAAATTAGATTTTTTATTCCATTTAATTTTTATTGTTATATAGAATTATGACTTATGAATTCTTACTTTTCAGTAAAAATTTTACTTAATGGTAAAAAATATCCCCCTACCTATGCCATTGTTATTATTTAAGTAAGATTGCATCGTAATTCATAGAACGATATATTCGGATGCAACTCAGAAAAACAATATGTCAAATAAAAGGTCCACACGAAATCACGAAATGAGTTCCCATACCAAAATTAAATTGGAATTTATGACTAGAAATGGAAACCGGAGCGAAAAATATTAAAATTTGTTAAACTTAAACATTAAATGCTTGTAATACATCAATTTGAGGGTATCGATAATATTGGTAGGATTACATAAAATTCAACTACAAGTTTCTGTCGGAATTGCTTTGAGGTTCGACCGGTAAAGTGACATCTCAGTAAATCTATGTGAAGTTCGTATCTTGGTTTCAAATAGATATATTGAATTAGAAGTAAAATATTTGGTTATAAGATTTATCCTCAAATTTATATTCAAACTCACTAATTTGGTGATATTTTTGTTAACAAATGTTATCAGCTTAAATAAGGGGTGATTTCAATTATTAAATGTTTGAAATTTTACACGGTTGGGATCTGGAATTGAGGTATATAAAACCTATGTACAAACGGCTTCTTATTAACAGGGATTTTCACAATAAAAAATATTCTAAATTTATAAATTGAAACAATTACTTTTTAATTATTTAATAAAATTTACACTTTTACGTGATGCCTTATCAAGAAATGTATTAAAGCGGTACAGAGGGTGTACTAAAATGAAAATGACAAGTGTTTGACAAATAATAACAACCAATAAATTATTCAGGAAAATGAAGTTAGTCATTTCAAAGTAGAAATTAATATATATATATATATATATATATATATATATATATATATATATATATATATATATATATATATATATATATATATATATTTTTGTTTAAAAAATAGTTTTTTTTTTTTTTTTTTTTTTTTTAGGACAATGGAGTTTTATCAAATTTCAGAGGTTGCGAATGTCTAAATGGGGAAAAAAAAGTATTAATGTAAAATGTGTTTGCATGCTTTGGATTAACTATAAAAGTAAAATTATTAGCAAATAATTCGGTTTATATTTTGTGTTTTTTACAATGCTTTTGATATGTTTGGTAAAATGTTTACCATTTTGTAATGAAGCCTAGAATTTTTTTTTTTTTTTTTTTTTTTTAACACGCTCAATATGAATCTAAAAATTTTGAAGAGCACAATATCGATAAAAATAATGGCTATTTTATTTATTACAATATTTCAGTTTCTACTTCGATATCTAAAAGTAATAAATCGCATGTACTTATTTTGTAAGATACACTACTGCGCAGAATTTTACAGACTAGTGTTTTTAAGTCCGTTAATTAAAACTGAAAATGTGTTACTGTACTCAATTAATTTAGAAGAGCATTTATAAACTTTCAAAGTACAACGACAAAATTTGTTCGCTAAACACAAACACGCCAATTACAATTCCTTATCCAACATTGCATTTTGGAGCCAAAATACAAATTTCATTTTTAGTTTCAATGGAAGAAATTTTTCAGTAAAGCTTTTGATCCCGCATATGAACTTTATGTATATTCACTTATCTTACCTTTTCACTTTATAAAGAACATATCTCTAACATTTATAAATCAATTCAAGTAATTCCATTTTAAATTTTGTTTGGTAAATCATCTTGACAAGTACATTCATACGATCTATCGCATGTGTTGGAAGCATTTGTAGTTTTGGTTGGGAATAACAGACGGAAGAACAAAGCATTTTTTATCAGATTCTCCTAATATTTTTCTCCAGATACCAAAAAACGGACGCTAAAAAAATAAACAAACACTTATAATCTCAAAGAAGTGAAACAGATGCCGGAAATAACTCTCACTATAACGATTTTATTGCTTGTTAAAAATATTTGTAAATGTGTTATACCTATAGCTAAACACAAATAAACTTTTATTCATCCAACATAAGACCTTTTCCCAACATCCATGAATTTCCAATACAAATTGCTTTCTAACAAGCAAATGACCTGATCAGTAAACACCTTATCAGCCAAATCGCAAACACTTATATATAATAATACGGATAAAGAGTGCGAGGCCCACACTTTTAAACTCAGCTTGAAATACGGAAGTAGTTCTAACTGACCAACACCACTTCGTCTTCTATTCTCCTCTGAAACAAGACTATCGTGGTGTGTTGAAATAACCATCCATCTCCCTATCCTCATTCATTTCGCTCTCAAACCGTTTCTGGTCATCGGCAAAGCGCACCCCCCTTTTATGATAGTACATCGGATTCTCTTTTTTGAAGAGTAGAAGTCTAAATTGCTACTTAGTGGATGATATATCTTTAACAGCGGTATCTGATAAACTGATACCCTGATTGGGGATTTGGTTGGTTAACATTATGGTTGAGGAACAAACATGAGAATGGTAAGGGTACTTTCAGCTGTTTTGTGGTAGTTTTAACGGAAAAAAAATTAAAAATAACCTGAAAGGTTTAAGACCATGCGAGATTAATTTTTCTTTTCCAGTTTAATCTCATCTCCAGTTATTTTCCTCCAGTTAGATTTTATACTTTTTAAATCCCATTATTCAGATTCAGCTAAAATTAACTCTGGTTGATCTTACGATGTAGTTTGGCAGATTGTTAAATCTATCAATCGGTATTGTCGTCCGTACCTCCATTTTAAAAACATTTCTTTTATAATTGAATGGTTGACAAATGAAACAATCTGCTAAACCACAATATTCTACTGGAGTAAATCTTAGAGAACCTTAGAGTAAACAGTTTTAAAAGACAGTTGGATCTGCATCGAGCGATTGTTCAGAAGTTGTATTCGGAAGCAGATTGTTCAGAAGAGTATTCAGATGATGTAGATTAACCTTGTGTCTTCACTTGGTCACCATTTTTGTATTTGCAAATATTCCTGTTTTTAAATTATTTAGTGATTTATATAATTTGTAAAGAACCGATAAAGTGGGGAAAGTGCGATGTTACTAGACTGAAGTACTTTAAAAAAAAAAAAAAATGCTTCATAATTTGAAATAAGAAAAAATGCGATATCTTTTATTTGAAGATGCAATATTTGATGAAGTATGTCTTTTATTTGATGACGACAGTGGCTATGCTGTAAATTGGATACTACAGCTGTATATGTGGAGTTTGGTAAAACACATATCTCCTACTACGTATAATAATGTAGGTAAGTGATTAGTTCTCGGTACCAATCACCACTAGTGATTGGGGATTGGTACTCTGTTCAAATGTTTTCTGCCTAAGCCAACATGAAAACCATTTTGTACATAAAATATTTTCTGAGTATATATTTTATACTTGGTATCAGAATGTTTTGGGTAACTTAAGCTTACTTTCACATATTCAATGATATTTAATAGTACTAATTTGAATCCACAAAGAAGAAAAATACTATAAATTAGTTTTGTCAACTTCATCCAAAATTTTCCATTTGTGTTTTTATAATTTATACAATAAGGAATTACAAGGTTCATCCTGCTAAATTATAAACAAGTTGTTATTAAACTGGTGTTCCCATTAAATAAAAAAACGCCTCTGTCAAAATCACCAAGGTCACATTGCGCAGACCGAAATTATACCATAGATTGTAGTTAAACAAAAATAGAAACAAAACTTATAAATTACGTGTAGAACCTAACGAGCCTGGCGAAAAAAGTATTCAAGCGAAAACCATTCTAATGCTAGCGTATACATAGTTTGCTACTAAAATCGACTCCTTGAATAGCTCAACAATTAGGCCTGGAACAATTCTTTTCCTGGATCATTTTTTTCACGTTCATTCTCATACATATTACCTGCATTCTGATGGTTTTATCGGTTAATCTTCTAATCTCGCACACGACTTTAATTTCAAAATTCTTTTTACAGGTCATTTTCGATGCCCGTCACCTTTCAGTTTTCATTTGGCCGACATGAGAGTGTTCTTCTGCGTAATCTTTTTTTCGGTGGCCGGGTCATCTGCTTATCTGATGAACCTCGTTTAACAAATGGAAAGAATAGCGACTCAACTAGAGTCAATTGACTTTCCAAATGAGATTGTTGTGTAAATCACAGTTTTCATCAGTGGTAATGCGATGGTTTTGATGAACTTAGTCTTTCGCGGTTCACATCAAGTCAACTAGTTGGATTGTGGAAGATATTGTCACAAAAACCCTGCCAATTTGCAAAGTATAACAAAAATTATATCAGCAAGTTGGCCAGTTTGGCCAAAAACTTAAGGAGAAACTTGTCATCCAATATATTGTAGCTCTTTTATTCTATATATCTTATTATATATATGTATATAAGGACTTTTTATTTACATAAAAAGTCTTGTGACGATTGTCGTGTAGCCCATTGAAATTTTTCTAAGTTTTCTCACCTTCCAGATTCAATTGGGAAAATCCTAAGAAGGGCATTTCCACCCTTAACGCAAATATTAATCTGACGATGTTTCGGTGCAGTAGTATAGCCCTCTTGTTGCCCATGCACCAGAAATCCTTAATCCAAATAATCAACGAAAGAGGGATAATCCAAAAATTCACTGAATTGTATTTGTACTTATTATCGTTACTTAATGCACAAACTGGCTTAACAAATCATAACTTAATCAAACAACTGGCTTAATCAAACATAATTGCAGTAACTTTTGATTATCTAGTGTACATAAGACACTTTAAACATCGACACAATCTGTGTGTTCGAAGGACTGAAAAAGAAGGGGGGAGGGGGGAGGAGGGAAGAAAAAAACCTCGTCGTAAATTTTTCCGTGTAATTAACACTTCATTATAAATCACAATTTCTTTGGAACGGAAACTATACAATTTAGCTTCCAAATTTCTTGAATTTTTTCTTTATGTTAAAGAAACTTAAAACACCACTTAGCATATAATTGCAGTTTTAATGAGGAATTGTTATTTTCACTATTATTTTTTTTGTCTGTAGTATAACATAGATTTATTTGGATTTTTCTTACTTGAATAATGTTCATTGTTAATTGAGATGTTGGAATAATTAACAATTCGAGGTTGAATGGATGAATTAGTTACAACCATTTTTTTTTACTAAATGTTTGTGTTTAATGTTTGTAAAAGGAAGCTATTACTTAAAAGTAAAAGAGGTTTGACTGGCAGAGGAAATTACAGAAGAATTGGTGCCATTTTGTAATATAGATTTTACTCTTTTCGCATGAATATATTCCATTGTAAAATGCGTGCACAGTTGTAAACTTCTTAGAAATGGGTTTATGAAAATACCGTCCTTTAATACGTTAGTTATAATATGTTAGCAATCATCAAATAAAATACGCAATTTCCAAAAGAAATATGTATCAAAGAACAATATTTCATAGTAATGAATACAAATTTGTCTACACAGAGCTATAACACATGAGTTTACAAACACCTAAACATTGCCATAATGCAAAATAAATTGTATGTTATAAATTTAACAATATTATAATACATTAACAAAAGACACATTACACTGTTTAAATATCATTTAATGGTTAAATGTACCATACTAAAGTCAGAGAAAATTAATAAATAAATGACAATCAAATTGGAATTAGACGAATTCATTAAGATTTAAAACTCGATACAAATTCATTGTTACAGTTGAAAACAATAAAACAGTTTTGCCACCATTGAAACAAAGCAGGAGTTAACAGAAAATCTTAAGCTTTAACCCATTGTTGAAACAAGACTGTAAATCATTAGGTTATATGTTCCAACAAAAAATGATTACAATGCTTTTTTACCCAGAGCTGTTCAACGCTATACTTTGAATCTGGAAAGCAGTAGACATTTTTTTAACGGTAAAAGTAAATAATATAGTTTACCAGAAAAAAACTAATAATATTATTATATTTTCATTCCTAGAACGGCTTCTTTCTTATTTCCACTCGTCGATCCGCTACTTTTTTATTCAATTCGTTTCATCTCTTCGTGGTTTGTATTGCCCCTTTTCCTCTGACTTTTTGCTTGATCAAGTGAGGTTAATAATGTGGCGAATGCAATGCCAGCATGGGATAACAATGAACTTTCAAATAACGCGTGCGGGGAAAAAAAAGTTATCAGCGGTAGAAATATAAAGTAAGTAATAGGATTTTGTGTTCACGATGTCTAAGGTTGAACGAAGAAAAATAATGATAAATAAATAGCAAATATTAACAGAAAAAAACTGGAATAACAATTATAAAAAATACAAAGCAGCAACAAAACAGGAACAACGAAAATGATATTACTGGCAATTCCCTTAAGGGGCACCCGTTATTAACAATGTAAAAGGCTATATAAGAACGGATTGGGGATAAAAAAAAAAATCCGCTATAATAACAGCGTGCAGCTACAATGCTATCAACTACTAGAGTCACTGGAATGTCCGATGACAATAAATGAAACTGAAAATTTTTTTTGGGGGGTTAAATTGCGCATTGGAAATGTTTATAGGGAATAAATATGGATAAGTTAACAATTCTGTTGCGTTACTATATAAAAGTAATTAAAATATTTTAAATTGGTTTGATGCTTTTTTTTTATAATTTGTTATTCACAGCCGCAAAAAAATGAAAAACAAACAAACATGTTATCTTTTTATACTTCAATAAGAAGGGCAAGATCAAGGAAGTTTTTTTAGTTCGTAGGCTATTTAAAATTCTGTTATAAATTTGTTTAAATTACTAAATCAGGTTTTTCTAATGCAAGGACAAACTTGTGTACTCTTCCATTAGACGGGTACCAGTTGGTACAGTTGTCTAATGTAATAATATCCCTAAATGTAAATAATATCCCTAAGCCTAAATGTTTACGTTTTGTTATTGGGTTGTTATTAAGGTTTGAAGAACTATAAATGATTTGAGGGTTGTTATTTTGAATTAATAATCGATACAATTTGGCGGTTTTTATCAGGTATCCGTCTAACGGAAGAGTACCCAAATTTGAGGGTCGGACTTTCAATTCAGGTGCGAATTTTGCACTGTAGGAATTTTCGCCAACAAATGATATCCATTCTTTTTTTACTAGCAAGTGAAATGCCCATGGTTGCCGTAATTCGGAACAATATTAAGTAAACAACCTTTTACGAAAAGCACGTGCTGGAGTTGGCAGTTCAAGGAATTTGAATTGTATTCATAGCTTTGTATTTCAGCCGGCATTGAGTAAAATGTTGCAGTCAAATTTTAGCCCTGAAAGTTCTCAAAACATAAGCTGCTGAATGGATGCTAAATAACCTAAAATCACCACATTGGATAAAATCAACGTAAATAAATTGTTATGAAATGTGTTTGTAATTTTTATATACATTATAACAATCACCCTTCAAACCAAAAGAATATTTTTAAGAGTCTTATCAATTGCTCAGTAATCATAACAATGTTATAATAGCTAGATTTCTATTTTCGATGTTATTAAAAGTTTTGTTTCCTCACTGATCTTTCATTTACTTCATCTATTTTAAATATTGTTTGTATACACTCCCTAATTTCTAGTACTAATCTAATAGGGACTAACTATAGTGGTATGGTTTATTCTCCATAGTGTATGAAATAATAATTTAAATAACAAACTACTTAAATCTAATTATTAAAAAGAAATTTAATGCCCTTCTTGTATTGATCACTTTACAATAGTTATTACTATAAATACATAAATTCAAATAAAATATTAATTCAATAATGATAATAGTTTGAAGCATAATAGAATAGCAGACCAGACATCGCAAACACAATAGGAAAAAACAAATGTTTATACACGATTAATTATTAGAGATAAACATTAAATGTTGGCAGATATTCAACACCGAATTTATTAAGACATTTGCACGTCAGCATGGCGATTATAATTCTATGTCTGTCAGCGTATAAATAAAAGCAAATTCCTAGTGCATGAAATCAACAAATAAACACTACCCATTTTGTAATCACAGTGAATACAATTCTCTTTTAACTTTTAGGTATAACGGCTTTACATTTAAATTAACCAACTTTCATACAATCTTATCAATAAAAAACAAAGTTTTTTTTTCTTCTTTTCTATTTGAAAACCAACGGTGGGAGAGGTATGAAATAAGTAGTTAGCTAATGATCTTATCAGTAGAAAAAAAAAAGTTATTTTCTATACCACAACGAACGATGAGAGAGGAATGAAATAAATAGTTAGCAAACGATCTTATCTGTAGAGTTTTTTTTTAAAAAAACTCACTACGAAGTGTTAAATATATAGTTAGAATTCGTCTTAGGAGGTAGAAAAAGAAAACTGAGCTTATTTTTTGTTGTTGCATTTTTCGTTTATTTCACTCTTAATCTAAAAGACGTTGGACCTGTTTTGATGTATGCAATTAGGTCTGCGAATATAACTGCTCAAGGACACTGAGCGGCAGCTACCTGTTAAGAAGAAGGGTGAGAGTGCTTTTTGTATGTTAAAAAAATAGGTTCTTGAGTCAGTTTGGTTGAAATGGGTCATTGGAGGATGTGGTTGTTGTGTTGTAATAACACTGTTGCCTTTTACGGAAATGGTTGCGGCTCTGCGGTAAACGTTTCGAAATTAAGGTTTGAATTTATATTGAGAGTTTAAAAGACGCCTGACACTGTTTTTAAAACGCCGTTTTGTGATATCACTTATTTGCTCCTTCACAATTAAAGTTTCAGTGAGTTTAGAGATTAAATTGTCTGATTAATAATATAAGTATGAAAGAACATAGTTTGAAAAGGTAAAAGTAAGGTATATGCTAAAGAAGATTTTTCCCCCTCGGATTAAGCATTTTAGGTGAATATTGAAAAATAAAAATGCTAAGTTAAAGTTGTCAAAATTTTCTAGCAATAATTTGGACGATGATAAGCTGGAATCAGAAAAGCCTCAAAATTTAAATCCCCCCCCCCCCATTTTTTTTTTTTTTTTTTTTTTTTTTTTTTTTGCAGAGTTAGAATTTATCCTGTTGAGATGTTCTCAAATTTCTTCCCAACTTTAACGAAATTAAATTAAAATGTGTCTAACCGTAAAGAAAATGAGTTATATTTAATCTAAGTTGAAGATGAAAAACGATTTTTCACATCTGAAGAGTTGGAAAATTGTCTTTTGTCTGGTTTTTTCATAGCACTTTCCATTTAATAACAGGGAATTTAAACAAATTATTATTTTTTAGTTTAAATAATTTATAATATATATGAATTTGTTAACCCCAACTTTTATTAGTCAAATAAAACGGAACTTTAGAGGAGAAAATGTAATTAAAAATAGATTTAGAAAGAGAATTTCTGAGCATTTGAAACATTAACCTAAATGATTTTATCGTCTTGGATCTTCCATGAAATTATTTTAAACGAACTGTAATTTCTGAAATGCGGTCGCATCTTATTATGCATGAAGCCATTTAAAATGCAGTACAGAGGTTTCTTTGTGTTGAATTTCACCGGAATGAAAAACTTTTACGTTTGGAATGTAAATTGAAGATAAGTAGGATTTTAAAAGTAATTCGGAGAAAGTGTATAAAACGTGATATGCCTTTAGGAACTATTCTGTATTAAATAAAAATAGCAAATCTCTACATTTTTTATATCATGCTACAGTTTCAAATGAGTTTTGGGTTTATGGGATTCCAGAGCTAAGAATTCAAAATAGGAATGGTAACATAGAGTCTTAATATCTCCATTTTATTTTTTTATTCAACCAAATTTGTATTATTTATATAAAATTACGTTCGTAAAAATTTAGGAAATTATTTAAAAAAAAAAAACAACAACATATTAATAAAACGGAATAGAAAATTGTTAATAGTTTTCCTATTTAAAAAAAAAAAAAAAAAAAAAAAAAAAAAATAACATAAAAATAGAGTAATAAACATTTAAAAATAAATAAATAAATAAATAAATAACTTCATTAAGCATCTAAAAAATAAAGTAATTTTTTATATATGATAGACTACAAGATGATCAGTTTATTTTTTAAATATAAAAGGGAATTTTTATACGCCAATATGTAATTTTTTTCTAATTTAATTGGTTTTTGTGTAGGTTTCAAATCGAATTTTAATTTCCTAGAAATTGAATTCTAAAATACAGAACTTTTCTCAGAGCAATAATTGTTTTTAAAATCAATGCTTAAAACAAACATTAAAAGCAACATGAAAAAAAAAAAAAAAGAAAAAAAAAAAAAAAAGAAAAAAAAAAAAAAAAGTATCGTTAGTGCATAAAAATAGCGTTTTCTTATTCAAATAATAACAATATCAAGTAAATCGGATCCAAGTATTTATAAATATACGAGAATTGGTTTAATCGGTGTATTTATGACAAAAATCTGCTTTAAATTAGATTAAAATATTTATTTGTTTTAAGCAAATATTAATTAGTTTTAATCGTAGGTTGTTTCAAAACAATTTAAATGAATGATGTTGTAAATAGCATAATATTAGCCCATGTAGCTCATGTATAACAGTGTAGTTGGGATATTTACATTCACATGTATTAAGACACAAAGTCAAATGTATCATATTTCTATTTATCTAAAAAGTATTTAAGAAGAAGTGTTGGCTATTTATAATTTTAATATTTTCATATTTTTGAAGCGTAACTGATAGAATAAACGGTTTTCCTTCAACAAAATTTTAAAATTATTGAACATCAATATCAGTCAATTTTTGGATTTTAATAAAACAACTTTTACTTTTCTAGTTCAATATTTTATTCCAAAAAGTATTATTTAAATAAGATTTATTTCTAGTATTATAAAATATTTATTTCTGAAGCACTCCTTCTGTTTGGAAGAAAATATTTAGAATCGAGAAATTTCAACTACCCGATGGAGAGAATACTACATTTTTAAAGTTGAAAATATTCTTAAAATTCAATAAATAGCTTTAAAAGATATGTTATTATATTGACATTAAAAATAAATATGAGACATTATTTTTATCATAACTTTATATTCTTGTAGAGTTTAAAAATATCAACTAGGCATAGAACTGTTTCTAAAATATTCCTGAAAGTGTCTAAAAATACTATAGTTGGCTAAAATAATATAATATTTTAGTTTTTAATTGAATTTTTTTTATGTATAAATGTAATTTATAATCTTTTTTTAACGATTATCGTATAATCCATAAGCATTTAAATTAATTCATTTCTTTAACTGGAATAATTTATGAACTAAAGAATTTTTCGTTGAATCGAGAAAATTAACGAATTATGTGGGAATAAATGTGATAGTATGGAGCATAAATTTTGGAACAACTTGCATATCAGGTATAGGTATCCAAAGAGTTGGTGATGACGTTGACGATATTTGTTTGCTTGATTAATTGATAGTCACTATCTTTTAGTGTAATGGATCAATGCACAGAATATTAGCAGTGGGGTTGAACATCAACACCAACAGTGAGAAATATTTGAATAAACCAATCCTGAGCCATTGAAACATCACAGCTGAACATGTGCTTGAATGGTTGATTATTTTCAAAACATGGCGAACAGCATGACTGAGTGAGTTCCGAGGGAATTTCGAATATTTAAATTCTTTGAGGGGGCAAGGGGAAGTAATACATTCATTCGTGTTGGGAAAGTAAAAATGCATCGTTGCTGAAAATTTTATTGCAAAATCGGATTTTGGAATATTTAAAAAGGTAAACAATTTCTCTTGTTATTAATCGTTTTGAAAACTGTTTTAATTTATTTGATTGCCAAAATAGAAGACTCGTATTTTATCAATTTTAAATGCACACTTGATTAAAGTATGTAAAATTTTAACCATACAAATCGATAAACCTAATTCTTTTTAATATAATCCAAATCTAAAGGAAAATACTCAAAAATTTTGTTAAGATATTTAAAAAAATGAAGAACACAGTAAAATAAAGGCGTAAAAAGAATTATTTATAAAAAATTTGAATTGTATATACCCATAATTCGAATTGTATTGCCCGATTAAACCATTTTTTAAAAAAAAATTAAAGTAATCTTTGAAGGCAAAACTTCCACATTTTATGTATTTGCCTACATTTTTATGAAAACAGCAAACAACTCTTGAAAACGCGGTAAACAAAGTGTGGAGTGTTTATGTTCTGGTTGTATTCTTCCGTTTTAAATTTGACGTTAACATCCATTTCATTAACAATAAAGTTGATTTCATTATAGGAAATTTTTTAAGAGAAACCTTTCCGATCAATTGAAACACATTTCCAAATTCACGTCCTTGGACAAAGGAAAAAAATAAAGCAAAATATGCAAACGTAAATTCCAAATACTAACAATAATAAAAACCAAGTGGTCCGTGACATCAGATAGCAATTGATCAATGATGTAACATGCGTAATCCTCATTGCTTCAGAGGGGCATCTATAGAAGCAACTCTTTTTAAAAAGCATTAAAAATATTATTATAAAAAATAAAGTAACTTTATGCTGAATATAAATGAATAAAATAATATAGATTACATGATTATTTGTACTTAAGTTTTGCACTATGTTTAAATTTCGATTTTTTTTTCGTCTTCTTTATTAAAAAGCCAAATTTATCTCTTCAAACGTTTTTACATTCAACCTCAAGAGACTAGATTAGTATCTCACATGAAAAATAATAGTAATAATAATAATAATAATAATAATAATAATATTAATATTAATAATAATAAATAATATTAATATTAATAATAATAAATAATATTAATATTAATAATAATAAATAATATTAATAATAATAATAATTAATAATTATTATTATTAATAATAATAATAATAAAAACTTGCACCAGTACCTCTTAAAAAGTGTTTCATAAATTTTCAGCCATTTCACACCGTTTAGGAGCGAGCTTACATATGGGCTCTTTTAACCAAATACGGGTGACTGCGGACGTACACCTTATGTGTTTCTCATAGCTAATAAATTACATATGTCTCTTTTAGACACAAAACAACCAATTGAACTGCAAGTTTACTTAAAAATGAATAAAAAAAATATTGATATTAAAACTAGAATAAGAATTAATATATACTTTGTAAATAACGAGCAATAGAAAGTTTTCCATTAATTCCCACTCTTCTGTATTTAAGAAAAGTTAAAATTAATTATATTAATAATGTTAACCCATTAGCTTGTACTTATCTATAAATCTATAATTTAATGCAATAAGATTTTTTAACAATTCAATATTAAATTATATTTAAAATTATTATTTTATATTTAAGATAGACAAAATACCCAAAAAACCCCGTATGAAAAATGAAAGAGTGATTGATGTATAAAAGGGGTTTAACTAATAAAAATCATATCCAATATTTAAGTTTAACTCTAATAGTAAATGTTTAAATTTATTAATTCGGACTTTTTTGTAACTAAAATAATTTTCCTTTAAAGATTTTTCAGTATTACAGCCATCAACTTATCTGATTTCTTTTTCTTCATATTTTCTGCCTATAAGTCTCTAAACTTAAAAAAAAAAAAAAAAAAAAAAAAGAAAAAAAAAAAAAAAAAGAAAGAAAGAGAGAGAGATGAGAGAACATCAAATTTATAGTCGGTTAATATGATGATTTTTTTAAAATATAGTTATATAATAAACCATACATGCAATGTAATTATAATTCCTTTCAAATTCTCAACTGCAGAGTAATAAGTTTAAACATTTTAGACGGATAGTCAGACATCAAAGGGATTTCACAAGTATTCCGTTTTTGATCTTAGGGTACAGCGCAATAAAAAGAAAAAATAATTAGAATAGATAAACTATAAACATGGTATATAGATAAAAAGTTAATGCATCTTTTGCAGTCTAAATTTGAAACTGATGGTTATTTAATCCCAATTTTTCTATTTTATGAAACAATATCAAGGATTAGTTGAATATGGGATAAACGTAAAAAATCTACCTGTATCAATGAGCCAATTGAAACTTTTCCGATTTATCCATCCCTAAACTTTCCTCTCTTTTCTAAGGAAACCTTCACTTCCAAGTTTCGGTTTTTAAATCCAATACAATAGAGAAGTTGATGCACTAGTTGACAGGTGTCCAAAAAAGGAACTTCAGCGCGCGGGAAAAAGTGTGCTTGACCAGTTCTTCGGAGGTCGGACGCGCCGAGACCGAAACCTTTCTCTTCTGACTACTGAAGTGAAAATGAAGGTAAGAAAACGGCCATCTGGTTTCTTTTAGTGACGTCACGGTGATGGGAAGAAACGAGTAAAAAGAAGCCCGGAACAAGAAGAGGAGCTTTGAAGTAGAGAGGCTGGTATTTGACACTCTCTCGGTTCGTTTCATTAGACGAAATGCATCTGCTGTGTTTGTTTAACTTAGTTTGTCAATTTTATTGATATTGTTTTAATTTATTTTGTATTTTTTGCAATTTATAAATCAGATACAAATCAGAAATTTGTAGTGAGAGCGATTCTTTAGATTTCATTTAAGACAAAAAAAGTTTTGTGGTTGTCTCTCTTTATTAAAAAATTATATCTAAAACCAAAATATGACACTAAAATAACATTATGCAAGCATTTCATGAGTATATTCCATATTTCTAAAAAAATTTAGGACATTCTTTATTTATAACAAAATTTGCACTTATGTTTTAAGTATGGGAACTTACTAGAAAGTTAACAACTTAAAATAATTGAAAAATTATATTATTCGTAGTTCATTTACCCAACCGTGTTACCCACAAATTGACAACTATATTGTTACCTAGTTAGAGCACTAAAAAAAAAAAAAAAAAAAAAAAAAAAACACTTGTTTAAGCATTCTCAGCCATTGTTTCGTACTTTCTATATAATAAAATTTTCAATTATGTTTTGTATCTGTGAAATTTCCCTTTTCACTAATTTGCAAGTAAAAATAATGGCAATACTATACCATTCTTGGTTTACTTACCCAACAGTGTTACCTAATTATGACACTAAATTAACCAACTATCGTATTCAAAAACATTGTTATGATTAATGCATTCTTTATTTATAATAAAATTTTCACTTATGCTTTGCATTTGTGAAGTTACTATTATAACTAACTTACAAGTACATTCTGTGTTTATAATAAAATTTTTAATTATGTCTTGTTTCTGTGCAGTTGCCATTATAACTAGTTTGTAAGAAGAAGAAAAAAAGAAATATGCCATTCTTGGTTCACTTAAACAACTGCGTTACCTAACTATAAAACTATGTCAACTATATTATTCAACTATGGTACTAAAAAACAATGTTTAAGCATTGCTCTAGTATATACTATGTCTATAATAATAAAACAAAGAGTCTGTGTGTCTGTCTGTGTGTTTGTCTGCGGCTCAATCCTTGTGGGCTTATAGAAGGTGACTTTCAATATGCGTAGAACTTTGAAATTTTCAATGTGAGTAACTATGGCCTTTTAATTGTGTTTTTCATAACCAGAATGCAAAACTTTAATTAGTTTCTTTTAATTAATATTTTAAATTTTTTAAAGTTTTTTTATATAAAGTGACTTCAAATAGGCGTAGTACTCTGAGCGTTTCAACAAAAGTAGTTTCAGCCTTATAAATTTGATTTTCCCAAACAGAATGCTAAAATTTTTATTAGTTTTTTCAATGAATTTTTTAATTAGTTTTTTCAATGAATTTTTTAATTAGTTTTCACTTTTTCTTTTACAAATCGATTTTAAGTAGGAGTACAGCTCTGACATTTTCAACATAAGTGATTTTGGCCTTCTAATTGGACTTACGGCAAACATAATGTTAAAATTTGTATTCGTTTTTTTTTTTTCTTTTTTTAAATTAATTTTTAAATTAATTTTAATTTCTATTTACAAAGCGACTTCTAAAAAGGGTAAAGCTTTGAAATTTTTTTCATAAATAGTTTTGACCTTCTAATTGAGCTTATGAAAAACCGAATGTTAAAATTTTAATTAGTTTTTTAATTAATTTTTTAATTACTTGTTTTACAAAGCGACTTCTAAGAAGCGAACAGCTTTGAAATTTTCAACGTTAGTAGTTCTGGCTTTCTAATTTTGTTTTTCACAAGCAATTTTAAAATATTCTCAGAGGGATAAGATGAACTCTATTAATATATTAACAGGAATTTTTTTTTTGTCTCAACATAGTGGTGGTTCTAATATTACGGATTTACTTCGCAGTTAATTTTTAGCGAGTGAAGCGAGCTTATGCTTGCACAGTAATGAACTTTATAGCGAGTTAAGAAAGCCTGTACTTTCAGCAAGCGAGGTGAACTTGTGCTTGCCTAGCAATGAATCTTTCAGCGAGCGAAACGAGCTGTGCGCAACAATGAAACTTTTAGCGAGTGAAGCGAGCTTGGTTTTGCTTAGCAGTGAATCTTTCAGCGAACTAAGCGAGCCCGTTCGTGGAGCGCCAAGAAATGGGACCTATATACCTATGACGGGTCCACCACCCGGGACCATGTAACTAGTATTTAATAAAATTTGCAGTTATATTTTATATATATGAAGTTACTATTATAACTTATTTACAAGGTAAAATAATTGAACAATTATGCATTTCCTGGTACTGTACTGAGTAAATAACTACGGTAGTCAAGAATTGTGAAGATCCCCACAATCTAGCACCCTAACCTTGACATAAATATTAAGCAATGGTAATCAAAGAACGATACGAACTCTGACAAACTACCACTACGGAAAACTTTAAACTGCCAACTTTTTTAATTACATTTATTTTTTGTGTGTCAGTTTAATATTTTCTTTCCTGTCTTGCCTGCCACTTGCCACTGTCTTGCTTGCCTTCTGACTTGTCAAGTACACATTGTATAGTGTTAAACTGAGAAGAGGTTGTAGTTGCCTACTTATATTGCAGTATAAGTCTAATAGCTGAAATAAAGTTAAAATTATCTCACTTTACTAACTATTATTTCGCATAACTTAAATAACTTGTCCAGATAAAACATTAACGATTATTTACATTTAAAGAAGACAACTAATAAAAACTTATTGAACTGTTCATAGGTAGAAAAAAAAATAAAAAAATAAGATTCGCATTAATACAAAAACTCCGTATGGTAAGAAATATTGTTTTCTCAAAACAAGTTGCATAATAAACAATTTATGACCTGTTAGTTTAAATTAAAGGAAAGTAGCATGAAAGAGGAGTATACAATTACCTGAAGTTAATTTACTGACTCGTGCACTATACATCGCATCGTAAATATTGGCTGTTTGTCATTTTGGTTAATACACAATTGGTACTTTTCAACCAAAACAAATGGACCAACACAGGCTGTTGTTTTAAACTTATCTTATTATAATATTTATATAGAATTCATAAGCTATTGAGATTGAAATCGTCCATGTGAAAATGATTTTTATCAACAACCATTCTTCTATACTAGTTTTAGAAATTAATTTGAAAAGAGTTCGAGCAAGAGTCTTGTTTAAAAATCCAATGAAGTGAAGTGGAATGCTCCCTTTTTAAACGGAAGTGGTCGTATGAATTGATATTGATCTTGAAGTTTGAGTCTACGTTCTGCATTTTATAAATTTGTATGATTTGAATGAAGTTTCTTTTTAGAAACCTCCCAAAGATACATATCAGAAACTTTAATGAAGCAAAATATACTCGTGTAATTTCTCAGAAATTGAATTTGAAAGAAAATCGTTAAATAATTTTTTCATAGGTGCTAAATAAAAATAATTAAATGTTAAAGATTTTATTTATTGTAAGTACAAAATAAATACTTTTATTCTTTATTTAAAATCTTATATCAGGGCATTTATTCAATATTTTATCGATACAATTTAAATGGAGCTAAAAACAACACATTATAGTAATAGTAAAGCAATTGCGAATCATATTAATATATAAGTTTATTAGTTTGACGTTGATTTTTAAATCACGCCAAAAGGACTTTATAAATTTATATGAAACTTTTGGTATGTATTCACAACATCCAAAATAAAGATGTACACTGAGATATAAAGTATTTCAAATGATGGTGCTTAAGAATTCGGAAAATTGTCTGTTTTAAACTTATTTTTTACTTTAAAATAAAATTCAAAGGGAATTGAGTATTTTATCAAATATTATGACATAGTTAAGTACATTTATATTTGAAAGTTTTAATCACACAATTCTGTAGCTTATTGATAGTTTATGGCACGAGTTGAAAGTTAGCTTATTAAAATGAACGATATTGATCTTAAAATGTGTTATTTCAATCGACATACAGAATGGGAGGATGTTTTTTTTTTTTTTTTTTTTTTTTAATGGTAAATTCTTGTCTTCTTTCAATTAAACTTCAGTATTTACTTTTAATAAGTATGTAAATAAGTATCTAAATGCACGCTCAGTCTTGACGGTTTAACTCAAATAGAAGTGATATTGAAAATACAACTTCAATGTTTAGAACCATGTTAAAATATTTAGTTTTTTTTTTTTAAATGAATTGTTTCTCCAAATAAATCGTTATTACCCTTTTATGACCTGCCATTGGGCAGTACTGATAATGGGTCAACATATAACTCTAATAGCTGAATTTTCACAAAACGTGGACTTGAATAAATCGCTTCCCTGCCTTAATTTTGAATATTCACACACACTGGAAATATATATAAATAAATATCTCAGAATAGATATATTTGACAATTCCCATTACCTATTCTACCCATAAGGGTATTGTTTGAAGAGGATATATGGTTTAAAATACAAAACTATGATGTTTCTAAGATTTTTTTTTTTATTCACTAGTGAAATATAAACTCACCTGATTGAAATAACCTTTCAATTAGAAAAAGTTACTGAAAAAAGTAGCATAAAAGTTTTATTTTTAATCGCTCAATTCTGAAACAAAATATTTTTTTAAATTAAAAAAAGTTAGAAAGTTACCTTTCTTGTTGAAAAAGTATCTAAATGAAATTTATACATTTTTTAGATTATACTAATACACATTTTAAAGCAATAGTTTGATAGTTAACTGATTTTTTATTACAATCATTTTAAAAGTAAATAAAACAGAATTCTTAAATCATAACAGTTACGAATAACTATAATATTGATTTACTTTAAGAATAATGTGGTAAGAGTAATCTGTGATAAGAAGGCAATGAACCAGTGTTTTATAAGTACATAAAATATTAAGCTTTCTTTTTGATATTGTAGCTTTTGAATCACCATTATTTTCAGTTTCTTTATCTATTCAGTTTCTTTAACTTTGATAAATTTCATTGACTAATATTTACTAAAAAATTGAAATTATTTGAAATATTTTAATCAATCAATTTTTTTACAAGAGCAATATTCGGAAGGCAATGCTAGAGACAAAATGTTAGTTTGTCAATGCTAGTTTGGCGATGCTAGTTTACTAGAAAGAAATGCTAGTTTGTTCTCATGACTTCCATTTCCTGGAGACTAGACAATTTTGTCTTCACGTAGCGATGATTTGAAACTGAGTGTGGTTAGAAAATCGAGCTAGTTCTATTACAAATTAAGTTCAATGACTATTTGCGAACATATTATTTATATTGAAAACAAAAACTGTCCATATACAATGTCCTATATTATAGACTTGCAATTAAAAAACATTTAATTTTTGATAATGTGTACAAATGTGTTGTGCCTTGTTATGTATTTTTCAAACCATATGATTTGTATATATTTTAATTCAGGTTATCTTTTCCGATTCTAATTGATCAGCTAAAATTCAGATGCAATGAGAAGAGTACTAAATTTGAATTTGTTATAAAATGTATGCTGAATTAGAAATCTATTTTTTTTCCTATCTTTAAATATTAAAGTGGGGAAGGGGGTAGAGGTGAAAAGTATTTAAGCAAAAAGCAAGTACTTTATAAATTTTCTTTATCTAGGAATTAAATTCTCACCAAAAGATGGTAAATAAGGTAAGAATTTTTAGAAGTGAAGCACTTTCTTGAAAATCTGTACTCATTCAAGAATTCCCTCGAACACTAAATAGGATTTATTATCTATTGTGAACATATAAATAAATGGTAAATCACTGAAGATTCTTCACGTGAAGTGCTTGCTATTTGAGTTATTTTCTTGTTTCTCGTTTATGGGTATTTTCCCACGTTTACCACGTATTTTCTTCTGCTTGCGGATTACGATTGCTGTGAAACTGTGACGAAGTTTCGTATCACGAATTTTCTTCGCACATCCATGTGTCAAAAAAAAAAAAAAAAAAAAAAAAAATGCCTTTCGGAACGAAAAGTTAATGGTTCTCCGTAAACCATCTGTGTTGTTCTAATAAGCTGAAATACACGATCAGATGTTTTTTAAAAACATCTCCAGATTGGGGTAATTTTTTCATTGAAAGGAAAATCGCTCTCTCTACATATTGTCTGAACCCTAAAAGCAAACTAGTATTATCGCAATGAAAATTGAATTTCAAATAGTTTAGTTTGCCTTCAAGGAACATATTAGAAAACAACTAAATGAATTCTGGCCGAATAGTTTAAGAGTATTGGAAACTTGAGTGACATTAATATGTTATTGAAATATTTCGTTATGAATATTCTGATTAGTTAGGGTCGGATTGATAGGAATGATAGGATACATTGATAGGAACGAAATATGCATAAAAGAATTGAAATTCAAATATCTGATGTTACCCAATACAAGAAAAACATATTTTTCAACTAGGCGATAGTTGTTTATATTATTGATATTATTATTCCATACTTATGATATAAATTAGAAATCCCTAAGAGAGAATGATAAGAGATAATTACCTTTTAATCACATTATTATTAAAGTATAAATTTTTTCTTGATGATTATTAAATTGGTTTTCTTCCCAGAAAATTACAAAGAAACTTTTCTATGACAATATAACATTGGCAGCAATTTTTTAGTTAGACTTTTTAAAGTTAACATAAAATCCCTAATATTATTCTCATGTTTAATCAAATATGCCATGATGGAAAGAACTATACAAATATTTAATTTTACGTCTGTAAAATGATGAAACTTTTATGTAAGAGCGTAATTCCTAATGTCTTTAGTGATAATTAAAAACTGCTTTCAAGGATTTTAGTGCAGTCATAAATTTTTCTGTAAAAATCAATCTAAATATGGGTTATAGGGTTAGGTATAAAAATTTTAACAATCTAGTAACACTTTTAAAACCATAATTGTATGTAAGTACAGTATTTTCCGGAAGGAAGTTTAGAGGAGGAGAATGAGTTTCGCACAAGAAAAACACACCAATGTTTTCCACCAGGCCGCTTAAACAAGGCAAAATAACTCACTGCAATCACCATCGATTTTCACCATTTTTGAAAGCAAAATTTGTTAAAATCAGATTTCGGTACGTGAACTCCTGACAACTTATGTAAAACCCCAAACCTTACACAGCCAAAGGACACTAGAAACTCCAGTGTCTTCTGGTATCTCTGGTATATTTTCAATTTTGTTACATTTCGAGGAACGTTCTAAAAATGTTTTTCGAAATTAACAAAATTGCTATTTTCTCATTCTCAACTTTAACTTCCAAAGGCGATCACAGGAAATAATCTTAATGTACATACGATCTACCTTTCGAACTCTGAGAACACGGCAGTTCACCTCTTTCACCTCAAACCTCCTACTGAGAAAGTGTAAGGTCTCCATACAACCTCCTCTGGAGTTAGAATAACGTATTATGCCTAATCAGACCTCAGTGGCAAACCCCCCAAAGTGGGAGCAACAGCGGGATACTGAGATCCACAGCTTGTAGGTTACATTCTGTTTGTATATGCATAGATATTCAAAAAATGTCAATCGTCTGGACAAGGTAAATAGATAAGGAAATGAATGTAATTAGTTCGTAATGCAAGTCGAGGTCATCCAATTAGTTAGTATGAATGTAAATTTGATGGGTATTAATTATTTTGGTAAAATATTGCTTAATCTATGATACGTAACAAGATGATTTTGTAATGTAGTCATGTTTCCTGGCTTAGTAATACTAAGATATTAATCGGTTATATTTATATGTTTAGATTGTGCTGAAGTTTACTCATTAGTTATACGACTTCCTACAAAAAGCTCATAATTAAGCAGTGATATTTCAGAGTAAGAATTAATGTAGAGAAAAAACTATTGGGGAATAATAAAGTATAACTAGTTTCATTGAAGGCTTCAAGCAAATTCAGCTGCAAAATTAGCAATAAACCTAAAGCCAAACTGCGTTAAGATATCATTATATATTCCATAATAATAAAAAAGATGTTGATAGAAACTATTCCTATTTATGTTTGAAGCCTTAAATATCATGAATTGTTAGGACACCAAAGAGGAACGAGAAAAAAAAATATTGTCATTATACAATATCACTTTCGGTGGTAGATTGTTCCTTAACTTACACTCAATTTATGGTTTATATATACTGATAATGTTCAGGCTAGAACTGGAGATAAAATGTATTAAATTCAAACAGGAAAGGAGTATTTAGCTTATAAAATATAACGTATGTCACATTTTCAGTTGTTAAGCCAGCAAGTAACTTCGAAATTTAGTTTAAATAATTACGTCTTCAAAATTATAGCCAACAATATTGTGGAGAATAAAACTTATAAAGAATGTCTCTATACTTTTTTTAGTAGTATTAATATTAGTAATATTAATTTGAGAAACCAAGCCTCCAGTATAATTCCTGCATTTCTAGAATATAAGTGCAATATGTGTTTAAATCAAACTTTTCTTAAATTTCATTTTTATGGTAGTTTTTGTTAAATTGCAAAAACAGTAATTTACTCGAAGAACATAAGTAATTTGTTTCAAATATTGACAAACTGTGACATTACAATAATGTTTATAATGTTGAATATATTTTCTGCAATGTTTATTTTCTGCAAATTACTGCCTTCCAAACAAAATATTTCTCAGCTATATAGAGTTCTTGAATGTGAACATTAAGTAATTAGTGAAAATAGTTTATGCTTGGAAATAAATGTATACCATCAATTTAATAGGAATATATATTTATTTATTGAGGAATTATTTTTGTAATCTTTAATGACGAAACAGGAAAGTAGTATATTTTACTATTAACATAAAGGCATTTAAGCCATTATACTAAAACATAGGCTGTGTATAGAAGAATAAAATAATAATATATAATACTTTAATTTATTTGTGTAACCAATCATATTGCTTTGAATTCCAATTTTATTTCAAATTAAAATTATTTTAAACTAAAAAGCTCATTTTAATTAAAATTTTAAATAATGATGGTAAAATAAAAGTAAACAAGCCGTTTCACTTTGTTCTATGAATAGTTAGAGGTTATACACTATATACAGTTCAAATACAGCATACAAAGAAAGAATATCAATTGAGTGGGCATATACTTCCTAGAATCAGAGTGAAATATTTCCTATTTATGTATTACAAATAGCTGGAAGCGATTAAAAATGCATTTTAGGATTTTTAAATACCGTAAACATTTTACCGCTTATTCAGTGTTTTTGGAAAGGCATGTCCAATTGTATATTAAACCTTTTTTTTAATTTTTTTTTTTTATTTAACCTTTAGAAAGAAATCTTTAAATTTCGTAGAAATCTTTCAATGTTTTATGTTATTTAAACAAACTTAGTATAAACTTTACATAAAAAAATTAAATTTTTCTGTGGCATCAAAAATAAAAACAATAACAGGCGATAATTTTATCAACTTTTAAGATGTTTTATTATGAATGATTGTTTAGTACATCAGTTGTCAGTTGAATTTGAAAAATAATGTTTTAATGTTCAAGAACAATAGGTAACAATTCTTAATCGAAATTTTTTAGAGCAAGACTTATGTATATAATTTAAATATATTCAAAACAATTACATACTAAACTACATCATTTTAGATAAATTAATTTAAATTACGAAAAATATCATTATGGAGAAAAAAAAACTACACTGTAATTGAAACAGGTACAAAAAACTTAATGATACCTAGTCGTCGTAAAAATTTCCGATACAATAATCTGTGTTGAATAATTTTATTTTTTACATATCATAAAGAATAAATTGGCATCCAACTATAGTTGATGTAAAATGGTTATTAATTGGATGTATGTAAAAATTTCGTTTAAAACTTTAGTTAATGGTATCGAATAGGATTGCTGACCTGACCACTAAGTTGTACTGAAAAATTACCAAATTTTCCATGTACAGTTTCTGTCACCAGATTTTAGGGTTAGAATGTAAGAAACTCCATTTGTTTTTATCTGGCTAGTTAGGAATGATTCTACCAGAAGAAAACCTTCCTACTTCCTTCGGAACCATAATTTAACATCCAAATGTTCGTTTAAAAATCTTTCTCTCTTAAACATACTTTCTTATTGATATAAATCGTGATAGTAATACGAAATCTCTTTAAACTGAAAATTTTACTTAAAGAATACCACATTATTTCAATTTCTTCCAAAGTTTAATGGCATTTCAGGCAACACTCTTTAATCTATATAATATTTCAATTCAATATAATGAATATACATGAAATCATTTTTTTTCTGGAAGCTCGACGAAGAGAAGAGAATTGTTTTAACATTATCTAGATCAAATTAGATATTCTCAGAGATCAACATTTTACTTGTGGTTTACTAGTTCACGGAAACGGTTTGAAATATATTATGACTTTGTGGTTATACTTAAAAAATTTTTCAATCCTATCGCAAGAAATTTCGACATCATGTATGTACATGTACAGTATTTAAAGAAAAATATTAATAAAAGCTTTGCTCGCCCACTTGAAATACCAAGAATCAAAACAAACAAGCATTTATTCTTCACGTGGGTGTTAAACAGGAATTCGAAGAGAAAATATATATATAAAAAAAAAAAAAAAAAAAATTAAAACAAATACAAGAGATCACTGATTTGAGGTACTCACTTCTTCAGATCAAAGGAAATCAACAATCAAGGCTGTACATATCGAAGTTTATAATTCAAAACAAAAACTGTTGATCAATATCAATAAATTTACTGTTTCTTATATCCAAAGTTTCAAAATGTTTCATATAAGCTAAAGAGTATAAACAACCTATAGTTTTGTGTTATGTATATTTTTCTGAATTCAAGTTTGGAAAATATTTTATTTCATACTTAATATATATATTTTTTTAAATTGTTCGTTACTTGTTATCATTGAGTTTCTGAAACTTAAGTATGTAATTTGTTAACTAGTTGTCATTGTGCAAGAGGACGCCTTTCCCCATTGTTCAAAATTACACATTTCATTTTTAGTTTGAATTTTGATGAAAAATAATAATAATAATAATAATAATAATAATCCGCAAATGTATGGTTCCAGGAGCGTATCTAGGGTAATGTGTTTGGGAGGATAAGATCAGAGGAAGACTGCGTGACGCTTACAATTCAAATATTGGTATTTATGTATAGATTAAAATAATTGTAACTTTTGGTTCAAGTTGAAAATTGGGTTAGTTTTTTTTTTTATCTATCTTTCTTTCTTTGCTTTCTTTTATTACGACCTCTGACTGTTAAAGGGTTATCTGACAACCCAGTGCCCCTCCCTCCCTTTGGTTCCACGTAAGGTCCATTTGGGCTACTTCTTGTCTAACAGAATGGTGTTTTACAACCTACCTAGTTATGTTTTTTTGTTTTGTTAATTAGTTAAATTATTTTGTGAATAATTTGAAAAATGTGGCAAAAGCTCGCATTTGTACCAAACCCGAAAATATTATCAAGGATTTACCATGCTCTTATTTTATAGACAGATAAACAGATAAAAAAACATTCTAAGTTTTTACTTGAACCATTGTTGATAGTTTTGGAATATTTTAAATATTTGACTGTAGAAATACGAACAATCCTCTTCGATTATGTTGAAAAAGAACTCCTGTTCGCACTACCTTTTTATTGAGAAACAATATAAAGTATCAGTATGAGTTGTTTAAAGTTTACTGTAACGTTATCATATAGTTAGCAAACTGCAAGTTTTACTCTCTGCTTAAAAAATTTCTTGACCTAAACGCGTCACTAGACGTCGTTCAGTATTTTTATTTTAAAATGTACAAGTCAAAATGTTTTTAAAATTATTTAAAAAAAAAAAGTATCTATCATTTATAAAGAAGCATCACTATAATAAAAAATAAACAAAAAACAAAATCCTGCTTCTATTTTCTCTTATTTTTGAAGGTTTTGAAAATGAAGTAGATACAAAATGCTGTTTTTTAAAGTCTTTTACAAGGATCGTAATTAAGATATCATTCTCAGAATTTTTATAAAAGTTCTCGGATAGTGCCTTTCAAAATGATCTCTAAATATTGCCGCTTACTAAGCTATTTCTGTAATGGCAAAAAAATATCTTTAATGCGAACTGCGTGTTTATGCCAATGAGTGTTCTTGGTGAAGTCTCTCGGAATTCAGAAAAACATGCGCCTTTTCTATAAATTTGTATTAGACATATTATATATAAAAACGTCCAGTGTTTTCTAAATACATTTATTAGAAAAAAAAAATCAACTATGGTATCTTCAATAATTTAAATCCACTATCATAGTCTGCATAATTTTAAACATTTTGAAGTTGTGAATGAAGAATTCGTAATCATCAATTCTGAATGGAAGATTATGAATGGCGTATACATATATTCTCTTCAAGTAGCCACGTTATGTAGTAATTTCACACAACTATTGTAATCACCATAATCTTATTCAATTCAGAAAGAAGTATCGCTTTAACAATATAAGGTACCAAACAATGTTCCAAACAGTCCGTGACCTTCCAAATTTGCATTCCAAGGACTCGGAAAGCAACACAACGAAAGCAGCCCAGCACTTTCACACCAACAGATGGTCTCAACATATCCTCAAGGACGTTTACCGCCCTTTTTAGAGCTGACAACAAACACAATAAATAAAAGAAAGTGATAGGATTGAGAGAGAGCTGACTGGACAACCTAGCTACTTTTTAAGAGAAAAAGTTCGAGTCATCTTCCAAGGACAGTCACACCGTCCTGTGTTCCCACTCAAAACGCCTCCTCTTTTATGACTTGGAGGCTCCTCAGCCCAACCTTTTGCTGCATCCTACACTGTGCCTGTAGGAGGTTGTTTGCTCAACGGAAGAAATGTTTTCTTGTTTAGTGATGTCGTTAAGCTCGGTCTGGAAGAACAGAAAGTTTTATCCCCAATTTATTAGAGGCGGTGACTTTTATCATGTATAAGCAGTTCTGCTTTACTATGGAAATGAGGAAACATATTTTTAAAATTATGACAAAACAGCCAACAATAACATATAAATCTTGCAGTATTTCACTATGTATCTAAATATCAGACGCAATATTATTGAAAAACAGACAATATATTTTTTTTATTCTGAAAGTTTAACCCAATTTAATTTGATTTACCCGCTTCAATTTAATAAAAAAAAAAAAAAAAAAAAAAAATACAGTCACTACAAGTTTTACGTTATCACGATTGCTTTGCGATTAAAATATGTTAGCTACACATATTATCTACCTTTGTCATCTACACATTGTCTACCTTTTGCTTAAAACTGTCCATTTGTTATGAATTTTATAATTAGACGGACAGATTTAAGTAAGTAAGACGGACAGATTAAGTATAAGTTATCATAGAGTATATTGTGCTGTTCACAGGATTTACGTGCAATACATGAGTAAATCCGTGATGGAGGCTGATAAATATTTGCCTTTCATATAAGAAAAACACAAAGAAACTCTCATCTTGTAGACTACCCAACAATACAAAGGAGTTATACCACAACACTGTAGTTTCTGCTCGTTTCCAAAAAAAGATTTTTTGGTAATTTTTCATTCATTCAAAAATAAAATTCGCTTTTTCCGCCCTTTTTATACTACAAAGAATATACATGAGTATTTGTAGTATAGAATTCACTGAATATTCTCTGATAACTTATTTCATTCTGTTTTCTCATTTGATATTTACAAATTTCACTTCAATTTTCTAGTCAAACACAATACAAAATAAAAACACACAAGCAGTTTTCGATGACAAAAAAAAATTTCACCACTTATTGTACAATCTTACTTAACGATGTAAAAAAAACCTCTAATTTCGAAAAAATGACGCATAAAATTGCATAATAATTAATGATTCAGTATTGTTTTAACATTCTTTTAAATTCGAAATTTCACAATTAAATTGAAACTCAATGCTATTTTTATGATCCATTTCTATTTAAAGAAAACCTTTGTTCTCTAAAATACCAATAATTAAGTCCTCTTCCCCCAAAAAAGGCCATTTAAATTCACCTTCAAGTGAGAAAATATATTAAGAAAGGCTCATATAATTCTAAATTTATTGAGCTGTTCCAAAAAGGTTATCTTGAAATAGTCAATCTTTTTTGTTGAAATTTAAAGTCAGTTTTTAAAAATTATTTATGGTTTTCGATTTATTTCTTTTTTTAGTAACAAAAAATATCACCTTTTAACAATAAACAGTGATTATATTACTTAAATTTTTTAGCTCCCTTTTTTATATTAATTATTTGGCTAATAACTTACGAGTTATTAAATATAAACATAGTTTTGCTTTAACAACGAAAGCATGCATTTAGAGAGTTTGTAAGGATTATGAACTGCAAAGTTGTCATTTCCAAAATTATATTACTATATATTTCAGGATATGATATCAACTTTAAGAAAGCATTTTTTTTTTTTTTGCTTTTTTTTTTTGTTGAAAAATTTACCTTGAGTATATTTGCATTTCAGTCTCTGAACCAATCTGAGAATCAAATAATAAGAACAAAAGTATTTATGTAAAACTTCTTCCAACTCATAATTTATTTCGAACGAAAAATATTTTTTACTCCTGAAAATAAATCCATACTACCATACGTACCATTAAACGCAATGTAAACTATGTACATGTTTTCTCTCTGAAATAGGTAACACGGAAAGACTTTCAGCTACTTTTCAAAGTAGAAAACATTTTTATTTATTCCCCGAAAATTCAACTATAAAACCTATTAAAATACCAATTTATTTCAAAATAACTTCAATAAGGTAGGTTTATTAGCACATAAATATATTTCCGCCATCTATCCACATAATTCTCTTAAGCGTGTCCAAAAAAGAAAAAAGAAATCAGTATTTGTATATGCGTTTTGGCAACACCGGCCGTTTGTTTATATATTGGAATCAACGGTTGTTGAATGGTTCAATCGAAGCTCTAGAATAAAATTATTCTGTGTGTTGTTGCGAGGAAATGAGTTTGAATTTAGACACTAGTAAAATTTGATGCATTTCCATCCGAAAATTTTGAATATAAATTAGAAAACTATATTATGTTTTTAATAGTTTGACTCAAAATACTATATTTAGAGTCTTAATTGGAAAAACACATCACAAACAATTCATAACCTCAACTTAAAAAATATTATTTTGTATGATCAAATATATTGTTTATGCAAATTTATTAAGAATAATGAAATGAATAAGGCGAAAATATAGAGATGGAAAAGAGTCAATGCATGGCAGTAACATTTTGGAATGAAAACACATTGTACATCAGAAGTATGATTTTTTCCCTCAATTACCTCTTAGAAATATATTTGTATTGAATTTAATGAGTTATTGAAAAACAGGCAACAAATTCACCCACTATGACAATATTGATATAATGAAGATATAATTGAAGATATAGAAGCACCACTAAAATTCGTAGAAATTCTATTATGTTAAACCTGTTGACTGAACCGTACCCTAACATTTGAAGAACAAATATAAAAAATGCTTTGTTTGTCTGTCTACACGCTTATTGTCAATCATGAGATAACTCGTCATTGGAAGTCTGCTGGTATAATATGCGTGTAGTTAATAGGTTACTAAAATATTTATGTACCTGAAACTTTTCTATTATATATTTAATTCTTATTTATAGCAATTAATGCGAGTTTTACATATTGAGAGGCACAAAAAGTGAGCAATACCCAAAGCTAATTGAAAATAGATTGAATTCAAAATTTTGTTCTTAAGTAAATCGAAGTTATATCAAGTTCGAAGAGTCATAAATTAATTCTGTAGACAAATTACTTGATTTTTTAAAAACTTTTTTTAAATTAACGTTATAAAAATTTTACAAATCCGGATTTGATTAAACTGCTATATATTTTAAACTTTTTTACTAAAACTGATTTGTAATTCAAAGTAAACAGTGAATTAATTGAATGTTTATGCCAATTCTGTACCTAATGAAACGTTTAATATTGATTGTGTCAATGATAGGGCATTTTTTCCTTTAAAATAAATAAAATTTCTTTAGTTTCCGAATTTTGTAATAGAGTAATTGTTTTTGATTACATAACCGAAGAAAATGTATAAAAGCCACTTTTCTACAACTTTTAGTTTCAATCAAATGAAAATGTATCCACAATATTTGACATTTGATGACATGAATTTAAATTTGCAATCATGCAATTAATTATAACGAGTCTTGAATTTGAAGTAGAACCTACTATAAAAACATTATTGTAAACCTCATGAAACTACAACTTTTTAAGCCTAAAAGTGATCAAAAGTAAATCTAGTTGTTGTTTGTAATGATATAATTTTTGTATTCAAGCATAAACAAAAAACGAAAGTAACATGATGAAAAATGGTGTCGCAAGTGATCTGGAAACTAGTTCAGATTCAATTTGCATAAAGATAAAAGTATTAAAAAATAGCAATCAGGTCAGTCGTTTGACCAACCACTTTACATTAGTCAATTTCATATACACTGGCACGTAAGATGTGCAGTATGTAAGAGTGTATGCGGTAACAACTCTTTGTTTATTAACTTATTTTGAAATTCAACTTCTTTTAATCTGAGCTTGAGACATTTAATTCATGCATTTTAGTATTGCGTTTTTACTATACTATTTTTAACACATAAGTAGCAAAGCCCATAATTGTGAAAGCACCCAAGAGTAAATTTCTGTAAAGTTCTAAATTGCTTAAGTGATTTCTTGGAAATTTTCCCAGTGTAAGGCATTGTCATTGAAAATTGCAAATATTTTAATTATTTTAAATCATTCTCAGAACAGTCAGTCATCTTATTAAGTCAATCATTACTCAGAACATTTTCTTTGATCCCATTTATGTCCATTAATACATATTTATTAAATGGTAGTCTTCCGTTAGACGGGTACCAGACAAAAACTGCCAAATTACAGAGATAACTCATCCAAACTGACAACCTTCAAATCATTTATAATTCCTATAACAAACAGTAAACATTTAGGTTTGGGGATACATTTACGCGTCATTTAAATGTGTAACTGTTTACCAACTGGTATCTGTTTAAAGCAGCGTTAGCCAGTAGGCGGCCTGCGGGCCGGATTTGGCCCGCGACAGATTTTTCTGCGGCCTGCCGACAGCACAGAAAATTAAAAAAATAAAATTTCCTGGTATGGATTTTTTTTTTACATAAGTGTAATTTGCCCGAAATAGCATGTGTTAACTATGTAGAACAGAGTTCTCCACTACATGCCCGAAGAAACTTTGAGCAAGATTGTTTTTATAAAGAAAAAATACAGGAATAACGTAACTGAATCTCATTTGGACAATTTATTAAGACTGGTTGCAACAAATACTGCGACAGACATCGACTTTATCATAAAATAAACTGGACGATTTCGACCGCCATCATCTCACAACTGACATCGACTGAAACAGAGTAATCTGCAAGTACAGTTTAAATACTTTTGAAGTTAGGTCAAGTCCCATTGTCCCGTTGGAACGAAATATTTACTTCTTTTTTAGACTTTAATTTAAAAATAATAAAAATTATTATTTTTTAATTATTTGAAAAAAAAGAAAAAAGAATCAAATATCAATTGTAAATTGATTTAAAAAAAAAAATAATAATAATAATAAAAAAAAGTTAATATTTTTCAGTTTTCATATATGTTGTATATTGTTAAATCGATGATAATTAAAGATGCATATACTATTGGTGTATCCGGCGCGTGAAAAGCTCCAACATAAGTCATACGGCCCGCCTCTAAAAGTTAGTGGCGAACGCTGGTTTAAAGGAAGATTACCATTTAAATATAATAAGGCTCCATAATTCAGTTGGCTATAAAGTATTGAAGATGTTTTTTGTTATTTAACTACTGTCAAATTCCGTTAACATGAAGTCGATGGGGCCACTGAAAAACCGAATTTCATGTTAACCGTCTAAAAAACTTTTTCATCTAATTATTGCAAATTTAAATCTACTAGCAATATGTGTATTTATTACTGCTGTATTTTAGATAATTTACATTGCAAGGCTTATATTTAGTATAATAGTTTAACAATATATTCATTAGGAAAAAAATGTATTTACCGATAAACTATTATTTATTTAACTTAATAAGAATTCTATTACTGATTTGTGCTTTAAGTTTTTAATAAAATAAAAAAATATGTGTCAACCTCTCCAAAATTATTTAAAGCACATAAGGTATTGTCCTGCGGCATAGGAAACGTTGCATGGTTTCTAGAGGTCGGAAATATCGATCAAAATAAATATCGATACTATATCGTTGCATAGAAAAAGATATCTATACATCGATACATGATTTTTTTTTATTATTTGATTTTAAATTTTGTTTTGCGAATTTTGTGATCGAATTTTGTTGGCGAATTTCTACTTTTCATGATTGCTTTTTTGTAAGGTGATTACTTTTTCTACTGAAATGGATCTATTACAAAAAAAAGGGAAGTTATATTTTCGCTTAATTGGTGCAGTGATTATAAGAAAAATTTAGATAATTTTCAATAGCTTTTAAGTGTATGGCAAAATATTGAATACTGGTGCCATTTTAACTGTCTCTCAGCCAAGTTCAAACTTTAGTTTTGAAGTTTTTGACAAGGGTATAAAGAAATCGAAAAAACACATGGAACTACAAAACGATCATCAAAAAACTAAAAATGTTTAAAAATATCGATATATCGGTGACTTTTATCGATATTTTTATAGAAATATCGATAAAAATACCGTCGTATTGATATATCGCCGACCTCTAATGGTTTCACCTAAAAAAAAGCAAGTGGTTTAAAGAGTACATTATTTTCATCTTAAGTGGTATTTCATTATGTGAGATTTCATGTTAAACGACTAAATTAAGTTTTGAGTTTTAGCTTCATCGTACGGAGTACGTCTTTTACATCGGGTTAAACGGGATTCCGTATAAAGGGATAGAGCGTTAACGGAGTTTGACTGTACAAAAAATACGCTGAAAATTGAAATGTCTTAACATAAGACCCAGAAGTGGCACTGGATTCAAAAGCCAAATGCGATTTGAAACTTTAAGGGATTTATCAATGGAGGAAGTTTCAGACAGTTGAAGTGCTCGAATGGGTTGGGTATCTTTATTCACATTGGTAAAGATTTCAAGCAATTATTAGGTATGAAATTTAAATAAGAGTGATATACACTCTGATTATAATATTCTTTATTGTTCATGTTTCAACTCTCTCGGGAATGAAAGCTTGTACTACAAATACTCGTGTCTTAAATTAAGACATCTTTTGACGTTTGTATCCAAAGCCACTTTTAACTCTTATTTTGACACTTCGATTTACAGTGTACATAATAATATGTGATTATGCGAAATACAGTGCATGATAATATGCGATTTACAGTGTACATAATATATATATATATATATATATATATATATATATATATATATATATATATATATATATATATATATATATATATATATATATATATATATATATATATATATATATATATATATATATATATATATATATATATATATATATATATATATATATATATATATATATATATATATATATATATATATATATATATATATATATATATATATATATATATATATATATATATATATATATATATATATATATATATATATATATATATATATATATATATATATATATATATATATATATATATATATCATATCCACCCTGTATCCTATTCTTGGAACAAATATAAATTATCATCGGAACATAAAGTTTCAGTAAAATGGCTATTATATTATAGTACATAAAGGATTTATGATTTATTTCTGAAAGCAATTATATAAAAAGCTTTGCTTTTAAAATGCTTTTACGTTTTCCCCACCATTATATAAAACGAGGATTGGCATTATATAAAGAACCAACGCGTATTTTCTCTTTTCAAAACAAGTTCATTGTTCAATTGTTATTATATTCCACTATTTTTCATAAATTAGTTTTCGTTACTGCCAAAAGCGACCATAGATAACAGTTAGAGCAAAATTTTTATGTCAAAAATCCCTGAAAAGAAGGTTTTTTTCAGCATTGGAATTTTTTCTCAAACTTCCGCAATAAGTCAAGTTGTCTTACAAAATGTCCTCTAATAAATATTCTTAGACTTTTTCAATGTAACCTTATATGTTACTGTTTCAAAACATGAAACGTAAAATAACGTTTGAAATGCCTGTTAACTTCAAGTTTCATAAATAAATTGAAATTGATATAACCTGTCAATGCCCAAGATTCTTTTTCAAAGGTTCCCCAGACATTGTGCAAGTAAATGGACGACAATGAAATCTTATCAGAGAGTTTAAAGTGCGAATATTTATTCAAAGATATTAAAAAACCGAACACATTTTAGCTTAACTAAAATCTGTAGTTGGTAGATAAAAAATATTCTGTCACTCTCATGGGAGCTTTAGATAAACTTCAAAATAAATTGGCTTATGCGATTCAAGTATTTCGTCAATTTATCGCTATTTCTTCATGCGATAAACAAGTATTATCTTGTTCTAAAGCAATGGAATTGTGTTATCAGTATACAAACAATTACAAAAAGTTATTTTGTGAAAAAAGTCATACGATATATAAAATTATGGTTCGTTTAAAAAGTTCAATACGCTTTAATAAAATATTAACAAAAAAAATTAACGTACTTTGATAATGTTAAACATTTAATTTTCCTTTAATAAATATGAAGTTTAAGTAACACAGTTCATATAAGATTTTTAATCTTAAAAAAGTAATTTACAAGCAAATGAAGGATATGTTTTAGCGCAACTTTTAAAGTTGATTGAAGTTTCTGCTATTTTGCTTGAGTAGAAACTTGGAACCTTCTTTTGAAAATCTTTAAATAAAGAAGAAATGCAAAATAATTTTGATCCTAAAGTAATAAAAATAATAAAACAAATTATAATTGGATCAATAATTACAGTTTTCAAATTGGAAATTATGTTTTTCCTGTTCATAGGTATTAAAAATGAAAATACATTTTTTATAACAACTATTGGATTGTGCCTTTGAAGTAAGAGTGTTCTCTGGAGAAAACATTACTTTAACATTATTAGTAGATCGTAAAAAGTATTTTAAGTTTATAATATATTGATTAAATGTTTGTAAAAGACTAACAAACCACTTTTATAACTAGGGGAGATAGGAGAATAGAGGCAGTTGTAACAACATAAATTATTTAAGTATGATTAAAGTTAGGTACTGGGATATGTTTATCAAGGTTTTTTCAAATATAATATTGAGGGGACTTGGTACCTCTTGTTTTCACAAAAAGTAATAAAAATATCAATTTTCTATTTTTTGAGTGTTTATAATTTTTGAAACCTTCTCCTTATTCTGGCAAGTTTTTGAGCTACTCCGATAGCTGCAATTGTAGAAAAACTATATTTTTATGGAGAATTTAGCATTGCTGTAATAGCTCCTTTGATGTTTCGAACGCATATTTCTCAGTGCGTGATTTTTGAAATCCCCACTTTACTTAAAAGGCTAAAATTTCAGAAAATATGAATGAAATGACTTGACATTTTGAGTGTGTCCTCCTTAATATTTATTTTACAAAAATAGGCATGGATTTTTGAATAAAATATATATATTTTATGAAAAATTTAAATGTTGAAACATACCCGCTTTTACGTTTTTCTTACATATAGGTACGGTAATAATCGTTTTTCTCGAAAACTATTTTACTTATTCCAAATCCGATGCCTAAAAAGTTCGAGGAACATTTTTAAAATCAGGGGAAAATATTGAAAAATGAAAAAGAAGATAGAATTTTAAATTTAATGAATTTAAAAAAAAAAAAAAAAATTAAATTTTGAAAACTTATAGCATTATGTTTAACTTTTTTCCCCCCCTGCTTTAAGATTAAACTTTATAGGTTTATGGATAGTTATTAGTTTTGCATAAGATAGGTTTTATCACTGTAGTTTTTTTCGTGGAGTTTCTGGGTGGGTCAGGTTTTAAAGATGTGTGTTTATGGTTTTCATAAATAAATTTTCATTCCCCCCCCCCCTCCCTCGAGTCTAGTATCATCTGAACAACGATTTATTTTAAATGTAAGCTTTTGTTACGTTTCTTTTAAATCTGATTGATAAGTACATCGAATCGAAATGAATTTTTACCTTTTTTTTTTAAATTATATTATGTAGAAACTTAAAAAAAAAAAAAAAAAAAAAATCATTTTTCTAACTTCTTATTCAAGAGTGTTGACATTTTCCGTGCATGTGTAAAATTCATGAGTTTTGTGTATGAACTAGAGTTATAAAAAAATTATGATATTATAAATGTTATAAAGTTTTAATTATGAGTGTTTTTACGAGTTTTTCATTTTTAGTAACATTATTTCAAGCAATTTTTTTTTAAACAGAGATTCTGATTATAGCTGAAGTTTAAGTTTTTTTCTTTAAAATTGTGTATTTTAAACTAAAATTATTAATTTTAAATGGATTTTTTCGATTTATTTTTATTTTTTTCAAAATATTACATAATATTTGTAATTCATACAGTTTTCAAAACCTTATTATTAAAGAAACAAATATTTTTTTTTTACGTATAAAACAATAACTGAAAAAATTTCATCCGGAGGAGTACGTAAACCTTATGTTATTTTGTGACCAAACCCTGTTAGAAAATGTATTATAAAATTATGTCTTTTACAATGTAAGATCACTTTCTGTGATTAAATAGCAATTAAATTTTTTGAAACAGTTGTGCGTCACTTATAGTTTATATTTGACGCAAATCTAACCAAGTAACCACCATTACAAATGTTATTGGTATGTCAGTCAGTTGCAACAAAAACAAATCTTTTGTAAACTGTTTTTGTATAGTAAAATTTGTACCGAAAACCAAGGTTCATTTCTTAATTGAAGACAAATACCACTTTATTTTATGTTTTTTATTCATATATCATGTGAATAATGACGACTCTATGGGTAAAAGAAAATCAAAATCGTTACTGATATCCCTATTAAGGGCAGCAGCATTAAGAGTAACATCAGTCTGTAGTTCAATGTGTAACAAACAGATGGCAGCACCAAAAGCAACAAACTCATTAAATTAAAATACTTATTTCAGAGAAGCTTTCTTTTAAAATAAATAAATAAATAAATAAAAAAGTGATAAACATACGTTTTTATGGAAAACAACAGTATCAGAAGCAGAAAAATAAATGCAGCATGAATATCAGGAAAATATATAAATGAATTGAAGTATATAAATAAATTTCAAAGTTTCGGTTTCTACTTTCAAATACCAAGTATCTTTTCATGTTATTGAAAGTATTACGTTAGGGTAAACAAAAAATCCATGTTGAATTTTGTGGTGTGTTTTGAAAAGTCTCGAGTCCAATATTTTTTTAAATGGTCTGTATAAAATAAATTACGAAAAAAATTTCAAATTTTTAAAAAGGTTTTACCAGTATTACATTGTAATTAAAAGGTGTGTGATGAGAAACCCCCCTCTCTCAGTTCAACCATAACTTAAATTAAAAAATATATTGCCTTTTCTTTATATCTTCAGAAAATAATTAGGATTTAAATTATTGCTCTACTAAATGATATTTTCTTACTTAATTCTCTTTTTTAGAAATATGTATAATTTACTTCCAATTTATTAATATTTTATTCCTTTCGCTCATGCAAGAAAAATCTAATGAATTCATGTGAAAGAGAATTATGAAACGTTTTCTGTACGCATCAATAATTGGTACATAAAATTTATTATAACTCCAAAACTTTTGTAGCAAATATTTGGTGTATTAATATGGTGTATTCAGTTATTTGTAATTTTATAAATTTAGTAATTTTTAATTATATTGAAAAATTTAATGACTAGTCTATTAATTAGGATCACTTAATTTTGTCTGTTTATCTTGAAACAATGGTTCATTATATAAAATTTGGAGTCCATATTTGATAAGTTGTTTTTATATATATTTTAAAATAAGTATAATTTCCACTAGAACAGTAATTTTCACATATTAGGAAGAAAAAAAAAAATACATGTGACAAGAAAATACAACAGCTTTACAACAATGGGATTTTAAAATGAATCGAAGTAAAGTAAATTTCTTATATTATCCTTTTGTAGAAGAAATAATACTTCAGTAAATAAAGGCTAGGGGCAAAGAAAATCAGAAAATCGTGCATTACCAAATATTTACATTCAAATAAGAATTTCAGATTTTTTAAGTTTTAAAACTATTGATCCTAAGCTAAATTTAAAACGCAAATGCACATTTATGGACATGTGTTATTAACAAAATCATTAAGTAAAAGTGAACAAAAAATATCTTTTTAGAGTTAGTTTATGTGAAAGTAATTTTATCTAAAAATACTTTTAATAATAAACAAAAGAAAACATTAACAAACTGAACATCGCAATAAACTTTGAATTTGATACTACACATATATTGTCTTTGTAAAGTATCTATTTTATGTTTCACTGATCTGAACTAATGTGGGCAAATGTGTGTACAGTATCTATCAAACCCGACAAACAAACATCGATTTTTTTGCAGTATAATTTATGAAGAAGGGGGAAGGGGGGGGGGGGGGGCGTCCATATCAAAACAAGTATTTGACAGAGAATTTGAAACTTCAATTCAAATTCACTGAAGTATAAGTATTTGCCATGTTCAGTCATAAGAATTGGCAGTTTCCCCATCTATTATTGAAATTCAATGAAATCAAACAATACCATCTATAACTATATTCTACCTAAATTTTATTCCATTTTAACCTGAATTATGTAACAGATAATTGATAATCATTCTCTTTAGGTCTGTGTTAATAAACTTCAAACCGATTTTCGACAATCCACAAGGGCAATAAATTCGACAAATTGATTTTCAATCACCCGCAAACTTCAAATTTCCATCCACAATTCCCTAGACCCAGTAACAAATCAGAATCGCGGTCTGGCGATTTCTCCTCCAGCAATTGGCAAAAAGCAAAAGTCACAACTTACCGTAGAAGGCCGTCCTCCTCTGCAGGCAGACGCATACCCTTTTAAAGACGATCATCTCATTTCAAGGTTAAAGATTTTCGTCCGCATACTCAAATACCACGTGACAAGGGGAGGGGGTTGGCAATGCCCACCATCTGAGTATGTGCATAACTTAAATGTCTGTCAACATCCATTGCAAGGTGTGTCCTTTCCCAAAACAAAACATCCTTTTTCTTTAAGGAAGCGGCAAATAAGCCTTTGACTCAAGTTAAATATTTAACAGGACAACAAAAGCGCATGAAATAGAAATTGGAAACGGGACAAACCCTCGCTAAAAAGGATGCTTCGTTTCAGAGTTTGCTTTGACCTACTAGAAGCAACCTCGATCAGGAAAGTGTGGGTGGTGGAATCTAGTTGAAAGCGAAATAATGTATCCCGTTGAAATACTAATAGGAAATTTAAGCACATGTAAGAAGTTTATAGAAATGTAATCAATGAGGGACACCTGCAAATATACCATAAATTGTATAATTTAAAGGTGATAGAGAGAAAACATGCAACAAATCATTACGAGTGGAATTTATTTTATACTTTAAAACATGAAATTTCACGGTGCATTGTAATCACAGTTGTTACAAAATATTTTATCTTTCAATAAAAAAGGTGTGTTTTCCGTTACTTAAAATTGGTTGCTTTTGTTATCCTAGAAACGTTTTAATTATGAGTGAAAAAATATCATTAAATGACCCAATTAAACGCAGGTTGAAACAATATGATTAAGATCGTGCTCCTACATGCTCCATTAACTACACGTTCGCAACACCAATATAAAATCTTTATTTTATTTTTCTTATTTTGCCTGATTTGTTAGTTAAACATTTGTATAGCTTTATGATTGTTTTAGCATGCCATGTTAAACCAAAATTTAAAAGTTCACAAAACAAGTGATGAAAAAAGTTTATGAAACTAGCCCATGTTTGGACAACCTTAATAGGATTCCTTTATCGCTAATTTAATTATAAAATCTAACACATGTTTTTGATAGACATACTAAGATGCCCAGCCAGTACATGTCACTAATTATATAATAAATTCCACTATAAAAAAACTTATCAAATAGAAATTTAACCTCCCTATAAGTAAGCTATTATTGTATACTAGGGGGCTCCAACCCCAGCTCTCTAACGGTCGCCAACCCAAGTAAGTTATTATTATACATTTACCCTAGAATTCCGTTTTAAGGTTCTTAACATTCCAAAGGGTTCTTAAAAGTTCTCATGGTAGTATTTCAATTGTTATATAAACTGTAGTCATATATCGTGAATACCTTCAAATTCCTTTATAAATTTCACTGCCCTTTCACATAAGTTTCTTAAAACCTTCATACGGGAAATATTCAAAGTAGCATGCAGCTAAGTAACTTTCAAACGTAACCGTTTACTTAGATCGTGCAAAAAAATCCAAATAAATGTATAATGCTCCTACAAAGCCGAATAATCATTTGCCGAAGAGCATTCTACTTGTCAATAATAATTTTTTTTTTTTAACTCGAATATTAATAATCTCCATTCTCAAGTGTTGGAAATTCCTTGTTTTTAACAGATTCGTGAAATTCGAAATAAATTGTTCCAATCAGTATCGTGTTCTTTTAGCAGACAATTCCGAATTAACGTTTAACCGTCGCGCATGCTCTTTGGGACTCACGAATTCCATATTACCCACCTGTTAATCGTGATGTACTTGCGAAAGGGTTAAAATGTCCCATTTAGTATAAGAGTTTAACGATCTCTTTAGATGAGGAAGATTTTGAAGTCGTTACACGGGCACGTAAAAAAAGACGATACATTTGCTATTTGATAGCATCGACTAGTTGTTTTGAAATATTCTCAGGACGCTCAGTTGCCTATAATCATGAGAAGAGGTTTTGAGTCAAATACATTGCACTTTATCAAAATGTGATGAGATGATTGTGCTGATTGTATGAGAGATTTTGAAGGGTGTGCTTCTGCTGAAACGTGCCAATGCTGTATGATTACTCATTCCAAAATATAAACGCCTGTTTTCGTTCTTATTTGGATAAGAAAAGTTCGTAAAATAAAATTCATAGTATTATAATATCTTCTTAATAAAAAATTTTAGCATTAAAATGTGCTTTCTAAAACAAAAAAACACGATGGTGTATTTACATTTACGGTTAAATTGATGATAAAATATGCTCTTCAGAGATTCCTGTGATTCATTCTGTACCATAAAATTCTTATACCTTTGTGTGGAATTGGTTAATATCCGAAATTAAAATTTCATTTCACGCCCAGAATAAGACTCACATCGAAAACCTAATGAGCACCTTTCACACATATGTTTTTAATTGATTGCTCCAAGCGTCAGAGTTGTTTTACTTTTATCTTTGCGACTCTTTGTGGTGACCCATGTTGAGGTTAAAACCTTGGAATGAATTAAAATGAATGAAATTTGAAACGTATCATCATTTAAATGTGTGCTATAGACTATTAAATTTTAGCAGAAATTGAGGTTGTTGGCTATAAATTGCCCAAATATTTTACATGACAAAAAACTAAATGTATTAAAATCTTTCATGTTTGATCTAAATTGAAAACATTTCCTTTATATAATTTCGAGAAAAAAAATGTATTCTACAAACCATGTTTTACTATTGGAAAATTATTCTGCAAGTTTCAGCGATTTAAGTTATTGAGCGAATCTAGGATTAGGCAATTTTTTGTAATGGTGAACTTTGGTGAATATTATTACAAGTTATTAACCATTAAGCATTATGAGAGATATTAAATCCCTCTATATATAATATAATGTCTTAGGATTTCTGACTAATTATACATAATAGCTTTATAATTTTCACTCTGCTCTCATAGTTAAAGAAACAGCAAATTCAGTTTGGGGTAACCCCATTCAGTTTTACCAATGTGCTTTATCTATTAAATAGTGAACCCACTACATGACAAGCAAGTATGTTTAAAACAGATCTTTGGAATATAACTTTATATCTTATGCAAATGAATGAATAATAATGTTTATGTTTTGGCAACAGCCCAATAATTGGCTACTTTAAGTCCCCCGGTCATTTTGCAAGAAGTGCAACCAATAAGCAATGTATCTAAATTACATTAATCTAACTGTATATTTATAAAAAGAAGAATCCTTGTGTATTCTAGGAAGCAACAGTCTTATTCCAATCTTGATGCCATTTTGTGCATTTGATCTTCGAAACAAAGGGAAGTTTCCAGGCTACTTGAAATTTCAAAAAACCCTCCCCCCTTTTCCAGTAATTGAGAGGTATGATAATAACTTGAGATCTACTTGACCAATTTTAACCTTGTTTGCCTTTCTATAAGTATTTTGACTAAACCAAATTATCGGGATATAATTTATAAATGCTTTGTTAGTAAAGTTTTGAGATTGAGAATAGGGGTGAAAGGGTATTCTAATTGAAATCTACTGAAGCAATCTGAAACGTGTTTTTTCCCCCATCGATGTTTGGGAACACAGTTTTATTCCGGTTTTGTGTTGCTAAGGTGGTGAAATCGAGGAAAGAGTCTTAAGGATGGTATGCTTATGACTTATACAGTTTACTGAACCATTTCGAACTGGATTGTACCGGTTAAAAATGGTTCAGTCAACACTATAACTATGAGAATTATACTATCAACACTAGAACTATCAGCACTAGAACTATCAACACTAGAACTATCAACACTAGAACTATCAACACTAGAACTATCATCACTAGAACTATCAACACTAGAACTATCAACACTAGAACTATAAGTACAGTGAGCTTTAGTTAGCTACTTCACAAAGTAGTCGAATCAACATTTTTGAATTCTATTGTTGGTTAAAGGCCAAATTCACATTTTAATTGTTAGTACTCTAGTAAAAGATAATTTAAAGAGAACACCTTAATATAGTTTTATTAAAATGTAGACTTTTACAGAATAAACTAGTTATTCCTTAATGCTAAATTTACACTAAAGCTATTTTCTCTCTGTGTAGAATATCTTCCATATATTTGCAGGTATTGCGCTAAATTTAAATTATCTGGCTATTTTTCTATTTAATCCAATGTGAAAGTAGTGATTTATTTTTGGCGAATTCCGCATCGTTTGAACTGTTCTTCAAGAGAAATAATTTAGATAAATTTAAAAATACGTCCTGAAATGTTTAAATAACGCCCTAAAATTGTTTAAAATAATGTCTACTAATAAACTAAATTCTTTCGACACTCCTTTTTTCTTTTCAGCCATAGTCATTCAACCAACTAATTAGTTGTTTCACTTTCTATTGAAATTTATTGGACATACCTGCCTAAACTAAATGTAAACTTATGGAAATCCTTAAACATGCTCAATTGGATTTGATAAACTTTACACCCAATTATAAACTATCAGTACTTTTTGGCACTGACTACTTTAAAATAAATCTAAGTGTTATTACTTTGTTCAATGTGAAAATACATTAAAGTTTCCTGTTATGATTCTTAGGGGAGACTAAACTTTTTTTTTAATTGAATGGCGAGCTATATAAACTATTTAGGTTCCAATAAAACTATTTTAAATTTGATGGTAATACATTTTTAACTACGTGAAAGCAATATTATAGGGTTCAATATAGCAATGACTTTGAGGAGATATCGCCTTTAATTCACTTATATAAAGTGTGCATGCAATTCTGGGGACTTTATGCATGATCACATCACAGACCACAGCTCATCCAATATGACCAACGCCGACCAAACGGTATAGTGGTTAGCGTGCTAACTTCTAGACCGCGAGGTTACGAGTTCGATGGCGCCAGATAATCTGAATTCAATCAACCAACCAGTATGACCAATAAGAATAAAAACTTTACAAATAGCTTCCAATTTTCAAATTCAAGTAGATAGATTCTGAAAGGGTTACAATGGAAATCTATTAAAACAAATCGTGATAATAGTGAACCACAAATTGATGTGACATTTTCATGTTTTAGTTCCATTTGGATTTGTACGAATGTTTAATTTAGTATTTGAAGGAGATGTGAACTTTGTCCAAAATACATGTTACACAATTTTGTCATTTGACTTTACAAGCAGCGTTTTTGTCTTTGATATCGTGTTATATATATTCTGTGTGAATCTATATATGTATGATGAGAAAGTGATAAACACATAGTATGCTTTTACTAAGTACATACAATAATGCATTCTAAGTATGGAATGCTAAATTTTCCAATAACATTTATTATTTAACAATGAGTTTCCCGATAGAAGTTTAAAATGTAAGTCCTTACGAATGTGTCAATTTTGAAATGGCTAATAAAAATAATTTTATACATTAAGATAAATGCATTGCTATAGTACTTACCTTCCAAGTGATATGTCGCATTTTCTCAATATTACTTGTGCGCGCTTCGACAATTTCAGAAAGCTAAAATAGAAAGGACAGTCAGTAATAATAACAATATATATTAATAAAAAATAATAAATTTATAGACAAAATAAATAAAATGTAGTCTGTGCCTCGTGAAACTGATGCATTGTTGTTATTTTGATAATTAGGTCGTTCACAATTGAAAAAAGAATTTGACATATTCCTCATCAAGTCCTTACCCCTGTACAACTCACTAAAAGCTGTGGTCAGGGCCAAGTGCGGACAAAATCAATATAAGTTGGAAGGATTCCCTATTGTTACTTTTACAAGTTACCTGAATGCCATAGTAATCAGTATGAAATGCCCAACTTTGGACAATTGAGTGAGTAAATTTTAAGGAATGTTAGGCCGACCAAACAGTATAGTGGTTAGCGTGCTAGCTTCCAGGTTCGAGTCCCGTGTAAGGCATCGGTGTTTGTAAATGTATGTTGGCTTGTCAAATAACAAATGTTTCGGCGCATTGTAGCCCTCGTGTTGCTGACGGCGCCAGATAATCTGAAAACAACCAACCAAAGAATGCTAGAATTAAACAGATAATCTAAATCTATGGAAATTACTTTGTCACTTTATTTAGAACTGCTTTGTCCACATCTCGAGTATGAAGTGCAATTCTGGACACCTTTAACTAAAAAAGATATTATATGTGTTGGAAAAGATTGAGCGAAGAATAACTGCAATGATAAAAGAAAACAAGAGTTTGGATTAAAGTGCTAAATGGTGGAAACTAATTGGAGGGAAGAAGATCAAAATAGGTTAAGTTGTTTATATTTCTTAAACAAAGAAAATTCGAAGTTTTAGGGTATAACACATACGGCAGGAGGAAAGGTAAGTATATCAATGTATCACGTAGATGTGTAATGCTCAAATATCTGATGAAAATTTTTCCGAAATATGGACATTATACTGTGATTAATTCAAATAAAAATATCCTTGTTAATTGTCAAAAGAATTTCAATATGTTTCGTAGAATTGGTAATTGTGGTGTAAACTGTGTGTTTATTTTTCCTGAAAAAGGAGAATATTATACACATCAGGAGTATTTTTCAAGAAAAAGTGAGACAAATATTAATAACGTTTTAATTTTGAAGTTCAGTAACAACAAGTATCAAAGAACAGGTTGACCATTCACAATTAATTTATAAACTAATTATACAATTAACATGATTAGTTGAAAGTAATTAATTCTACTTTGCAGCCATAATAATTTATTTTTCGTGTAATTATTTTAACATTGGTATTTAAGAGTTCAATTATTTACTTGATATAACAGATGATATTTTATTTAAAAAGCTATACTGAAATTTTTTATAATTCATGTTTGATAATACTAAATTTAAGAGTTTGTTCCGGCCCAGATTTCCCTAGTCTCTGTCACTGTGAACATTGCATAATATTTGGTAGCAACAACAGTTACAATAGTTACCAGAATAGCATTAAAATAAATTGTTAAAAACTCATCAATACAAATCCAATAAAGTATTTTCATTATTTCTTACAAGGAAATAAAGCCTCACATTAACATGGCCCGCGTAGTTTACTAGTGAATAGTACAGACCAGTGATATTACAATATTCTATGTTTATTCCCACACAGGAAATGGACTAAATATTAAACAAAAAGAATAAGCGTTACGAATATTGACATTCCAAAATCAATATAATTAGTTCTAGATGGATGATTGGGAGATTAATGGTTGCTTTAGACCAGTCGGAAACAAAGTAAAAGAACTACTCGGAACAGTCAGTGGTTTCCAAATAGTCATTAGACTGAAACATGGTTTGAGTTCTTAAATAGCAGCAAAGTGAAAGAGAAGACAGAAGGAAATAGAAAAAGAATAAATAATTCAATATTTTTTACTGCTGCGAAATAATTGATAATATAATATAAATAATCATGTTCCGATTTATGTATAAGTTTCATAAACATGTTTCAATTGAATTTGGTGCATAAGTAGCAGTTAACATTATAAAGTATTATTAGATGCACTGAAAAATAACGTTTTTATGGTATCCATTATATAGTTTTATGGACCTTAACGTTGAAAAACTATTCTACCCAGTTAAACTAAGAAACTATTAATAAGCACTAATGCATTGATAACACTTTATATAACAAAGAAAAAGTAGCAATATTGTAAAAAAAAATATTTAATAATAATTATTACATAATCGATAAATTTTGTAATAGTTGAACCTCAAAAACTTTCTCTCAAACACTTATTTGTTTGTTCTCCAAAACTTTATTTTCGATTCCAAAAGCAATATATTACTGTGTTTTGTTATATGTAACAATGAGGTCAAATAATCCCATTTTATATAAACACTCGTTTATATATGTATGAAAAGTTTTTTAGATAAATATTCGACAATAAATATGTAAGATAGTTAACTAAATCAAAGATAATAGCATATGTTTTATAGATTAGTTACTTGCAAAACTGTACTTTACACAAATAAAAATTTTGAATGATTTTTTCTTACAAAAGATGAGAAATTTATGAGAGAAATTTTTAAGTAAAATAATAACATCACAAGATTTTTGTCCATACAATGTGAAAATTTGATGAATCCGATGATTGTTCATAAAATTTTAGTTAAGAATTTTTTACGTAGAGATAGAAATGGTTTAATATCACGTAAAATAAATACAGATTTATTCAAAGAAAATTAATGAGCATGAGGTACAAATAGAGTAGTTAAAAAAAAAAAAAAAAGAAAAAAAAAAAGAGTACAAGATTCAATGTTAAAATGTGAGATTTGATTTTTTTTCTAAACTATAAGATAGAAAGGACCATCTTATTTCCTTTGATAACAGTGATCATTTCAATCAATTACAGAAAAGTAATTAATTATTGATCACATGCAAATACAAATACAAAAATGATGACCAACTACAGTAAATAATATAACCCATAAAAACAAAGTTTTTAATCTAAATCCTTTATATGCATTACCATTTTTTATATTCTTTAACACAGCACCGATTCTATATACAAATTCGAGCTTGGTGATTGCATTTATTTTTAAACATCAAAAACATTTCTAACAGCAAAATGTGCGGTAAACTAAGTTTCAAAATTTATTTATTAAAAATGAACGTCACACTCACACCCACACATATTTAATTTATTCTGATTAAAACAATTTTACTATTTATTTATTTAAAAAAAATTTGGCAACAGGAAATAGTTTCAACAATAGTCGGTTCAATCTTGCTATTTTAACGCGATTGGATGAAAGCAAGTTGGTTTATTAGTATTCCGTAAAAGCGACCTTTTAGTGATAGTAACAGCCTCCAAATTTGATAAAATGCATTGCAATCGACACCGAACCTATCTGCCAAGTTTCAGCCCGATTGGTTGACGCCAAGGAAGTTAATTAGGCGTCCGTAGATTTGCCTCCAATTGATAAACATAATCAAAGTTAATATAAAAGATTAAAAAAAAACAAAAAAATTAAAAAAAAAAAAAAAAAAAAAAAACTGACGCATAAAACTAAAAGTAACTGATAGAAAACTAACATTTTCTTAAACAAAATTCTAAGTTAATTATAAAACTTTTACTAACTAACAATTCACATTAACAAAATATTGAATTTATAAAGCACAAAGCGTTGAAAACTGTACATTAGTATTTCTTTCCAGAAATAAAATAAGGGAATATTGAAAACTAAATGACATGCCATCAAACGTACATCAATTCACAATGGAACATTTATTCAATACTAACGAATCTCTTAAATCTCGGACCTGACTCTGGGTAAAAGAGAGTGTGTGGTGTTTAGAGAAGATTTCAGAATCGTGAAATGAAGGCCACGCTAACAGCAAGCGAAAGTCAACGATTAAGAAGAGGTTGCTGACCCCCCTCCCTCCCTGCCAGAGTTGCAGTCTGTCACGCACGAGATAGGGTCAAATGGGATGAAGTACTACCAGCACCTTGTGGTAGCTTCATTTGTAATTCGATTTCGGACGGAACCCTTTTTGCTAATGCGGCGCGTAAAGATAATGCGGCAGGGGATGATGACTTCCGAATTAGGGGCCACAAGTTTCGTAACAGTGCACGTGTTTTCAAGTTGGACTTCTTTTGTTTAGTTGTAGCGTGGACCACGTTGATCAGCTCGATTTTGTAACGATCGACCAATTGAAAAGAATGAAATCTTTAATAAATAAAAGTGTACTGATCCCCGGTCAGATGGTGATAAAATACAGGGGAATTCATTTTAGAGGGGAGGGAGAAGGGATGTTTGAGAAACGGGTGTTTGGAATTGCGGGCTTTGACTTGTCTTCACCATAGTCTCCAAAGAGGAGAGGGGAAAGGGGGGGGGGGAGTATTGAAAAAATATATTTATGTGGGAATTATAATTTTTTCCTCAAAATTGAGTTTTTGAGTTGGTTTTTCTTTTTAAAAGAATACGCTCCAATATTATTATATCAAACTATCAGAGGTCAAAGTTATTTTTTAAAAAAAAACTTCTTTGAAATTTGATCGTCATGAAAACTTTTTTTTTGGACTTTCTTCATCTTACTGGAAGGAAGAGCAAAAAAAATCCTAAATTTTTAGGTTTACGTGAGATTTCCCTCATATGATGAATTGATAGGAATTCTAAACGAAATAAATTTAGTATTCTTTTTGTTGAATTAGCCGTTGAAGCGAGTAATTTCTCTGGACCTCTACTATCTGCTCATTCACAACACAAATTGTTTCGTTTTTTAGCAGCTTTTTAAATTTACATTCCCATACCCAATACTTTACAAAATGAAAAAAAAAAAAAAAGAAGTTTCACTCAGAATTAACAACTTTATTTAAATAAAAATAAAAATTTATAATTTTTTTTTTATCATTATCTTAAAAAATATTCTCTTTCTTAAAAAGAATTTGTAACATAATTTTCATTCGTTGTTAAAACAAAGTAGAAATATATTTTTAGTACAAAATGGCAAGGACGGGAATTGAAACAGTGTCGTATGCTTACTACGCTAGCACCTTAAAAAGGAAATGTACCTAGACACATAATTACGCACACAAAATTGGAAATATTAAACACATTTAGAAATGTATCTATTCAAAACTAAATTAATTTCCTCAACTAAAATATTCTTCTAGAAATTATTTATGGTTTCCTGCATCCTTTATATTATTTCATTTATAATTTTCTGTCAGCATGGTTTGGAATTCGAAAAAAAGGAAGAAGATTCTTTGCAATGATTGTTTAGATAGGTATCTGATAAAAATTTATTAAAACCAAAGTTACTATTGAAATGATCTCATTTTGTTCGCTTTTTTAAACTAATAATATAATTTTCGAAAAACCCTCATATTTTAAAAATGCATATACATATTTCAAAAAGTTGATTTTTTTATAATGTCAATATTTCCCTGTTTAATGCAGCAAACCATTTAAAATTGTTCTCGAGTTATGCTATCCTTAAATTTTCAGACAAGCGAAATGACAGAAATACAAATGATTCTAACTAGTCCGAAAATTCTTACACATTTAAAAATACAGTTTTTTAAGGATATTTTCAATTTTTATTTATTGTTGCATAATAGGGACAGCAAATTTTTTGAATAAAATGGAACGTGTTAGATTAAGTGGAAGGTCATCATCAAAGGTAGAAACCGTTAACGAGAAGGAGAGTAGAAGTAATGGTTGTAATTTTTTTTTTTCTTCTTCTAAAAATACTAAGATAGAGGCATAGATGGAATTTGAAACCAGATCTCTGTGTCCTTTAATTGGGTTGAAGTAGCCTTGTCATGAAGTTTCTATTTAATGTTGTTCTCCTTTAGAAACTGGAAATATTTTCCCTCCACCTGTCAGAAATCCCCTTTTAAAATTTTACGACTTGTATTACTTCAAGCACCTTGGATTCTTTTCTTGATGACAGAGTTCCTGCCATGCTTATAAATCTAAATAAACAAAATTTAACAGCTTCTAATCAAGAAGGAGATATACTAACGTCCAGCAACTTGTTGGGTATAAACTGGCCGATGACTGGAGAAGAGTCGTTAGCCTCCCCCCCCCCCCCTCTCCCCTTCGCCTTTATTGCTCCTTTTAGAAAAGATAAATAAGCTGTTGGACAACTTCTATTTTCATCTTAATCTGAAAAATTTTAGAAACGGGGGAAATTTTGCTTTCTGGTTACTTTCTATTATCCTTAATATCGTTTAGTCTAAATAATTTTTTTTTTTTTTTTTTAAATAAAGAAATTTGGATTTTAAAAAAGGAATGAGGAAACAATTGAAAAAATTTAATAGTTTTAGAGGACTGCTTTCTCTCCCGCTCTGAATCTCCCCCTAAAAAGAGGATTACCACCCTAACCTTCTGGTAGTTTCGTTTTCAAATTCAGTTAGGGGACGAAACTTCATTTGCTTCTGCTTACATAAAGACAAAGAGTTGGAAGAATAATGACTTCTGAATTGATGAAACGGAATCCGACGATAATAAGGGGCTATAAATATTTCATAATAATTCGAGGGTCTTCTTGTTGGATTCCCTTTGAGTAATTGAAAGTTAGAGCATGATCAGTTGTTTAGCTGTGGATCATTGGTTACTTGGTCAGGACTTGGTTCATCGATCAAATATTTAGAAATACTGCTGGTATGATACGTAACTCGGTACATTACTGCGTTTTGGTTAACTCTCAAATGTAATAAATGATGACTTCCGAAATTGAAGACTCGGATTATGCAGGGATTTAGTTTACGTTATACAACACAAGCATTGTAGGGGTTAATCTTACTTAGTGTCCAATTTATGATTGTGGAGCTAACTGATGTTTTTTTTTTTTTTTTTTTTTTTTTACTAAAGGTGATTGAAATTTTACGCAGATTTGTTTCATCCTCCCGTTGTGGGTTTCTTGTAAAATAAATGTTAGGGACGAAGGCTTCATTTACTAATAAATAAAAATATGTATTTGGAGAATGATGGCTTTTTCAAATTCGTATGAGGATGTGGGAGTCAAGTTTAGCAATAACGCTAAGATTTGACGTGTTAGATTAATTTAGAGGGAAAATTGAATATGAAGTCGAAATATTGCTATTTTTTTAAAGAATCTTGTAAGGCCCAATTTGCTGTTTTGCATTTGAATGTTAGAAAATTTCCTAGTTCAACTTTTTTTTTGGCTTCAAGGGCTATATACTAATTTAAATCAAATTTGTAATTAATTAACTGATTTTTTTTTTCATCCGATTCCGATTATTTTATTAAGTTTTATGTTTGTTTTTGAATGTTAGCTGTGAATTTTGGTAAATACAATGAAAAACATTTGATATTCACTTTCGTGAATGCACGAACGTGATCAACGAAATTTTTTCCTCCTCACTTAGACAATTTTAAATAATTAATAAAACATATTAACATATTGAGGATATTTTACAAGTTATCTACCACTTGTAGGGAAATTATTGTATAATTATTATTTCTTAAAAAGTCATCATAGAAGCAAAATATAAGTTAAAATAGAAACTGTGTAAAAATAACAAATATGGTTTAGTATCATATAGATATTTCGTAACTTCTAAACCACAATTGCCCAAAGATAGTACTATGAAACTGAAGGTTGAATCCTTATTGCAAAAGGAAAGGTGTGGTGTATGTGCTGTTAGCTGCTATAACCTTGCTTTGTTTTCCTTACTGACTTATTCAGGAGGTCACGTGCCATTCTACACCTGTTATATTCACTACGTCAATCAACAATTTATAATAGCGTTTCATTTTCTTAGAATAGTTACTTCGTAATATCCGCTATTTATATTCTAAAGTTCTTAAATAAGGAAACTAATTAGTGTTACGCGTGTTTGATACTTTTGTTAAAATGTTTTGTTTTATTATATTATATATAAATCACATATTAGTGTTATCCATGAAAATTAAAATTATTATTATCATTTGTGGTGGAATTTCTACTGTCGTTCGAGATAGATTTAAATGCAGCGATGGACAATTTTCTATTGTTTGAACGCGGTCTCTTAATTTCAGTGATTTTCAATTTAAAAACAGTAGAAATGTATAATCATACAAAAAAAAAAAAAAAATTAAATATGTTTAAATTTTTTTTTTATTGATAACTAACATTTCTCCATTTTATAGCAAACACTTATAATTTGTAAGAGGGTAAAAATTAAAAGCATTACACAAATATTAATTAGAATTTGGGAAAATAATTAACTGCATCGAATAATTAAACCTAAAAAATATTTCTTTATTTGAATATTTTATTTATGAAACAAATTAATTCGTAGACTCCTCACACTATACACCCGAATATAAAAATCAATAGACTTTGAGCACTCTCATCACAAATATATATTTTACAATGGTTATAAATATCAATTCACTGGGGGAATAATGGGTAGAATTATGAACAAAAGAAAAAACATATTAAAATGTATTCTTGTATAGGTATGCATGATATTTACCTCCCATAAAAACTTTAAATGTGCGAATAGGGTAAAACGCATGTTTCGATCCATAGGGAGGATAATTTCCAGGGAATTCGTTATTTTTTTAACCTACTTCTCCGCTTTGTTTTGTCGCACTTATCTAAACAAATTTGGTATAAAACTCGATTCTGGATACTCAGAAGTCAATTAGGTACGTCTCCCAAAATAAATAGAACTATTAGAGGCTGTTTAAAGTCTTTTCTCGATCATGGACTGCAACACTTTCACTCGCCGCCTCTCTAATTTTATCCAGACCAGAGTTATCTCTTACTTTTATGTGTTGTCTAGTTTTCGAAATGATTATAAGCTCTTGAAGAAGAGGTTAAAAGTACCCTCATGAAAAAAAAAAAAAAAAAAAACTTAGTATGTATATCATTAGGACACGGGAAGGAAAAAATGCTACCGGATGTGTTCAAATCGGGCTTCTCCTCCTAGAGGATGAATGATCACTGGTGTCAAATGACAGGTTTGAATACTTGTTCCGTCTGGTGTTTCTGAAAATTTAGATGAAGGGGGAGGGGGGATATCACAGAAAATCGATGTAAAAAAACTGTTGTGTAACAAAGAACTAATCCTGTATTTCAATTCCAATCGGTATTGCATAAAACAAAGAGTACATACAGTGGAGCTAACTAAAGTATGGCTTATCTCTGTGGTTGTAACTAATAATAGGAATACACTCGAACTTCGTATATTTACCATTAATTATACGTGAAACACGATTCCGAGAAGACGTTACAAATATGACATAGAACAAAATACGATCCTAAAGAACATGAATTGCGATTCTAATAAATACATGCGATGATTCTAATAAGTACATGCGGAGATTTTAATAAATACATGTTACATATTATTTCTAGATGGGGCTTTTTTGTGACCATTAGTTTCACTCCTTTATACAAAACCTAAATTCATAAGTAATGCTCCAATTTAAAGGCCTCGACCTCCATTTCTAACGAATAGATTACTACAGTCGTACATTACAATTAAGAAAATCAGAAATGGTCAAATATTTTAATAAATTATGATAAAATACAGGAGATTACATCACTATAGAAAGAAGAAAACCGCTATTTAAGCACGTTTAGGAAACTTAAAGAATCAAATCTCACAGCAAAAGAATGCAGTTTCTAACTCTGATGAACTTCCAAGAAAGTAATTCCTCTAAGCAATCTTAAATGCGTAGGCTGCACACACGCCAAGAACCAATCCTTGTTTAATTATTTGATTGCTTTATATTGCTCATATATCCACCGACTGAAAACTTCTTAATTATTTCCCTTTAAATTATGAACTGCTTTTCCTGACTTCTAAAATAAGTAGATACGTCTACAAGTGGGACATTCTGTCTGTTATCGATTATAGGGCTATCTTGTTGATTATTCTTCAGATTTTTTTCTTTTCTTTTTTTGGAATTTGAGACCCAACTTGGAGCAGTATCCCCTTGAAAGACCACACAAAAGGTATTCTATCTCTAAAATAATTCTGAATAATGTTGTAATATGTAGGCACATTTTTAGGTTTTGTGCTAAGAAATTTTTTAACTACAGTTAGTACTTCCTATGTTGTATAAAAATGCGATGCAGTGTTTCGTCTTAAAATGATAATTATCGGGAAATAAAAACAAATTAAAATTATTTTTAAAAAAATTAGTATGGTGAGTAAACCAGCTTTTCAAGACCTTATGATTCTCAGCCAAAACATTATATGGAAATTGTAGATGTCTTCTTAAGAGATCATTGAAAACTGATTATTTAAAAAAAAAAAAAAAAAAAAAAAAAAAAAAAAAAAAAATTATCGGAAGAAGGTAAAAGTGTTATTGTAATATTTCTTTTCACGTATTTCCCTTATTTATAACTATAATAGTTAAATTTACATTTTAAGCTCAGTGACTACAGTTTAACATTTTTAAATTAGGAATTTTGCGTTTTAAAGTTAATTAAAAATGGTAGATATTTAAAAAAATAAATTTTGAACTTTTGGATTTGCTTAGAAAACTATAAAATCCATTTACTTACTTTTGAACTTATTATTATATAAATAAATTAAATGTTTTGAAAAGAATTTTTTAACTTACGCAAAAATTCTTTTGCAAGTAGGGATTTGTTAATTCATTTTAATTAGTGTCTGCAATGGTTCACTGAAAAGTTTGTTTTGTTTAGGCTTAAAAAAGGGTTATAATTGTTTGATTAAATCAAAAGTGTAAAAATTTCGATTTGTAGTAAGTAGAAATATGCCTTAACTAAAAAAAAAAAAAAAAAAAAAAAAACTTTGAAATTCTACCAAAATGTAGTCTTTTAGTTGTTGAAAATACACTGTCATAAGTGAATGAATTTAAGATTGATATTTTTAAAAGTTTAGCTAACTAATTATACTAATTTGGTTCATTTTGTAATTTTTTAAAGTGTTATTGAATCCAATTTGTGGGATTTTATAATAAAATAACAAGCAGTTAATATTCTATCATAATATTTCTACTAATATTGATTCATTACATTTATCTCTATCAATAGAATTCAGAAAATGTTTACATTTAGAATATATTTCTATCAATAGCATCTAGAATACATCAATAGTAATCGATGGCGTAAATTTCATATTTTTTCAAAAAAGAAAGTTAAATTGACCAAAATAAACTGAAATATTAATCATCATTTACAATATTTACAATACTGTGTATTTTCAACGTTGAAAAGTCTGGTAAAATATCCTGAAATATTTTTCTTGTGTACCTTAGATTTTTAAAAATATGAACTGGCAAAATTTCCCATACGAAAGCAAAAAATAAAGATTTTTATTTTAGAAAATTTCGTTGTCTAGGATAATTTATTGAAAAATTTACCAGTGCAACTTCCGCATACTTCGTATTTGGAATCTTAAGAACAAACTCGAGGTTAATTACGTACTTTTACAATGAGTTAGTTGCTCAAGTTACGACCTCCGTCAATAGATGGGATTCCGCCATTTCCAAAAGTTCCATTCCCGAAGTACGAGATTATTACCATAAATTTCTACCACAGCTTTTGTTCTGCAACACTTTCAACAATTTTTCGCTGTTCGAGAGGTCAGCGGGATATTTCACATGGTCCATCTTCTGGCATAACCCCTTCGTTGCAATGGTACAACAAAGGCAGCGCTCGAAATAGATTCGTCCGGCTGGGATGGGCTTCGAACCGCAAGGTTAATGGACTCATTTTCCCATTTCGAACTTAGTTTTTTACTTATGGAGAGTGAGGGTGGAGAGAAGAAAAAACCATTAAAATCGAGGATGAACATTACCCTTTTATGCGGAGGTGTGAAGTCATTGAGTTTTCACAAGCGTAGCAAACGCTAGTACCCATTGGTTGATAGTGATAGTTCTTCAACAGTTCCTGGATGGTTCCGTGTTCTCATTGGGATTGCTGGTGAACTCTAAATGTACAGAGTGACCGTAATTAAACTGACTCTGTTTAGAACACTCAGGAATCTGTAGAACTCAATCTATCAATATATCTCTATAAAACCTTACGCACTTCGTATTTAAATATTAATTCACGGAAAAATGATCTCTGAAAATAATAATCAAGGGGAAAAAATCTAAAAAGTTAATTCAAATTTTCTCAAATGACGTCTCAAGGATATTTATTACATAGCAATGAGAATGAGTTTTCAAGGACAACATTAAAGTGACAAGTATTCAAAACATTGTTGGATTGGTTTTTTTGAGGTCTAAACCATTACTCATAACTTTTCCGATAAGGTTAAGCCTGTAATAGCCAATAAGTCCAAGCAACACTTCTGAATGGGGGTGAATATTTAAACTTTTTTTTTTAATTTTTTTTTTTTTAATTTTAAATTCAGATATATTTCCTCAATGGTTTAAATAATGATTATACCAAATTGTATGTAATATGTTCATAAGTATATAGGCTATAGATAGCTCTAAACACATATTACAGTTTAATTATATCTACGCTTAGTTATTCTACTATATAGTTTAAGCTACAGTTGAATTATTATACGTCACTACAGTTAAAGCCACAATTTAATTATTCAACACCACAATTAAAGTTGCAGTTTAACTATTCTACTCAATAGTTAAACTGTACTTTAATTATTTACGCTACAGTTAAAGCTGTAGTTTAATTATTTACATTACAGTTAAAACTGCAGTTTAATTATTCTGCGTTTTTCCCATTAACAATCAACTAACCTCTAGATATATCTTCCCATTAAGGCAATTTTTAAAATTAATAATTAAACGACAATCACAATTTAAGAAAATATTAAGTATTTTTTTTAACTAGCAATTGACTAAGTCTCTTCCAAACATATTTTTTTACTGCAGTTTGCTAAGTAATATTTGCAATAGAAATCTATTACATAATGTTTGAAAAGTGAAGGTTTTATCACAACAAGAAGTTTGAACTTGTTAGAGTGTTAAATAAATTGTAGATGTAGAGATGTTCGTGTGGTAGATGTAGAGTATTGTACATGCTGTTGGAATTGTGCTATAGTTAACTAGTTTCTTGATAATTTATCATCAGTTGATTAGTATACCATTCTAAAAATTTGCATTCAGAACTACGCATGGAATACAGTATTAGTCCCAAATCAAGCCTCACAAACAATTTGTTATTTTATATAATTGCAATTTACATATGAGTTTCCCACCAGCAAAATAAGTAATTTTCAAAAAAATAAAAAGAGAAAAAGAAAAAAAAACCTAAAGTTTGACCTCCATTTTATTCTGATTTTCTTTGTAACCTTATTAAAATATGTTTGCAAGAATAATGACTTTTTATATAAATCGGTAAATACCCAATCTAGCCTTTTTTGTCATTTTTAAAAAAATTAAGATCGTGATGTTCAGATAATTGGTTTTGCAACTGAGCTCTTTATAGGTTATATTCAAAGTTTATCATTATGTATACAATATTTTTGGTACTGCCTTCACAATATGCATTTATTTTACTTTTCAAAGATATTCAGTTCTGAAAATAAAAAGCGGACAACACTATTTTTGATTGATAATAAAGATATGTATCTGAAATGATATTATCACCTCACTTTGGTGATATGATGATAAGAAATGTATTATCCTAAGATAAATTTAGAATGCTGATTGAAAAAAGGCAAGGTGCGTTTAGTTACAAAACAATGGAAGGCCTTTCCTGACCGCCTACGAATAATGTAAGAAAAATATCACCACAACAACGAGCTTTGTTGCATCTGAAAAGTTCATTTGTCGATGGCCTTTGTTGATTATTTATCTTATGTGTAAGGTAACGGTGAAAAAGTAAGAATAATTAATATCTGTTCAGAATGGTAGTTTCGTATCGATAAACTTATTGTAGTTATTTTTACTGAGATGCAAGAAGTTGTAACGTCTTGGCATTGTTATCAACATTCTGAAGGGAAACATTTATATTTAGGGTTGGTTGCTATTTTCAAATTAAATAGTTATTTATCACTAAGAAAAAACACTTGTTTTTATTAATTAATGCTCATTAGTATTATTTACTTTCACATATAAGTAAATACAAGACAGAAAGAGTACATATTAGTTTTGAGCTTTGATGCAAAAATTCTTTTGGTGCATAATTTCATAAGTACAATTATACTATTGTTTTTAATGAAATAACCATATACTTTATTTATTTTTGATTAAATACATTTTTATGTGCAATTTTTTGTGATTTAAAGCTATAAGTATATTTAAAATAATATTTTCTTTCAACATTTGAAAAAAAAAAAAAAAAACTGCTGACATTTTACAATATTACTTATATTGGATTCATGTATTATTCACTTACATATCGATATCTTGTTACTAAATTAACTGTTCATTATTGAATTTCATAATAGATTATATCTTTTCAAAAATGGATTTTGATAATACTGTTCAACTTCAAGCTACTTTTTAAAAAAGTTTTATTGAGTTGTCAGAAGTTGTATTAAAAAAAACTCATTTTTCTAAAGATTTTTTTATTTTTTTTATAAAATATTTCAATAACTCGGATATTTATTGAAAAAGGGTATTTTAAAATGTTGGTATTTTAAAATATTTTTCACAACAAATATATATGAAAGTACATTAACCTTCAATAGAAGTGACATCTTAAGTATTTACAAACATTGGTGTTGTTGATTCCTATTGAGAAATACCTACAACTTCGTAAAAAAATGCCATTTGTTATTTCTTTTGGAAAATACTGTAATTGTTGACTAATACACCATATAAGGTAAGATAAAAAAAGAAGTTAGCGCTGCCTGTTTCGTCTTAACAGCTAAACTTTAATTATAGTTATAAACATAAATTAATATCTTATTGCAATCATCTACATTGCAGTTGATTTGCTTGTTTTGAGTTTCAGTTCTTGTACAATCTATATTTCGATTACTCCAGATTATATTTATAATGGTTCTACTTTTTATAATATAATACAATGAATAGATATCTAGGAATTTGTACTTCAGAAAAGAACGTGTACATTTCTTATGAAGGGATATTAAAATATTTGTGACATTTTTGTCCAGTACGGTTGTTAAAACAATTTGGTTTAAGCGAACGTTTTCGAGATCAATGTGGTAATAGTTTATTATGTGGTTAACGGTTTCTCAATGGAGAGAGGGAGAGGGGGGGGTATAGATAAAATTGATTAATTAGTTTGTTTATTCAATTAATTTATTCAAGGGAAAAACGCAATTGCTTACATTTTCAAGGAAATTTATTTGGCATATTTTGAAGAATTACATTGGAAGCCTTTCGCACTCAGTTTTTTCTTTCCGAAAATTATAGGTTGAAAAACTAAATTTCTTTCAAATGACTTCTAAATGAACTTTTTATTGTAAATTATTTATTTTTATCAATAATTCTAAAACCTTTGATTCTCTTTTAATATTTTTTTAATATCCTTTCATTCATTTTACTATCGTCAAACCGTTTTATCGTGTACAAAAATAAAAAGTTTTTATTACCTCCTATTCTTCAATACTTACTTTAAGAAGCAAATGTGAATAATGGGGCCCTTACAAAAGATAAATAAAAATGATGATGCACATTTTTATGGTAAACATAAATATAAATTGAAACTCAAGTGCATTTTTTAAATCCTATCTTATTTTAGATATACATTAGCAACGAACCTCTTTTCTAAATTTACGCACTACAATGGAAATACATTTACTCGAAATTCAAAAGTTTGAATTTATAAGTTTAATATTTAAAAAGAAACATAGCACACGCAAAGAATTCAAACTTTTATTTTCAAAGTATCAACGGTGAATAAAGTATTTCTCTAGATAAAATTAGGATAGTAAAAATCTGTCTAATATAGTAAAATTGGAAAATGAGGTATATTTTCTAATAGGATCCAATGATTGCTCTTATAGAATCAGTTGGTTCTCTTTAATTATCTCAAATAAGATCCAATTGGTGCTATGTAATTGAAACCGTCTATCAATATATGAAAGATATAAAATTGTCGTAACATAATTTCTTTTCCAATACTTTTAAAATTGAAAATGGAATATGTGTAGAACGTTAAATAACAAATTTTCCATGTGGTTTCGTTTTTATCGGTTTCATCGTAGCGTAGCTTTATTGAACACTTTCTATTGGTGGAGACAATGGAACGAAATTTTTTTTATTATTTATTAAAAAAAAAATATTTCTAAGTTGAAAATTTTATAACTCTAAAATTAGAAAAATAATGAGTTACATATCTTAACTAGAAATAAAAACATCCAATATCAGTGCTTTAAGTTTTGAGAAATAATCCAGGACAAAAGGTAAGAATAAAAAGTTTATGAAATTTTATAAAAAAAAAGACTCAATAAGAAATTCAGAAATATAGCGTGGAATTTTATTGTGTACAGTAAATTATATTGAATAATTGTCACAGGAGAACTATTGATTTTATTGGGGGGGGGGGGGAGAAAAAAAACCTTTAAACTTTAAAAAGGTGGATTGTGTCATTCCTTGTTACTAAAAGTAAAAGAATTTATACTAAAGTTTATTATGGTTCCTCTTATTCAGATACTATACGTTAGTAATTGGGCATCGTTTTATGATTGAAAACTCTCTAACTCTCCTTTTTAAGGTTGGCATCACCTGATAAGAAAAACACAGTCATTTAAAGTATTCTTTTTAAGTTTGAGAATTTGGCGCCAAACATGGTGTAAAAAATTTTCACTGAATGTCCAAGTTTAATCCGATATTTCTATTTGAAGCCAAATTGATGTATGATACGTGTATGTAGCATTTTTAGTTTAGCCATAAAAATTGCAAATTGACTTCTTATAGTAATTTCCTCTTGAATTTATGTATAGGAATTGGTTTCAGGGAGACCTTTAATTTGGCATATTACTCGCACCTCCTGCAGCATTCGTAGTTTTTTCTGTGAATGTTGACAAACAGATAGAAGGACAAGGCCCTTGCATAAACTTTTCTACATTAGTTTAAGTTAGAAGCTAAAACTGATTTTTTAAATAAAACATCTCGTTTAACAGCTGGATTTTTTTTGTGTGGACAAACAACTCTAAAAAAAAAAAAAAAAAAAAAAAAAAAACGTTCTTTACAGTGTTAACGAACTGAACGAACTTTTGACGTTTGCCATAACTTTACATTACAAAGTGTTACAGAAGAAGACACGCTGCTCAAATGCAGCACTTTACAGAAGAAGAGGGGGAGGGGGGGGGGGGGGGAGAAGAAAAAAAACGCTTTAAAAACGGTGTTATTACTGGACAAAAAAGACGGAGACACAAACTAGCCTCAAGTCATGAGTAAATCTAAAGAGCAATAACTTTTTTTTTGGAGAAAAAAGGCGGAAAATTAAAAGAGAACACTAGCCATAATGTAACATCGTTTGTCACCATTTTTGTGGTTCAGCTTTTAACGTCTTGCCTTCCATCTTGTTATCTAGCTGTAACTTAAGGTAGATCTCTGAAAACACTCTCAGGTCGTGGACCCTTTTTCCATGTGATTTAAAAGGAATTCAGGATCTACTTATTGAAGTGACTTACGTCATTTCGCTAATGTTGTGTTTTGGAGACTTAACCGTTTTAAGTGCTGACGAGTTCCCACGTATATTTCTTAACACCGTTAATGTAGAATGCGTCTTTAGGAAATTGTATGGTTTGGTTTATAAAGCTGGCTAAACGCTTAATTTTCGCTGTGTTTATATGTATAAAACTTGCTGCGCATCGATGTATAACAACAATCTTACTTCCTAAGAGACTCTGAGCTTTCTCATATAATGCTTTATAGACAGGTAGATAAGAAATATCAATGGATTAGGTAAAAAGGTAATTTCAAAAGGTTTCTTTTTATTACCACCCATTGTTTGCCACTCACTCATGAGAAATGCAGGATAGTTACATTATTAAGCTATATTTAAAAGCAAAACAGTTCGGCTTATTTTAAAATACTATGCGAAGACTTTTAAAACAAAGTAATACATTGGATACGAAACCAAAAGATATTAATCAATTGCAAAGAAATTGTTAACAATTAAACCCTTTAAAACAGTTACTTATACATTTTGAGCATTTTGTATAATTATTTATGCTTTTTGTATAATTATTTATGCTTTTTGCACAATTACACTTTTAGTACAATTATTTACGCAACTTATACAATTACTTATTCATTTGATGCACGAATTTTTCACACTATTAACGAAACGTGATTGGTTCGTGATTTTTAACAGACAAAGTGGCACTAACTACATCTCAAACAAAGGGGTTTAACAAGAAAGCATAAATATGAATTATTACTGTTATGACTTATTATGACTTATAAATGGGGGGGGGGGGGACTCTTCAGAGTACCAGCACAGCGACTGAAGTCTATTGTACTGAAACCCCCTATCTGATCTAAAGAACACCGGTTGCCGAAATGAATTTCAGTATAGATCTGATTGGAACATTTGACAGTTCCCAGGGATCGATACTGTGATATCCCAGATGTTCAAAGGGCAGAGTAGCAGTACCATTCACACAAAACATGCATAAAGCTCTCCTCTGTCATGCGACAACCCCTAATGGTTCATCTACCACACCTAACAGGTTAGGATGCCTTGTTACTGTCTTATTACTGTTGGAAATCCTTCTAATGTGGAACATGTACGTAATCATAGTAAAAATTATCTCTATAGTCGCAAGTTAGTGAAATTTTTGGTACTTATTTAAACTGTTAGCAAACTATTGAATTAATTTCCACCATTTGATGATTTATAAATTTTAGAAAATACCTGTAAATATAAAATTTTATGCTCCAAAAATATCCAGGTTGTTTTTCAATGACCCAAATTTTAAAAGAATAAATGAACATAATATTTAACGTAACATGTATCCAGCATGAGATAGATGCTCTCATTGTGGAAAAATAGACACTCTGCCGAAGCGAATTTTGCTTTAGGTTATACTTGCATGAAAAAATACAGCTGAAATAAATGCATTACAGGAATTCAAAGAAATTAATTGTCTAAAGTTTATTAACCTTGATATGAAGGTATCAGTGTTTCTTAATTAATGGTGATTTTGAGTATGTATTCCTATTAAGACTTTTTAAAAATCAAATTTATAACCATATATTTTATTATTTTATATTGTAATGACTTCATCAATTCCGAATAGATGGCGCTCATCCATTTGAAGGAATATGTTTAAGTCATGTTTTTTAGGGACTTGCCCGAGATCGAAACGGACAATTGAACTGAACAGCGGACTGATAGATGTGGTAAAAAGATGCAAGAACGAGAACGTATTTTAAAGTAAAAAAAAACCGGACTGTTGTGTGTTATTCAATTATGAAAGAACGTTTAAAAAAAAAACTGTGAACGATTGTGTGTTGTGTGTGGTCATCAAGAATTTATAATTGATGGACTTGTGTGTTTTTGTAGAATCTAGTATGTGTGTTGTTGTAGAAACAAGTCTGTGTGTTGAGGATGTTGTAAATTAAAGAAATTTCCTAACATCTCTACCATTTTCTTGTCCCAACATTACAATATTTGAAAATGTTCCATGTATTTTTAATTATATTTAAAAGTTTTGTATCTTCTTAAATCGAGTCCATATACTATGTATTTGGTTGGTTGTTTTCAGAATATCTGGCGCCGTCAGCAACACGAGGGCTATAATGCCCCGAAACATTCGTCATTTGACAAGCCGACATATATTTACAAACACCCATACAACCCGCAACCTCGCGGTCTAGAAGCTAGCACGCTAACCACTATACCATTTGGTCAGCTATTATATATTTGGAACTTTATACCAAAATGTCGGTTTCTGTATTTTTCTCTTGATGATATCCTTAGTTGCATTCAGAAATCGTATAATTATACAAAATTTGAAAATAAATTATTTAGAAAATGGTGTCTCTGTAAAGTAATATAATGTTGTATAACAGCGCCTAATAAATCATTTTTTTACACAAAATTGTTGTCCTCTACTCCATTATGTATGCAAATGAATAGTTAATTATGTGTGATAATATAGCATTACACAACATAGATCCTTTTTTAATCCATTGCCTAACTAAATTTTGTGCAACTTGCATTATGAAAGCATTTCAAATGGTGCATAAATTACTGAAAAAGTTTAAATCATGAATCAGAAACCTGTGAGAGCGTTTCAAAAAACAAGTCTAATTTAGTCCCTTTCCATACAATTCGATTCTATACTTGTAATTCATTTTTGCCCCACCCTAATATAAAATACTAACCTACAATCACGCTAATACCTATATATTTCAGTCAGAGTCGTTTAAATAACAGGAATAGCATTTGTTAACATACACTTAACACTTTCAAATCCTCAATTTTACTATTTAGCATCAACGAAAAAGTTTCGGCTAAGCCAAGTCCAATTGCAATAGTCATCGTGAAATCCGCTCATGATTATAATTAAAACTCAAGAAGTCAGTCATTGTCAAATTTAGCTTTTTCGTGACCAGATTATAAAAGTGGTTAGAGTTATGAAGCTTTCAATCTTTTTTAGGAGGTAATTTGCCGTTCGAAGTTGGATGCATTGTTCATCGCTTTTTAGGCTCTTTAGCCAATGAACGTGATGACTGATAATCAGAACGAGATGTCGTGTTAGCAGTGTAATTTTCGGTTTCATTTAGTTGATGGCGCACATAGCTAGAAGCTCAAATTCTTGTACTTAACAATGCAGTGTTAACGAGATATTTAGCTACTTTAAATTGCAATCAAGATAACTTCTATCGGAATTATATATTTTTTTTATTTCTGCATTGAGCATCGTAAGTTAAAATCGTGATCGGTATGAAGGTACAAAAATTGATTAATTTCTTATGGTATAGTCATGCTATGGGAGTGCTGTGATTGATTAGAACATTTTTTGGAATTTTTAATATGACTATACTTTCATTATCAGAAAACATATTAAAATACTCCCACAAAGCGTATGAAGGATTTGCTATCAAGGATGTTAATAAAGGGTTATTCACTACCTGAAAAAACTAAACAAAACATGACGGGAAAAGAAAAAAAAAAAAACTATGAAAGAGTCAGGCACTTCCTTTGTTAAATTCAACAAGTTTTAGTTGATTTTTATCATAAATCGAATATCCTATATGCATGAAATTTGTGCAACATATTATTTAAATGCTGATATTTTTTAACAAGGGGTTATAATTGTGTTCCAAATGTTGACCTACTCATAAATTTTTAAAACAATGTTCAAATTTGTTTTCAAAAATTTCAAATTAAAATATTTAAAAAGCGTAGTATGTTCCACAATGCTTCTGTGTATGTACTTTAATGAAGCCGAATATAAATAAACCTTTTCAGTAGTAGAGTTGGGAAAAAATGTACTTAGAAAAAAAATAGAAGCATCCTAAGAAAACTAGCTTCAAAGTAACTTGTAATGGTTGGTTGGTTGTTTTCAGATTATCTGGCGCCGTCAGCAACACAGGGGCTATAACGCGCCGAGACATTCGTCATTTGACAAGTCAACATACATTTACAAACACCCATGCCTTACACTGGACTCGAACCCGCAACCTCGCGGTCTAGAGGCTAGCACGCTAACCACTACACCGTTTGGTCGGATACTCGTAATGGATAAAGTATAAAAGGGATTACTTTTAAAAAAGGAAATAGCCATATGCTTAGATTTTTAACATCAAACGTTATTTATGATTTGGAGCAGAATTATTCAAATATTTGAGAAAAATTCACTTTTCTTTTTAATTTTGCGGTAAATTGAAATTAAAAATATTGTTGGAAAAGTATATTAGATGTATCGGATATCCGGCAAATATCCGATATCCGGCATATCCGGCTGATTTTTTAATATCCGAAACCTCGTCGGATATCCGATTTGAAATACCGGACATCCGATAATTTCATTCGGATATCCGGCTATATATCCGACCACCAGGTATCCACAAGAAATAATTTTTTGAAAAAAATAATGATCTCTTTCGGACAAAGGAAACACCGCATCCTACACTTTTTTTAAATTTTTTTTTTCTTGGACATAAATTGCAGTCAAATTAGAAAACGAAAACAGAAAGAGGCGCCGTATTATTGACGCCGAGTTGATAAGCATAAACCATTCCTCCAATCTTTTTCCATACACATCCTTCATACGTGTTTTGCAATATGTTCTTTTCATTCCAAGTTTATGATCTGATTAATTCCAGATGTTATATTTGAATGCTTCTCCGTAAAACTCGAACCGAAATACTAATAAATAGTACTTTTTTTCCATAACATAAGTGACTTAAGAGTTTTAGTTATTCTCACTTCCTCCTTTTTTTCTGACATTTGCTAGCGAGTAAAAAGCAATAAATAGTCAATGCGCAATCCTCAATGCTTTTTTTTTTGTTCTATCGACGATAATACCTTACCCCTTTATGCTGTGAATGGTATGGTCTAATTTCTGATTTTTCATTGGCAGAAGTTGAAAGCTGGTGTATTTTTTCTGACGTAAAATGAAGTATTGTAATTTTTAGGTCTTTAAAGCAGCGCCACAATGTGGAATTATATTTTGCTCTCTAGAATGCCTTGAATTTTAGTTTTCTCCAATTACAATCCAATTTATAATTTTTAATAATGGCTCATTTAAAATCACCCATTTGGAAGTATTTTAAAATTAATGGGAAATGACGAAAGCAAAGCCCTATGTGCTACTTGCTCCACAGAATCGTTTAAAAAATGTGCGCGGCAAAAGCCCAAAATCCTTTTCTACAAAACCCTTATGGAACCATTTAATGAGTGTGCATAAGGAAATTCCCCGAAGCTTTAAAGACTCACTAAATGCATCAAATATTGATTAACAAGAAAAACCAATTCATCAAAACAAGAAATGCACGCAGACAACATTGGAATCGAAATTATTTGTACCAAAATTGTGGAGTTTAGATGATCCTAAAGCAAAAGCCTTAACCACAAAAATATGTAAGTACTAATTGTGTTTGTTTATATTAAATATATATTTTAAATATGGTATTACATAATGTTGATGAATTTTGGGTTCGAAATTTTTTAAGTTTATATTTAAAGACGGAATATTCCGATAGATCCAATTTAAGTTTTCTACGAGATTTCTTTAAATCCGTAATGTTTTAGGTGCATTACAAAAAAAAAAAAAAAAATAGACTTCAATTTCATAAAATATTTAAAATAAATCTTTTGTTATTAACAAATGCCTCCGGTATAATTTTGTAATCATTTATCAATTATAAACAATGCATGAAGCTATATTTTGCACTTCAACATTGTAAAAAAAATTTTTAATATAATTTTAGGTGAGTTAATGGCTCTTGATGCTGAACCATTCTCCATTGTGAATAGAGAAGGCTTTGGTCAGTTAATAAAATACCTAGCTCCTCGTTATCCGCTTCCAAATAGAAATTATTTTCGTGATAAAGCCCTGCCAGAACTATATGAAAAACTAAAAGTATCAATATTACAAGATATAAAATCAGCAACAAAGATCTCTTTCACTCATCAACTAAAGTTTAAATAAAAAAAATTAACTCACCCTAATAGCACACATCCTCCCAGAGAGGTCCCTAGGAAGTCCCTAGTCATCCCCGGGACTACGAATGACTTCCCAGGGACCTCCCTGGGAGGATGTGTGCTATTAGGGCAGTGGCGCGACAGCCCGTGTGGACTAAGGCCTGCTGGGCCCAGCTCAGCTTTCTCGACTGTAGCATTTGTGTGTCACATAGCAGATGTTTCAGTCAGATGGTCATTCTGACGCCGAACCCCAGTGTTTAGTTCCCAAGCATGCATGGTCCTCCTCAGTTTATTCCTTTCAGGTATAAACAGCTAAGTCAACCTTGCCCAGTCCGCGAATCAAACCATGGACCTGTGGCATGCAGTGCGGTGCGCTAACCACTAATTATAATTTACTTAATACTTCATATCATGACCATTTTTTTCGTATAGCATATCGTATAACTATCTTTTTTAGTATATAGACCAAATATCCGGCCGGATATCCGTATCCGGTAGACATGGTACCCCGGATATCCGAAATCCGGTATCCGGCAAAACTCACATCCGTTCCATCCCTAATTAGATGCTATTTAAAAATGTGTAACTGTTTTAATTTTCTTGTACATTGTGTGATAATGTGCTTATAAAATCTAAATACATCCATTTGTTTAAAATATGGACTTATGTGATACATTTATGTTTAGTTTATGATTAAAATTGTTTAGAAAATTTTTCCATTGCGGTAAAATTTCTGAGAGGCAATAATTTTTCGAACAATTTTCAAAATTTAATTCCACTAAACACTTATATGTCAGTATGCGTTATATTTGAATAGTTTAAATAATGTCAAATTTTGGCTTTGCTTAGTATTTACAACTATCCATAACATTAATTGTGTCTGTCTTTCAACGTTACATAACTTTTTTTTTAAATAAGCAATTTTTAATAATTCAATCAAATAATACGATGTCATAATAACATAGTGTGATAATAAACTAATTTGTATAATTCTACATTTGACAAGAAATTTCAAGAGAAAATTTTTAATTTAAAAGTTGTTTGCAGAATTTAAATTTTTTATATTTCTTGAATAATTAGGGAAAAAGGCGTACAGTTTTTCAACTATGGGCAGTCAAGTGGGTTGCAATGTGTAGATTTTTTAGGCATTATAGCTCAGTTGTAATGAAAATATTACTGTATTTCATAATTATTTATTTTCTGTTTGTCATTTTTCTAAATCCTGATACATATATTTAAAAATTATGAATGAAGGTGTTACTTATAAAATAGGATCGTTCTATTTGTATTTCTGACAAATAGCAATAACATACAAACATATTTTTCTCGTGAAACATTGTTTATTGTTTTGCATTCCTGGAATATTTTGTTTTTGCTTTGATGATGAAGACATAAATTGAAAATTTGTTCAATAATTGAATTGCTAATAAATGTATGAAAGCACTGAATTTATTTTAATATATGGTAGGTGACTATGGTACATTAACGAAGTAATTTTTGAATTTTAAGAATATGTGCTAGTTATTTAGAAATGTTGTGATCCTTGGTTTAATAATCTGACTCCATTTCCGTTTAATATAAATTTATTAGACTTTAATTAAGTAAATAAACTCCAACGATACAACATGCTAAGAAAATATTCATGGCTTAGTTTACAATATCAAGTCAACCAACTACTGTGTAACTAGTTCTTTATATTTTGCGGTGACTACAATACAATCGTTGAATACGTAGCAAGTTACACACAAAAAAAAAAGAAGATATTTCAACAAGAATTTCCTCAAAAATTAACATAATAGAAAACAAAATAGGAAGTAATGTAACTGCAATCACAATTCCCAAATTAAATTCAACTAACTCAGCAAAGCATACAAGTCATGGTCGTGTAATTATCTTGAGTGTATCTAAAAACACTACTCTGAATGAAAGCTACGGTACAGAAAAATAAATTATTAAATTTTTGCAAGACACCAGCCTTTCAATTTTAATCCCCAAATTACTGAGCAACCGTTACTTCAACTTCTTCTTCCTTCAATATAAGTTACTATTTCTTTCAGTCACGAAAGAAGTCAGATTTGTTTTTGAAGGCTAGTTGAATTCCCTGTTTTTTTGTATCCAGGGATTGGCAATCATAGAACTACCGCTACGGTCGAGTGAATGGACACTTGGAACTTACTCCAAGCTTGTTTGCAGTTTTACAAAAAAAAATTAAAAAAAAAAAAAAAATCGAGCCTTACAATTCAGGGAAAAAATCATAATCGGATTAAATGCCATTTGTAAACATTTGAAAAATTCTTAACTAGTGGTGGTGTTTATTTAGTCGAATTTTTGTTTTCTTAGTTGTATAGTTCGGCTACATTGATTCTAGATTAATGCGTCATATGCTTGTAAATATCTTGATTCGTAGGTTAGTTAATGCATTAATTTTTATTTTTTCATACATTTATTAATATAATTTCACCTTTCATTTCTTTACATATAAAGAAACCCCAAAAAATTTCGAACCTAATGGTGACTTTTTATATAATCTGATTTTTTTTTACTTAGTTGTATGGCATAGATTTGCTATATTAATTCGCAGGTTATATGAAGCATCATATGTGTTATATGCTGGCTAATACATAGATTCATATGATCTCACGTTTCATTTGTTAACTTAGTAAAATATCCCAAAAATTCGGAACTGCTTGTGACTTTTTATGTAGTCCAATTTTTATTTACTTAGTTTCATAGCATATATATCCTATATAAATCTACATGTTATACTTTAAATAACATGCGTAATATGTTGATAATTTTGTACAGTTTCATTTGTTTTTTAATACATTGATTCATATGTTCCTATCTCAGTCAACTTGCCAGTTTAAGTTTACATCTTTGGATATCGATTGAATCTGACAGATTAGTTGATTCATAATTTTTTTCTTTTTCACTTCCCTCGTTTGTCCATTGTTTGTTTTCAAAGGAGAGCAATACAGATTTTTCTAAAATATTGTTCTGTTTGATGTTTGAAGTTTGATCGAAGAAAAACATTTTGCTTTACTTAAAGCAAAGGTCATCATACTTTGACTGCTATAAAAATACTATTACATTCGGTTATGTAGTTTGGTGTCATCTAAATGAGAGCTTTCCAAATGAGAGTATTTTTTTTAATTTGTTTTCGAGTTCAAATTAATTAAAAACTACTCATTAAGAACTGAATGAATTCTTTTTATTTTATTAGACGAGAAAAGTTATATAGAGAACAAAGAACTAAATTTTAAGCGATTAAGAAAAATCATATATCCTAATCTCTTTACAAAACGTTTCATTTCTCTGACTGCAATACTTACATAAGTAAAACTTTAATAAAGAAACGGTAAGTTTGTCTCATTCCACCTCGGGAATTATGATTGCCCTTATTTTCGACTATCGTATTTCATCAAATTCACCCACTAATTTGTCTCGTTTTTAAAGAAAATAAAGCATTTTTTTTTTTTTAAATTGAAACTTAATAACTGCAAGCAGTATGCTTCGTATGTGACTGATCAGGTACTTGTTGTACAGTACCGAAATACATTATCTTGACATCATACTATATTCTATCACAACTTCATATTAAGCTCTAGCATAGTCTTCATTATTATTGTTACTTTTCTTGTAATTGTTATTACTATTATTATTATTATTATTATCATTATTATTATTATTATTATTATTATCATTATTATTATTATTATTATTATTATTATTATTATTATTATTATTATTATTATTATTATTATTATTATTATTATTATTATTATTATTATTATTATTATTATTATTATTATTATTATTATTATTATTATTATTATTATTATTAGTATTATTATTATTATTATTATTATTATTATTATTATTATTATTGTTATTATTATTATTTATTTTATTTTTTATTTTTGTGATTATTATTATTATTAGTAGTAGTAATATCATTATTATTGTTATTATTACTATTATTTTATAAAAAAACTTCAGTACTTTCACGGAAGTTTTCTCTTCGTTTTTTATTATCTACCACATGCCGAGTGTTAATGGTAGACAATACCAGACCAGGAAGTGGACTTGCAATTTCCGAACCATTTTTAGAGGGGAGGAACCCAAAGATGGTGGATTGGATTGAGTCACGACAATGGCTGAGGAAAATTCAACTTCATGTCACAATGAAAAAATCGCGTGCGTTATACCAGTCCGTTTGTTTCACCCTACCGCGAACCGTATCAGCTGGAATGCTTATGATGCTTGTTTTCTTATAATGGCCATGCCTATGTGGGATGGTGGTATACCGATGCGTAAGTAATAAGGGTTGGGTGGGTTGCCATCTTGGGTCAAACATACCTGGGTGATGGTCATTGAGTTCGTGCTGGGGCCGAGGCTTGTAATGGATTATGATATTATTAGAGTTCGATGTGTTAGCTCCTGCAGAGCAGAAAAGGTAAAATTCTCTAGTTCAATCTTAAGAAGAGTGCGTGTAGACGAAAGACATTTTACAGACAAAGCAAACCAGAAAACTGTATTCATAGATAATCATAATTGCTCAGTTTTGTAGATAAGACAATAGACAAATTTACTTCACCTTAGACAGTTACCATAGGTCTAGAACTATTTTGTTTACTTGTAAGATAGATTTTTGCCCTAATGTCTCTCTTTTTTAATCGGTAAGGAAAATATTGTTTAGCTCTGGCTAGTTAGCGGAGGAAAAATACATGTTTTGACCCGTTGCTGAGAGTAGAAAAGTGTAAAATCGTCTTAAACCCAAAACAGGCAAATAGCCAGAGTCAAACTATAATAGGATCAAAGTAAGCGTAAAATAGTTCGGAAGAACGCAGTGTGTATTGTGGTCTGTTTAAGTACAAATACTTCGTATTATAGAAAATGTGACATTTTTCTTCATAAATATAATAACTTTTTTTATTCTTAAAAATGTGATAAACAGTTGACAAAAATATTTGATAAAAGCAGATAAACCATGAATATCAAGTTTTTTTTATTGGATAATAAAAATTACTAACCATGTTAGCTATTTTTCTCCAGCATACACAGGTTGCATAAAATTCATTATGATCATACCAATAATTATGAATAATTTAAAAAACTTAAACAATTACTCAATACAAAAGTAATATTGATGACTAATTTTCTTATAATTTTAAAAGCCTATATTTTAAGGAATATTTTCATGAAGATAAACATAAAAATATTTTGATTAAACCATTGAAGTAGAAAGTTAGATCTCAACTTCACTGATAAGCGATTCCTTTAAATTACTTTTTGTACCCAGTATCTCTCAATTAATGTTCGCTTTATTTGTTCATTTCACAGCTAATTCCTTTAAAAAAATTATAATTAAAACATGAAAATACAAAATAAAATCAATATACTTTTAGAAAAAAAGATATGGAGTTATTCATACATTCTTCATAATAAAGTTTGTCTAAAAAGTTAGTACTTCAATGTTTTTTTAATTTGTCTTGAAAATACCACGACTTTAATTATTAATAAATATTACATAAAAATATATCTTATTATTTAAAAATATTTTGTTCTTAACCCATTACGTTCACACGCGTCTCAAATCCATTTCCGCTTTAGGGATAAAGTTAAGATAATAATACCCATCTCACGTCCATTGTTAATCATTGGCACCAAACTCACTGGTGTTAACTGCGGTTTCTGCTCAGCCTCACTAAGTTCCCGACAACGCTAACCAACATGAAAGAAATGGGCAGTCCTGTAGACCGTGTTGGGGATTTGTTCCGGCATGCTTATTTAAAACGGACGTGATTCATTGCACTAGCGAATTTCGTTTCTGTTGCATCAGCCGACATTGTTGCTATAGAACTTGACTATTTGTTGAAGTTAGAATAGTCATTCCCCTAAGAGAAATGTCTAACGATGATTGATTCCGTGGTTTCGGAGTGGGATGGTTTCTTTGAGTTTCCAGTAGTGGTCTACAAGTTCAAATTGATGAAGAACGACATAAAATTGAAAACAATTTCTTGAGTTGGTAGTTGTTTAGTAAAGGAGAAAAGAAAGGAAAATATGGAAAAATATGGAATTCTTGTGTTTGTTTAAGAATTTTTTGGTTGATTTAGAAAATTCCTAAGTCGAATTTATTTGTAGCTGTGATGTTTAAAATATTGTGAATATTGTGTATGTTTTTTTTTTTTTTTTTTTTTTTTTTTTTGTAGTGATGGAAAATTTAAGTTAATGACATGTGGCATACTTTGAAATAAATTTTGTTTTCGGTATAATATTGCACGAAGAAGAGTTTTTTTAAAAAAAAACAAAAAAAACAAAAAACACCGTCTATCATCCAATTATCCAATGCAGATACTTTGCTTTTGTAAATATTGTGCTTGAACTATTTACTATCCATATGACACTTAATAATGTAGTTCAAACGGTAACTTTAATTTTCGTATTTAAATTCTCAAAGATTCTATCACTATTTATTTGTATTGAACAAAACGCATTCCTTTTGTATTGGCTGCAAAGGAATACTAGAACATCATTATAAATTGCTTTCTTTTAGTTTAATTAAAACAAAATCAATTACGCATATCTACCTATCAAACTTTTGTTCACATAACACACATGCATTAATAAAGCAATACATTTTTTATTGTAAAAAATCCATATATGATTGTACTAAATGCGCCGAGTTATTAATTTGGCATTATCTGGTGCGCTGATTTCAATAATTAGCAGCTGAGCTACTGAATTATACCAAAGAAACTGGAAAATATGTCCTTTCATATGTGAACCTTACATGTGGATTTAAGGCAAAGTTATTATCAGTTAATCAAGTATAGTGCTTTAAAAAATTTGCATTAACACAAAAATATTCGATACAAACCGATAAATGATAATGTTTGGAATATTTTCGTTTGATACATTAAATCAGTTAAAGCAATTAATAAGTAAGTTATAATGTACTTAGAACTTTTATCGTTGCAGTTCATTTATACAGCTAGACTGAAATAAGTATATACATTTATCAATACGCTTGAATTATCTCTTGTTGCACATTCTTCAATCAAATTTATAGCTTTATAACTTAAAAAACTTATTAAACATTCTGACAAAAGCTTAAATATTTAGCCTGGGATTGAATGGCGACAAGGATTTTGATTTGTCCTTTTAATTGGAAATAGAAGCGTGTGTAAAAGTGGTCTTTCAGTGACAGCCCCAAACCGATAGAATGTGTTGTCATCGACAACGAATCTATCTGCCAAGTTTCAGCTAGATTAAAGGCTCCAAGTGGATTAATCAGTCTACAGAAAAGTAGGATTTATAACAACGTTCTTTTAAGTGACAGCCTCAAAGCTTGATAGAATACATTATTATCGTTAACGAATCAATTTATCAATTTTCGGCTGGATTGAATGACGGGAAGTGGGTTATTTCGCCCTCTTCAGATTTAGCCGCAGCAAACTCACCCACACACAAACAAACCAAATCGAAGATGCTATAAAAAAATAAAACAGGCTATCTGATACTTTTAATATTATACTAACTTTTATATTCATACATAACATCCAACTTGTTTCGATGTTTTTAGAGTGACCCAACATCTGAAATGAGAACAATTTCAACTTATGTTTCAAGTTTTTTAAACAGTGCATAAAGTTAAAAAGTAAAAACCTATTAGAATGAGTAGCGTTAAATTGATATGGAAATGATGCGAAAGAAAAGAAATCTTTTATCTTGCTTTCTTTAGACTCGTTGCTAAATGAAATACCTACAACATAAAAAAAAACTAATGGAAATTCTTAATGTTCTCGATCACACCTACTTTTCTGTAAATGAGTCCTTCGTTTATGACCTAAAAATTTTCGAGCTATCGACCTACAAAAAATCACGTTGAGTAATGAACTACAATGCAGTTTCTCCCTCTCAAACAAAGAATAACGGCCTTTGTTTAAATGTTTAAACTTCACGTCAAAAAACCGCAGCCAAACATTAACAGAAACTAATTAATAATTTAGTAACCAACAAATTAATGAATTATAAAAATGAATTAGCATACTTAGATACAATTATTAATTAGATGAAACATAATTACTAACACTATTTTACCTATATTTAATTGATGTTTTATTTCATGTACAGCGTTTATTTCTATTTGATATTCAATAATGTTTTACGAACATAAAAATCTACATTTCTAGTGGAATTACTTTTGATAAATATTATATAAATTACACCTATGGGAATTATTTTAATAATTTTATCAAATAATGTTTAGATGCAATTGTATAAAATTTGAGGGAAGTATATAATTTCCTAATGAACTATTCCTTACGTTATTGAAATTTTGAAAGAAAAAAAAATATCGAATACTAAAAAATATGTAATACATTTACAACTCAAATTGCTTTGCATATTCGAAAACACTAAATATAAAACAAATCTGTCTTTCTTCATTCTAAAAATATTTTTATACACATATTTTAAATCCGTGAAATACTTTTACCTAGAGACCATCCGTTAAAAACTTTTACTTAGACCATGTAGCAGTTTTGAGGTTGAATTGATGTGAGTAAACATCCTTAATATAAGAATTAAATATTACGTAATGAATAAGACAAAATGATCTATTTTAAGGTTTTCCCAATTACATGCTCCATGCCAGCATTACAAATTGGCAAATAACATGATGGGAACAGAAAAAACAAGTTGGTTTATGACAGTAACTGTCCTTAAGACGACTTGTTACCCTTAAAATTATTTTTTTTATTTAATCCTTTAAAATTATGATTTTTACATATTTGAAAATATTACTAGTCAAAAACGAAATTTTATTAAAAAAAATGTTCAGAGAGTGCTCAAAATTTTCAAAATTTTTAAATTAAAAAAAAAAAAAAAAAAAATTTCATAAAATTTCATTTATTTTCTTTTTCAGTTTTCGATATCTATACCTGATTTTTTTTTTAATGCTCCTAGTAATACACCCTAAATGTTTAAGCATCGGATTTTGAATAAATAAAATAGTTTGGGAGAAAAACAATAAATACTGTACCTATAGGAGAAAAAATCATAATAAAAAAGATATTTTTCAGCATTTAAATTTGTAAAAAAAAAAAAACTTTATATTTTATTCAAAAACTAATTCCTATTTTTTTCAAATAGATCTTTAAAATGACACAAAAAAAATTCAAGACATTTTAATTCTATTTGCTGGAGTTTTAGCATTTTGAGTAAGGTGGAAATTCCAAAAAAACACGAACTAAGAAAAATGCATTAGAAACATCAAAGGGGCTATTGAAGCTATATGCTAAATTCTTCATACAAATATAATTTTTATACAATTGCAGTTATCGGATCAGCTCAAAATTTTGCTAGAAAAAGAAGACGATTTCAAAGATTATAAAAACGCAAAAAAAATCACACGAAAAAAAATCGATATTTTTATAATTCAGAGTGGCCACAAAATTCAGGAAAAAAAAAAAGTTTCCTGATAATTCTCTGATTTCCCTGACAGATTTCTAAAAATTCCCTGATTTTAAGGCAAACTTTTTTCCAAATTTTCCCAATTTTTTTAGGTTTTCCAGATGTCTAGACACCCTGATCAAATAGGACATGTATTCTAAAGAGATAATATGCAATTTAAAAAAAAATTCTTTTGCTGGTAATGAAAAGTTTAAATTATTCCGTAACAATAAACTTCTAATGGCTTACCACTACAAATCTCCATGTATATAGCGCCAAAATATGGATGAACGTGCCTTAAACAATACAAAATTCCACTGATTTTCATGAAATTTTAAAAAGTTCCCTGACATTTCCAGGTTTTCCCGGTTCTGTGGCCACTCTGTAATTTTATGTGAAAACAAGGGGTATCAAGTCCCTTTGAAAGCACTCTTCTAGCATGGCCTGATCATGACAAGTTGGGGCCCAAGGCCCGGACAATTTCGGGGGCCCCTTTTTCAAATGCGAGATTTATTGGAAATGGGCTTGACACATACTCAAAATGAATTAATGTTAAATATCGAAAAAGTTGATAAATAATGTTAATTTATTGTTTTCTAAAAGTTAATTTGTTTACCACAAATAAAGAAACAAATTTTAAATCAAAACAGGAAAAACATTGTAATGTAGTATTGCATTATACGATCCCAATGTATAGTAATATCCATGACAACAATATCTGCAGCATTACTCATAACTTCAGAGTCGACATTTGCTGATTTTACAATAAATTCGTCAAGAATTTAAATTTTTGTCTCTTATCTTTCAGGAAAGCTTGTTATTTACGCTTTTAAATGATGGTTTGGTTTATTTGAATAAATATAGTCTAGGATACCAAAGACGGTTCAAGAACAATACAAAATGATTTTTATGTTAACATTCTTTTATACAGATTATAAAAGATTTTTACATAGCTTTTGTGAAAGAAAAGTTATAGGTTTAAAGCATATTTCGGGGCCCCCTAAAATCATGGGCCCAAGGCCCGGGCCTTGTGGGCCTAGGCGATGATCAGGGCCTGTCTTCTAGAGGCATTTTTACTGTGACACATCAATATATAACTTATCAATGATTTAAAACTGGAATGTTATATGCATGATAATTTTATAAGTGCTTGCAAGTTGCTATATATGAATAAGTAGTTAAGAGTTTATGAAAAGTTTATAATACAAATCATGTACAAATTGGTTACATCTGGGGACTAAATTCTTCCCCTGTTCAGATTGATAGCACATGATATTTAATAATCATCATGTCAACCTGGACTTGTTTTATAAACAAAACTGTCTTCAAGTTATTGATATTAAGGTGGATTATGACAATTTCTAGCCGATATTTCTGTTTGGAGTCAAGAAATGAATTTTTAATAGAACTATTATTAAATCACCCAGCTGTTTAAATACTTTCAATCGAAGTTTATGTAGTCTTACTTATGCTATAAGAGACAAAAATTTAGATGCGGTTATTTTATCGAGACTTTCAAAGTGAAATAAATGTGATATATGCCTGCAGTTTGCAGCTTAGGATTAACGAATTGCAATTAGACTTCTGGTATCAATTTTTATTACTACTGGTTGAAATCTAACATGCATGTCTAGTCCTACTAAGATCTTTAATTTGATATATGGAGTGCAACTGCACCTTTTAGAGTGTTTCCTGGGCCAGAGAGACGGTTAAAATCTTTGCCCAAATATTTCACTATAATTTAGGATAAAATTTAAATATGAGATTGATCTAACGGTTCAAATGTGGTGGATAACAAAGTTATCTTATTAAGTTCAAATCAGTATTAAGAAATGCTCAAAACTGTTTAAAAATATCCATTTTATATATTTGTTCAAAGAAATAATGCAAACAAAAGGTAATAATCATAACTTGTACATTAAAAAAATAATATGACAGCAAAACAAGCATTAAAGAGTACATTTAAGAATATCACCATAAACAAAGTAAAATTAAAATAAATTTCGTAAATGACTTGTCTTAAAATTTACATATACTTAAAATGCAACAGTATCAAAGTGGCGAGTGGTGATCAATAAAAGTAAACCAATAATTACGGATTTCAATCGCTGTATACTGTTTAGGTGCGAACCGCTTTCAAAACTAAATTAAATGCTTAAGCATCAGGAACTAACTTCAGTAGTTCCCCCCCCCCTCTCCTTTTTTTTTGCTTTATTGTTTACGCATTCATGCTCAATCTAAAAACACATAACTCGCTTTATTCTGTCTAGTGTTATATTTTCCCATCGATGCAAAATAAAAGCGTTGAACTAAAAGCTCTTAAAACTCATTACCTCACGGATAACAGAGGATGAATATCTTTAATAACGTGAGAAACTTACAAGAATGAACTAACAATCCACTATTTTACTATGCAAAGAGTAGATGATGTGCGTGTATTGATAAACAAAGTTAAGAAACCATAAGATAATTGTCTTGGTTTGGTGTGACTGAATGCGATAATAATATCTTGAATATAAATAACCTAATTAAAAGGGAATTATTCATTCAAGAATAATTTATTTAAATATTGATAAAACTCTTAAAGGTTTTTCAAAATGCAGAATTTCTTAATCGACTGTAGTGTTTGGTGTAGAGAATAAATTAGTTATTCTAAATGTTTCAAATTACGTAATAAATTCGTTTGTTAATGATTTTAGAAAAAGTAAGTATTTGTTTTTATGACAAAATTGACGAAGAAAAACAATTTTGGACGCCATTTAATGTGACTTAACATCAATTAATAAAAAATTACTTCTATAAACTGATTGCATAAACTGAATTTAATCAAATTTGCGTAAATTGAACTAATATTTAACACTATCATAATATTTTAGAAACTATAATGAATTTTTATTAAAGTTTATAAAAGTTGTTTCTTTCTCACTAAATTCTTATTAAATTATTCAAAATAAAATAGCAATTTTATATGTTGAACATGATATTGATTGCTTACAGGATTAGAGTTATTGAGAATGTTTAAGGTTTTTACTAGTTTTCTATCATACTTATCTTAATTATTAGTGTGCGTATAACAAGGCCAATAAAAAATAATATTGACTTTTATGAGGAGTTATTTATGATGCGAATGTTATGAGACAAAATTTATTATTTACAGTCAATACTTAGTAAGTATAAAATGTATGATGTATTAAAAATATATTCAGCTATTTGATATTACAATTCTAATAAACATATGTATTTTAATTACTCGAAATTTTTTGGCCCAGATTGGTACAAATAATTAAACAATGCAGTTTAAATGATTAGAGGTTCATTAGGGTGCGTCTTATTTTCGAAGGTGTTATTTTTTTTACTGGACATCCTATCATTTTGTTCCATTTGATGAGAAAAAAAATACACAATTTTTTTTTATTAAAATCAAATGATTTTCATAGGTTGCTACCAGCTCTGAAAAATCTGACAAATTTAGCATTACGCATGCATTGCAATTAATATGTTTCATGTATTTATTAGAATATTTAATTTTTCGAACAGTAGTTATTGAATCATTATATATATATATGCTTCAAATAGAGCTTATCTATTGATTTCATTCCAAGAAACTCTTATCAATTTACTAGTAACATATTAATTTTAACTAAAGAATTAAAATTCGAAAAGTACTAAAGTTGATATTTTGAAAATATTTCTTTAATTAATGGGCTTAATTTTTTATCTCATTACTTTAATTTTTTCCCTCTCTTTATAGTTGCTGACCTTGTTTTTGTTATAAAAAAACAGATATTCTGTAAAAGTGAATTAACGTAGCCATTTAACTGTTTCTTAACTGTAAACGCAACCATTTCACTGTTTATGATTACTTTCTTCTAATCCAACTGCATGTGCTTTTTCTTTGCTTTCTAATGATTTTAATCAGCTTCTGTTTAATCAAAATGTATTTTAATCTTTATCACTATTTGTAAGATTAGTTTAATTATCTACAAATATTCTAAGTAATCAATTTAATTAGGGAAACACTATTGTTTTCATCATAAAACATACTGCAAGAAAACAAACCGTGATATGGCTCATAGGCCAAATATCGTCACTGAATAATAGAAAACTTCCAGCCAAAATAGAAACCATGTCTATTTTTTCATTTCAAGCAGATTTTGAAGCAAACCATTAAAAATGACTGGCATTTAGTAGCTATACTTGTAATGGAGGTGTGGGCTAAAGTTTGAATACCAACAAAATTAAAACAACATGTAGTTGCTCAAATAAAATAATTTTTTGTGATTAAGCACACTTGAAGAAGTTAAGTAGTTAGTTTGTACAGGTACATTAAGGTTCGTACTCTTTAGGTGAAAAAATTCTATGACTTTTCAATGACAACAATTTCTTTTGAAAGCAATAATTTACGACTTTACAATTTTGCTTTATTATTAACAATTCATAATATATATACGCAGTGTGCATTGTATACACTACAAACGTTTCTAATAAGTTTATTAACGATTATATGTAATAAAAAAAGCTGAGTAAAAAGCTGCTTAGTAGAGATTTTTCTTTTTCTCACATTTTTGTACATTATTGTGAAAAAAATTGATTTTTTCCGTAATAGTGGCAATTTCAATTTCCGTTAGCAACCCCCAAATTTTATTTAAATCACCTAAAATTTTTACACATGTATTTTCTCACCAAAAGGAATCATTTGAAAGGGTGTCCAGTTAAAAATTTAAAAATTAATTTTTGAGGGGCATACAAGACGCACCCTGGAGTTTATAGATAAAGTAACACATGTCCGTGGAGATTAAAAAAGAAATTTCAAGTTTATTTATTGTAATTTACTGATATATGTTGGAATATAAACAATTCTTTAAAGGAATTTCAATTAGTTAATACAAGATATTTCTACCAAACCAATTCAACTTTAGTACAACTAGAAAAAAAACCTCAATTGACTTGATTCACATTGCATCAGAATCCTTCAGTTATTTAGTCAGGTTTTTTTTTTTTTTTTTCTTTTTTTTTTTTTCTTTCTTTCTTTCTTTTGACACTATGAATACCTCTCATCATATTTTGTAAAGTACTGTCTTGTTGAGATTAAAATCTAAATGTTACCCCTTCCCCTAATGTATATAAACATGCTTTTCTCAAGCTATGATTTCAATTTCTAATGATATTATCTGACGATTATATAAATAGAATTTTTTGTGAGACATAATTGTGTGATAAAATAAGACTTATGCCTGACGAATATTGTAACATTGTTCTACGCAATACATCAAAATGAGATTTAATCTCTAGCTTTGTCCCATCAAAAAATGTCATAAGAATGCACGTAAGATAAATTGAATACATAAATATTAATTAACAGACATTGTTAAGAAATTGTTAAATATACTTCATAATAAAAGATGGGGAAAGTCCTATATTTTAAAATATAGAGAATTTTAAATGATCGTATTTGTTGAATACATTGTTTACAAATAATGTGTCTGAAGATAATTAAAATTTTCCTGATTTCAATAAATTATCATGCAGAATAAAAATAGATTTCAACTCAGCAATTATCCACTTAAATGCACTATTTTAAATAATTTTCTTACAGAACCCCGACTCACAAAATAGTCATTTGTAAGTTTGTCGGTACATTTTATGCATTTGATTATAAAATTAATTATGAATATGTTATTATTTTTTTTAAAGCCTTTCATTTTTTTTTATAAATATTTAATTAAAAAAAATAAAAATATTGTAGTTAAATTAATCATGTGTTATGTATTGACTTAATTGTTATTATTGAATAGTAATAAATATTTATTTGAATGGATATTATACCAAATAAAACTAAAAATTAATCTGAGCCTTTTTTGTGGTCAAATAATTCACACTGAGAATAAATTTACTGTTTAGCCCACCGAGACATTACATGTAAGACCACACAAAAACTAGTTAGATGTATTTAATAAAATTTGATAAAACAGTTGACAAGTTTGTATTCGTTGGAAGAACTCATAATATTTTATAAGGGAAATTTCAACTTTATAAAGTATTGAAAAAGTTAAATATATCTTAATATTAAATTAATTTGGATAGTCTTCACAAATTCCACTTAGGAAAAACGTTTGTTTAAAACAGTCAGAATTAAAATTTAATTTAAATAGTTGCATGGTCGCTGGTAGTGCATAGTTTTCGTAAAGGAAATCATATACTTGAAGGAGAAACATTACCTTCTAATGCACTGCTAGATTTTAAAACCAGTAAAAAATTAGCTGTCTAGTTTAGTTTTTAAAAATGCTTAACTTTTAAAGACTTTTAATTATTTAAAGTATTTTGTTTAAATCGATTTCTGGATAATTAAAAAAAAGCACCGTAAATTGTTACGAACGTTAGAGGTGTTCCAAGAATGCGTTGAAATTCATTTTAGTGTTTGTGTTTAAAGCACGAGAAATTCTCATTTCTAGTTCAATCATTTAGAAGAACTATCAGTGGCGGTTTTACTTTGAAATAGCATTTTAGCTAAGCAAAAGTGAAGTCAATAAAACATAACAACAAAAAATGTAAATCGTGCGTCTTTTTTTTTTTTTTTACTTGAGGTATTTTTGCCGAGAGATAACTGTAGTGAAATAGCATGCTAAAAGCTGGTAGGGTAAACAACCTATCTATTCGATGAGGCCAACAGATAAAAGTGAATTCTCCCTTCAAAGAGTTTTGTCACGAATACGAAAGTGGTTGCCATTACTTGCATGTAAATTGCAAGGCTACTGTACATACAAACCGAACTTAGAAGCGGTATTAAATTATTAGCAAAGTGTTAATGTGGGAAGTAATAGTTAGCCGTAAAGGAGTGACAAACCACGATTTTTTTTTGGTTCAAAAGGTCATTACTATCTTTTATGGATGAACCATGAAGAGAATTGGAAAGGGTTATTGAAGTTCATTCATACTTTTAAGATAAGTTTGTTTACAAAATAATAAGAATGAAATACACTTTTTAATATATAACCAGTCTAATCTACAAAAAAAAAAAAAGAAAAAAAAAAAAAAAAACACCTTTAGACTTTGCATTTACATTACAATGTATTCACCGCCATTGCATTAAAAAAATAATTTAGCATTTTTGCATTTAAGGCTGAAAGACACATTTGGAAAACCTTAGAAGTTTTAAATGATCATATTTTTGATTCCTTTAATATAATATTAAGACGTGTATAATATAATTATATTCTGCTTAAAATCAAGTGTAGAACATTACAAAAATGGATTTCACCAATAGTTTTTTTTCTTTTCTTTTCCATATTGTACATTTGATTTTAATAAGTCATTAAGGCATATCAAATCAAAATAAATCAAACGGTGGTTCGAATGCTATCTCACTTTTGTAAGTTAATTATTATAGGATTTCTATAGGAAAGTATTTAAAAAAAAAAAAAAAAACTTTAAAATGAGCCTCTTAAGTCTTAACTGTGTATATTTACAATGTGCGAGATGTATCGCAGAAGTTAACTATAATTGTGTTTTGAAAGTAATGAACGTAGAATATTTAATAGGTCATGTTGTAAAATGTAAATCGCGATTATTCGAATGAATTATTCAGTTTTCTTAATCGAAATTATGAAAATAAATTCTAACATTTGCTGATGCCCCTCTCCCCCCCCCCCCTTCTCCCCCAAATATTAATGTCAAAAACACCTTTCCTGTATTCCTTTTCCATCCAAATCTAGTTTCAGCATTCAAAATAATTCACAAAACAAAAACCTCTCAAAGCCATCTCGTAGTAGGTCAAGTTACACGAAATCCTATGTCTTCCAAACAAATACTGACAAAAATACACTTTCCCAAAGGCCGTTGGTGATGCTCGGACTCGGTTTAGTGGCAACTAGTGCTCAACAATGCTTCCAGTGGCTTAAAAAGCCAGGGACGAAAGCTCACCAGTTTTGCATCGTAATGAATGATACTCTCGTCAAAAGTAGGACACAACCTCACGACCCGGCAGCTCTCTTAAAAATATCGAGGACAGCTGGTTTTTATTTGCTTTATTTGTTTCCATTTCTTCACCGGCTGAGGAACAAGGCTCCAATACCGAACGGAAAATACGTCCTACTTTCCAAAAGGGGTTTTTGCTGCTTCGGTTTGTGCTTTTTTTTTTTTTTTTTTTTTTTTTTTTTTTTGTAAGTGGAGGCGATATTAATCTTTTTGTCTCCCACTTTTTTGTGGAAGATTTTCTCATTGATTCTTATTCTGATAATGAAGTCGAACAAAAAAAATGAGTTTTGTTTCGCGACGTTCTAAATGTGGTTATCTTGTCTGGGTTGGTTGGAATGTTAAAGAACGATATAGAGATGAGGTGTGCGATCATCCTTGTCAAAGTGCATGGCTGTTATATAGAATTTTGAGAGGGATGGGAATTCTAATTTGGGAATAAGGACAGTAGGTTTTTCGGTTATTCAGTGATGGTCAGTCTGTTTTGTTTTTTGTGTGTCTTTATATTAGAGTTGGTGGGTGTTATCAGTTCTTGATTAGATTTATGTTTTTTAGGTTTGCAAGTAGGTTTTAGACTAATGAAATACAAACAACTGATCTTTAAGGATACCTTATTAAACAAAATTGATCGAGATAAGAATTTCAACGGACTGTTGAATTGCAACATAAAATTACCATCATAGTTTTTCGGAAAACTAATTTTGTTTTGATTATAACAGGCAGTATAACAGGATTACTGTTTTATAAAACAAATATTTAATCATGCATTTATTTTTTTATATACATTTTAATCGTGCATGTATTTTTTCAATAATTATGGAAGATTATGTCACATAATTTATAGTCTTTTATATTTTAATTTTATGATATGGTTTTAGTTATAATCTGAGACAAATGTTGTCATTACGTTCCCGAAAAAAACTAAAAAGTATTTTGTTGAAAATGTATAATGGTAATTAATGGCATAATAAATTTGATACTTTAGTAATTAAAATTATGGAGTTGAGTTATATTGAAAATACAGTTCAATAACTTATAAAAACTATTATGTTCATAGAGTAAAGTAAAATACTTGTGTTTGAAATTTACAAAATAAGACAACAATGCTCACGCTAAAATAAAAATATTAAAATAATTAAAACTAAATATTACTATAAAATAGATTAAAATTATGAAAATATTTAAGAAAAAAGAAATAATCAGTTAAATATTGTAATCATATCATTAATAATGATTGAAATAAATAATATGATCTTTAGTTGCGGATACGTCAGTTGGAGTTTGAGTGATGTTTTGAAAGGAGTCGAATGTTTAATTTTGAATTATCGTTGTAACCGAAGTTGACCGCACTGGAGCTTTTGTAAAAGTTGGATAGCTAGTTTATTGTTGTCTAGAGAGGTTTTATGAGCGTTCTAAAAGAAGAATAAATTATAGCTTTTAATTTTTTAAAAGTTGTGTCGCCATTTCCTCTCAGAAAATTCTTAATAATATACTTTTTTATATCTGTTGAACATTATGTTAAATAATTTATAGTTTTTTTTAATTATAAAATAGTTTAAAAATTTAAATACGGTAACAGTAAAATAATATCATTTGTGTTAAAAAAAGATTTGACATAAATGAAATCTAAAACAAAAAAACAATTAAATTCGTATACATGAAATAATGCATAAGTAAAATAAACTATTTTAATTCAAAGTCGTTATGTAATTCACTTAAACTTACTCCTTAACGTGAAAAACTATTTCTAAACTTAGTAATTCATTAGATACCACATAAAAAAAATTAATAAAAGAAAATATATCACAAACAAAACCTCTCATCACATATTTCAAACAGATAAACCCTTAAAATTATTAGATGAGTGTTATTATAGGGTGGGTACTAATATCAATACAGATAACCAGTATTATATAATGTCATTCTCAAAGCTTCTATTACTGAAATATGTGTTTTAATAATTGAAGCCAATGACCATTAAATTAGCATTAGCTTTGACTTTCACACAGACAAAATATTAATATATAATTAACCAAACCAATTATTCAACTTATCAGTCACTGCATATTTCAACGCATCCTTACGATAATGACAATATTCTCACGCTTTATAAGGGGTAACATAACGATGTTAATAACAATTAAAAAAAACTACAACGGCCTCATAAAATGTCTTCCAATCCTTCAGGCGAAGTTCTCACAAATATAATCACTAGATATTTGGCGAAAATTAAGAAATGTGATGATTTTTTTTTTTTTTTTTACTTTCGCCACCAGGAGCATCAAAAGGTTGTTGTTCCTATGTCATTAATATCGAGCATTCCCTCCAGGACATAAATTAGGTCTGGAAATAATGGAATGATTGAGAAGGCTTTCGGTTGGAATGAGGAGCTAAAGGAAGCCGCCATGATTTGAAAATTTGGTCATAAAAAGTTAGGGTAATTTGGTAAAACGAGTGTACCAGTCGGTGTTTGATAGCATCTGGTTTTTAATTATATGCATCTTTATTTTCTGCAATTTCACTGGTCTAATTTTGAGGTCATGGTATGATTTTCGTGTAAGTCCCACATTCTAAGATGGATTCACACTAAATATGTAATGGCTGAGCTTGTGGTCATGGTATGATTTTCGGGATTTGAAATGCTGAAGTGAGTGGGTAATTTGATGAATTACGCACACCTGGTTGTGTTTGATAATATCTTATAATCATATACATGCATCTTTATCTTACATAGTTTTAATAGTGTTGTTTATACTTATCACTATAATTTTGATGTGAGTTTCACATTTGAGCATGCAAATGTATTTGTGGTGTTAAAGTCTCTATTATGAATTATAGGATTTTCTTGCTTGGATTTTCAAGTTTGAGAAATAATTCAGTTGACTTATAGTGCTAAAAGCAGTTTGTGAAAATTAAATACTTCTAGACGAAAACCAGTCATGCAGCTTTATCCTTTGACTTTGATTCCTGTGCACGCCTAAATTGGTGACAATTTCAGTACACTTCTTGAGGTTGCTTGTCAAAAAGAAATCGTCTTAAACCATAATATGGAGAAATCTTGAATTGTGAATTGAAAAAAAAGTTTAAAAAATAACTTGGAATAAATTAACTTAAAAAGAAATGCTTGATCTGCTAAGAATGGTGCCAGACTATCCCCATAAATAGTGATATAAGTCTTACAGAGAATGGTTAAAGTAATATTTATTAACTGTTGAAATTGACATAACATATATCACAATTGACGCAACATATATCACAATCATTAATGACTGTTCTTTTTGAATATTATCTGAAATTGTCATTGGAAATTAGTTTATAACTATGCTTTATTTTTTTAACGATAAAAACGAATGATTTTTCGAAAATTGTTAATTTTATATCGTGATGCAGAGGTGATCAGCAATGTTAAGTTCACACACCACAAATGTTGCCAATATAAATTCAGTCAGGTGAAAATGTTGAAGGACTGAGATGTAACCCTCTATACCTTAAGAAGATATAAAATAGATTCTGTGATAAAATACATATTTATTTGAATACTTCCACCAACATTAACAAATTGGCCATAAAATTTCAAAATAACCTGCATCTGCACGAAATAAAAAAAGTTAATTTCAAATAAAAATTTAATTTATATAAATACCCTCACATTTCTATTCTAAAATGCTGTAATAATAGTTCATTAACCAAAATAGTGAAATTTAAAAAACATTACTTAGAATGTTCCAATAAAATGTTTCCACATGTGTTTAAAACATAATATGTTTGATTTATTTTCTTTGGTGAAAACAGTTAAAAACTCGTTTAGTGACTTTGATTCATATCCATACTCAATAAGCATCTACGAACATTTAAAACACATTGAATCAATTTTCATACTTGCAAATTAATCACGCAAATCCACCTTTACAAAGATATAGCCGAATTTTGGCTTTGCATTTTTTTTTCCCTTTTTTTTTTTTTTCCTTTCCAAATCTTAAACCCCAAGAAACAGAATACAATTGTAAGATTATTTATGGTACAACGTTATCTAGATGCCATTGTTTACTTATTCTCCCTTTATGTACGAAGCAGCAAAGTCTCTAAAACATGTTGTTGACACATCAAAAGCCGGCCTTTTATAAAAGGCATTCATTTTCACTGATGCCTCAGGACATCTTTTGTCGCTTCTTTCATGGCTGTCGACATCAAGGAAGACTAATATGATGTAATCCTTCCTTTAAGAATAAAAATAAGAAACTAAAAGAAGAAAATTATTTGAGAAACGAGGTTAAAACCTCAGGTGCTTGATTTTATTTTTGAATGCTACGGTGGCTGTTGTTTAGGTGAGGGAAGTTTGTACAATCTTGGTAAATTGTTATTATAATCGGATTACACTGGATTATTTATTTCACTAAAACATTTCTGAATGACTATGATTTTTATGAAATAAAAAATGCAATAAGTTTTTTTTCTTAATTTGTGGAAAGAAAGAGGATTAAATAAATTTTGTTTCTTTTTAATAAAGAAAATGTATTCAAAATTGTATCCCTGATATATTACTTGCAAATTACAACGACGTTTTTGAATTTAACATAAATAAAATATTAATTTAATCTTTGAATATTATAGAGGTGTTAAGCGTTTAACATAGATTATATTTTAAAACTTTTTGAGGTAGTTTAAAGAATTTCTTAACGTAGGTTATAAATTCAAAAATTTAACTCATTAAAATATCTCTTTTTTACTGTTACTGCAATATTCATTTTTTTTTTTACTTTGATATAAGTTCAGCATGGTATTTTAAAAGTACCGTACCGTTAAATTTAATTAGTTATAAAACCAGTGAAGCAGTATCAGCGAAATGTACTAAAAAAAAAAAAACTTAAATCAATTCCTCCAATTATTTAATTTAACACGGATCACATGGCGCAATCATTTACGGACTTATGCCCACCAGAGCACTAAATTTGAAGAAGCTGACTACTGTTTATAAAAACGAAACTCTACACACGCAACTCACTGATTGAGTCGTTCGCCCAAAACGTAGGTCCGTGCTTGCTTAGCTGAAAGCACAAAAGAGGTCCTTTGTGGAACAGCCAAAAAGGGCTTTAAGAAAATCCCTTCGTGCAAAATCTAGCAGTCCACACTCGTAACTTAGTAGAGCGAAGCGGTCATCAAGGCCACCCCCGCTTACAAAAGCTCATTTCCTAGACACGAAACTTGGATTTAGTATAGCGAAGGATTTCGTTATCGTCTCCCTTTGGAAACACGTGCCTTGCTGCAAAGATATTTGGATAACAGATTATGTCTCATACAGACTTACTGTTTTAAATGTCTGTATGAGACATAATTTAGTTAAATTAGGTAATGTAGTTACCTAATTTAACTAAATCAGGCTTGCGATATACTGAATTCTATTTTTAGTTTGAATTATTAAGTTAAAATGTATCAAGGTTGATTCAACTTGTAATAATTATTTTCATATATACTTAAACCTTTAACTTAGTATAGCGAAGAATTTTGAGCCACTCATATTGGAAACCTTGTTCTAAAGAGATTATTCATTAATCTTATTCTAAAGAGATATTACATTCATTTGTTCAAAAGAGATTTGGATTGTGCGGAGATTGTCTCATACAAACATGGTTTTGCTTTCGATTACCCATGTGTTAACATAATGGGTAAATGAAATGGGCAATGAAAGTAATGTTTTTGGTCAAAAAAAAGTTTTTCGTTTTTTTTTTTTTTTTTAATTTAATTATCTTATTAATTAGTTTAAAAAGTGGTCTAGAAAAAATGTCTGTCTGTGAGTACGTAGTCAAAATGATTCCCAAACGAAATGACCTACGATGTTCATATTTGGTGTACAGGTTAGTGGTGGAAATGGGAACTGTTAATAAACTTCTTTTCGTCAATACTGCGCACGCGCGAAACATGAAAACATGAAAGAAAAAAATCATGTTTTTCAGCAATTTCCAAAAAAAAAAATAATAATTTCTAACGATTTAGGTCAAAATTACTCTAGTAATGCCTCTTAAAGAGTTCTAAACATCGTTACCTCAGAAATTTCTGTAAAAAATGCTGTAAAGGTGTAAAAAAACGAATGTCTCTAACACAGAGTTCTCTTTTCTTGAGCATCACACATCAACTGCCGTTTTTCTCCTTTCCTTTGTTTTACTTACAAAAGAAGATAATGCAAAAATTATCGAAAAGTATATAGATGAATTCGTCATTTTGGCGTTTTTTTTTTTTTTTTTTTTTTTTTTTCTTTTTTTTTTTTTCTCACCATGTAAGAGTTATCGCCAAAAATACCACCTAACTGGACACTTTTTGAAATGAATGAAAATATGAAAATGATAATAACAATGGTATTCCACGTCAAATTTAAATGTAGTGATCATTATTATAGTGTAATTGAAAGTTTTGCGATGTTCGATTCCCCTAGATTCTCAGAGATTGTCAATGAAACCACACATTACTTAATATATATATCAAATGGATATCGATTCTTCTATATGATTTTAAAGTTAAATAATATGAATGACATAGGAAAAACTCTAGGTTTACAAATGCAATATTTATAATGGTCACTTGAAAACTGAAATATATTTGGGATAAAATTTTCTTCAATAAGCTTAAATGAAAAGAGCTTAAACAATATTTCTTCACAATTCAAACATAGAAATATAGAAATTTTATTTTGTGATTAGTCTGCATTTCTAATTTCTGTACCAAATATGAGGATTTTATCTTAAATGATCAAATCAGTAAATATAAAATGTTAAAAAAATCCTCCTAAAATGAAATTTTATATAAAAAAAAAGCTACAGAAAATATTTGATAATCGATATGAAAAGCATACTTCCAGACAAAATAAAGAATTGTAAATTTGAATATATATATAGCATTTAATAATTAGATCATTGAAAAGTTATAAATCTAAGATAAGAGGATTTAATTTTTAAAATATGTGCAAATTAAATATAGATTACACCGGTCATTATAATTCAGCCTTTAACTTTGATAGAAGATTTAAATACTATGTAAGGACCGTTATTTGACATTACTGTACTAAATTCAAAGTTTTTATCTTATTTAGCTCATAAATATAGCTAAAAAGTTTTAAAGGGGACATGAAATTAAAGTGATACTTTTAGGCATGAAAAATACATACTTGAAAATTGGTGCATATAGTATTAAATATCTAACATAAAGAAAAATAATAATATTAAAAAACAATAACATAATTTTTATATTTCAATTAAGTAATGGTTAACCCTATAATTGAGTACTTATAACTTTTCGTTAACTTTGATTGAACCTTAAAATTTAGAACCGTGAAAAAATGTAATTTTAGATTGAACTTAATTAAAAAATGAAGCAGTAATTTAAATATATTTAGATACTTAAAATTGCATATTTTCGACTAAAACTCTTCATTAAATTCAAACTTTATGCCTTTCAACTAGAATCAAATTTTAAGCGCTCATTATTGTAATGTTGGTGAGGTGTGAAGATTGTGCAGTATTATTATGCTTCCTGAGGGAAAAGTTTGTAGGATCTTTAAACATTCCTACTCAAATATTTTATTTCAACAATTAATCTGAGTACAAGGCAGATCACATACTACACCATATTCGAAAAACGTTCTCTCCCACCAGCTCTCCTATTACAAATTTACATCAAATAACTTTGCCTTATAGTTTCTTTAAATGTGTTTTAGATGTTCAGTTATTGTCCATCAAATTCTGGTTCAAAAAAATATAAAGAAATACAAATTTAGTATCATGCAATTATCCATACTTTAGACAGCTACCACTTCACTTAATATAACACTCATCTAGTGTAACTGAGTAACACTACTATTTCAATATAATATTGAAGGAATACAGATGTATGAAATATGGGATTGATGTAGGTGAAGCACTAGGTAGCACTTTCCACTAGGTAAGTTATACATTATAACATTTTAAAACTATATTTTACAAATATAAAATGTACAAATTCATTGGTCATTAAAATGAAATAGCTGACTTAAAAATTTACACATAGGTAGTATTTCAGCCATAGTTTAAGGTAAAATAAAAACATTTCAGATTCATTCTTTTGTATTTTATTAATAACCCAATTCCATTTCCTATAAACTCAATCAATTAATCTTTATAACTATTGTTTGAACAAGGATATCTACTTAAAATACTAATTGTATTCAAGGATAATGATTATTCAATGATTCACAGGAAATATGAATCGGGTGATCCCGATGGTTTGTGGAAAAAAAGTAACGGTAATACTCACACTCATAATGTTGGTGTACTGAGCTCTTAAAGCCTGTGTATTTTCATTTTATCAATTTTTAAATAATTTCGATACACTTTACGCTCAATTACGCCATGTAAAAGTGGGATTCTGGCAATTAGTTCTCAAAGGACAAGGTTCGCAATCGACTAAAGTACCAAATGGGGCAAACTTTGATATTTATTCATTGATCAGCCATAAAAATAATCGAGTCCTTCAAGTGTCAAGCTCAAATTGGTAAAAAAAGTTTCCAAACAATTATTTAATCTTTTTTTCAAATATATAATCTTTATTTTATCGACATATTATTAAAGTTTGTTAACTCAAGATATGTTATAAACATATTTCAATAATTAGTTTTTATTTTACTTGGCTATTTTTTGTGCTTTTTATAATAACACAAAAAAACTAGGTAAGTAAAACATAAAGACTTGTTTAATTATGTGTATAATACATTTATTTAACCAATTTTTATTTGCATGATTATAAAATATGATTATATTTTTGAAGCCAACGGGCTTTACGGATCCTACTCTTTTTCATGACTTTATGAACAATGCAATAAATATCGAACTTAGTCATTTTTACTGTTATGTTTCTAATGTATTTTAAATGGTTCATAATTTGACATCGTTAAGAATGGAGTAGTGAACTAATGCTTTATGAGGATAGTTTCTTTATAAACATTTTGAAAAATAGTTTGATTAAAAACTGTCTTCGAAATCTTTTGATTAAGAAATTAGTTCAGAAACTTGTTAAATGTGTTACATATTATTTAACACAATTCATTGTCTCACAAAAATAGAGCAGTGTTTTAATTTCAATAAAACATGCATTCACATACAACAAAGACATATATTTTGAATTAAAAGTCTGTACAAGAGGTGTAACAATATCAATATCCCAATTCAACTCCCTGTCAGAAACAATCCTTTGTGCAATTAAAGTTTACAATGAAATATCGTTAACCCGAATAGCTGAATACCAGAGTAAACTTCGGAAATAAAGGTCTGAGAATACAGAATTGAAGTTAGACAGACTAATAATACAATATCATTCTCTTCTATTCATTCTTATAAAACGTGGTGTCTTGTTTCTTGAAAAAAAAAAAATAGACGCAAGCATTGTACAGGAAGCAGCTATAGACAAAGGTAACCACGTGATGTGGTCTTTAATGAGTAGTTTCCATGGGCGTTTCTGGGACAAGTGTTTAAAGTGTTACCGCTGAATGCAAATGTGTAGAGTGTTCATCGAACCGAAGCCTCTGCTGCCACCGATACAACAGAATTCAGAGAGAATTTGGTTTGCGGGTGAAGACCGATGTCTAACTGTACCCTTAGCTCAACTTGGGCACAAGCGGTTACGCTTTGCAGATCCAAAACCATTTGGAGACTGTTATTTATCTTCAAGATGTATAACTTCATATCAAATTTAGATAACAGCCGATTGTCGATTTTGAATTTGTTAGATATGGTTTATTGAACTTGAGCTTTTGTATGTGCTGGTGTATTCATGTTAGTTTTGAAAAGCATAATTTATTGTTTCTATGTATGCTACCTATTATTACTTTGAACCCAATGTGCTAATACAAAAATGTAAGTTTTTTCGTTTTGTTATATAAATTGGACATAAATTAATTGAGAAATAAATTCCCAATAAAACTGTACAATGCCATAAAAACACTTACATTTTCTTACAAAATGTCATGACGACATACATTAGTTGGACACAAATGTTTATTATGTGAGGTTATATAACGTTTTACAACTAAGGTTTCTATTACCAAAATACCTTGTGTCTATCCTATTTTTATTGATAATTGCTATCGACTATCATTTGCTTTTTCGTTATCATTTCACAAATATTTATACATGATTTAAATATTCGCTATCATAGACAGACATTGATTGAAAATCTTATAATAATTTCGATGAAAATTACAGAAAAATGGATAGGTTTTTATTACAAAACTACTTATTAAAAAATACATCAAACTCAGTTGATCCAAAAAACAAAATTAGTAATTCATAAAACATGAAGTAAATTGAATTCATAACTAATCTATCAATAGATGTACAAATTGTCCTTAATAAATATGAATAATTGTTCTTCCTGAAATCACCATTACAACATTTTCACATGTGAATGAAATGACGAAACTGCGAAAAAAAATTCTATTAATGTTTTTACAAGTGTTAAATATTTGTTATGTTCTTACAACATCAGGTAATAAACCAAAATCTTGTGGGTGGAACTATTCTGTTTTAGTTAACGGGCCAGTTTTTAACGAACTTGTGAATTACGTTTTGAAAGCAAGCAGCGACAAAGTTAATGAATTCCATAAGATTACAAAAGTAATTATTATACCAACAACTTAAATATTTAAGAAAAAAAAGGTAAATTAAGTTAAAAAAAAAAAAAAAAAGCAAATTAACTTTTTAAGATGTGAATCAACCTTCTTAAAAACTGGCTGACTATGTTTTTAATAGAATCAGTTTTACAACTTAAACGTTATAATAGAATGCTAAAGATTTCAAATCAGCTTGCATAGAGAGTTGGTCACGAGAAATGTTCATTTATTTGATATAGTTCAATTCAATTTTTTGTGTATATTACAATCAACATACGAACCTAGTCAATCTGCCTCCAAAGAAAATATTGCGTACATCTTATTTTTTCTAAGTCAGTCCTTTATAAGTGATTGTTTTTTTAATTTTAATACATCAACCGTAATACTACATTCAGCCTCTTGCTCAATAAAGGGATTGAATGGAAAAACTTTATAGAACTAATATAAAGATGAAATAGAGACTAAAATAACAACATCCACAATATTCATCGAAGGTCATTTCCTTCATCACAATAACAATAAAGTGAGGCATATGAGATCAGTTTTAGAGAAAAATAACGTCCAAGAATGAAAGGTGAAATAGTACGATAACGGATTTCTCGTTTTCCACCCTACAATTTGACACATTATAACCACGGGGCCTGTCTTGGCGTGGCTCGGATGGAGAAGATTATCTTAAGCAAATGGCCGAACCTCTTTCTCGATTATGAATTGTAAGGGTGAACGCTCTCATTTGTCAATGGATGCTCATTCTTCCTTGCTATTGACGATGGCAGAGTAATTAATCGCAAGATTCAGGACGGATTTTCTTACTGGACTTCAGGCAGACACGTGGAATTTAATGCTGTGATGAGCTTTCATTTATTTTTATTTCACTTTCAGTTAGATGCATTAAATTTGGTCTTCGGAATTTTAGGATTTTTTTATATGAAGGATTAAATTCTGTAGTGATCGATCAGATGATGGAACTGCGGGTGTGGCTATTACTATTGTTAATGATTAGAGGCATTAGAGGAAATAATGGTAGGTCAAATGTATTTTGAGGATTTTTTATAGCTCGATGATTGATTAGATAACTGGCCACCGCAATTTGATTTGTTATCGTTAGCTGACTTGATTGCTATCGCACGAATAGAAATACTAGGTTTTCTAAAATAAAATAAATTGTTAGAAATTTGCGTAATTATGTCTTTTTCCAATATTCAAGATTTTATTTTATAAATAAAATAAAATAGGTTTTAGTATTGAATGTTAGTTTATATTATGACCCATATATGGTGCATTTAAACAAATTTTTATACTGCGTGCAATTATTGTGTTTCTTTTAATTCAAAATTTAAGAATAAATTCCCTGAGAGTTCATCAATCACTTGAGAATTACAAAAACAAGAAAAGTAAAATAATTTATTACACTGGTACTTTAAAAAATCTAGGGATGTGGATCATCGCACAACTTTCAATTACACTGTAATACTGAGGTGGATTTGTGTCATTTACCTTTTTTATATTTTCATCATTCATTTTCAAAAGAGACCAGTTTGGCGATATTTTTTGCAATAATTCTTGTTTGGGTTTAAAAAATAAAAATTAAAAAAAAAAAAAACACTACGCCAAAATTATGATTTTGGTGATATACTTTTCGATAATTCATATATAATCCTTGCTTATAACTGAAACTGAGGAGAAAAGAAAAAAAGATCGTTGATGAGGTATGCTCCTCAAGGAAAAAGAACTCTGTGTTAAAGATATTTGCTTTTATACATTTTAAGCCATTAAAGCATTTTCACGAAAATTTCGTAGTTAGGGACGTTTAGAACACCTTTAGAGGCATTACCACAGCGATTTTGATCAAAATCGTTAGAGCCGTTTTTTAGTAATTACTGAAATGATTTTTTCAATGGCAGCTACCTTATGCGCATGCGCGATTTTGACGAAAATCTTAATGGTAGATCCCATGGCCACCATCAACCAGCACATCAAATTTGAATATTGTAGGTGAATTTGTTCGGGTGTTTTGCTGACCACATACACAGACACACACACAGAGACAGACAGACATTTTTTCTAGATCACTTTTTTTGAAATCAAGATGTTCCAAAACGTAGAGAAATGCAAAAAAAAAAAAAAAAAAAAAAAAAAAAAAAAAAAGAAGCATTTTTTTGTTGTTGTTGTTGACCGAATACTACTTTCATTACCCTATGTATACATGTGGGTAATTGAAAGTAAAAAAAAAAAAAAAAAAATATGACAGTAAAGGAAAATATTGAGAACTCAAACCAATTCTAATACAATTTATCTTTTTCCAAAACTTTCCGATCTGATACCCAAATTAAACAAATTATAAAATAACTTTTTACGAATTGTAACTATTGTAGTTGAATCATTGTTTTCACTCCGAAAATCTGAAAAACCTATTATTTTTAATCACAATATCACAGTCAAAACAAGAGTGTTAAAATTATAAGCAAAAAAGTGGACAGTTCATTATTCTAAATTAATTTATTTTGTAATGTTTCAAACCATTTTAAATTTAATAATTATATAAATGAAAACCTTGATAAGAGAAACTGTACTTACTAAAAAAATTAACTTACTGTAAAATCAATGTTTCTTAATAAAAATCAAGCCAAGTTTCATAAAGTTCATAGATCATCATTCAACCAAAGTGAATAAAAATACTTATTATAAACACATTAATTATTTTTAAAAGCATTCGGAAATTGATGTGTGAAATTATTTATATTTTTCTGCAGTTTTTAACAAGATAATTTTATTTTGAATATTTTTAAATCGAACATCAATTACTCTGAAAGATATAATTTAACATTTTTAACAATCAAAATATTACTATATGAGAAGGTTTTGTGAAGATACGTCTTTTTTTAAAGTGTTACCTAGAACTATAACGCAATGCGTATCCTAGAAAAGAAGAAATTATCAACAAAAATATTTAGATGAAAATAAGTTGCAGGTTTCCATTTGACTGTCAACCGATCTATTTTTTATTTGTTAGAAAGAGTTCAAATAACTGTTTTTACTTAATTTTCAATGTCCAAATATAATTTATAAAAAAGTATAAATATCTAATAAATATCATGAGAGCATTTTATCAGATAAATGAATTTCAATAAAAAATATACTCATGCCGAATAAAATTCAACTAAAATTGTTGTATTTTCTGAAACACAACTGAGTTCAACGAAGTAACGTAAAAACACGTGCCTCACATAACATCAACATCAACTTTTTTGTGTGTAATCTCTTCACCACCATAGGATTCTACGCTCCGTTAGCCACAAAATGATCAAGCCATCAACTACATCTTCAAAAAGCAGTTGTGAACTGTAAACATCCTTTTAAGTGAGAACTTAAGTTCAAAACGATAACTCCATGTTGTATTCACAGTTCAATAGTAGAGGATTTAAAGCAGTACGTGGAATATTTCTTATTGTGACTGTTTATACAAAATAGCTTTAAAATGGTCTAACGGAGACAGTTTGTTCAGTTCATCGATGAAACAACAATTGAATAAGAATGAGTTGCATGAAACTTTTGAATAGTTGCTAAAGCGTCAAGAGAATTTTTTTTTCATGTTTCAAGATATGTAAGTAAACTTACATCTGGTTCATGACCCAACAAGGTATTTTTTTTGTTAAATATCCCTGGTATTAAACAAAACTGTTTACAATAAAAATCCTCCCTTATATGAATTGAGCTCTGATTAGAATAGTTCGTATTCCAGATCATGCGTCTCATCAATCTGTACAATTTTCTTACACGTCCAAAAAAAGCCGTAATTGTATATGCAGATTGTCAACCCCTGTCGTTTAATTGCATCTCGGAACAAAAACGTGTCGTGCTAAACATTTAAAATATTTGGAGCCAACGTTTTTCAATGAGCAAATGAGAACGTATATGGAAGTTTTGAAAATTGAAATTCTAAACAAATTGCTGGAAGATATCCTAGAAGCAGCCTAGCTTGCATTGAGAATGAGGTTGTTGAAGAATTCGAAACAGTTCTATGCAGGAGGTTTGTTCTTTCTAAGGAGTCCACTTGTAGGAATAGAAAAAATCTTCTGGGGAATATACTAAATGTTCGAATGAATAGGATGAAGTTAAACGTTTGTGCTTTTCTACTGATTATGATACAAAATCATTTTATGCGAGTGCGTTTTCTAAAGACATCTACTCTTTTAGAAACCAAAGCTAACCAGGTTTGAAAAGCAAACGAAATAGGGTTTAAAAACCTTCAGATGTTGTCGAGTGTTACTGACGAAGCCCACTTAGTTATATATATTGATAAAATTCAAACCGTGTATGTACTAGGGCATTTTCTTACGAAGACTTTTTTACTAATCGATGTCTCCTTATCAAATTTGGCATGCATATTGCGTAACATATTTCGTACACTGAAAGGCCATCGGTCGGTAGGTATCTTATAGAGGGTGAACCATAAAGAGTAGAAGCCGTCGTTATGCATTAAATCTAGAACTCAATTTCTTAAAAGTTTATTTTCTGAACACTTTGTTCAAAAACATTAAAAAAAAATATTAAAAAACAAACAAACTATGATTATTTAACCACATTATTAAGCTTAAGATAAGAAAATTTAACTCAAACGAATTCTTTTTTGCTCATTTTTAGCGCCAAGAGAAAAAAGATTTTGATATCCAACATGTAACTTCAATTGGAAAATGTTAATCTACATTGAACTTTTGATGAGTTTTTACTAGTTGAATTTTATGGGATATTTCAAAGTGCAAAGTTTTACCATGTGAAGTAGTATATAATTTCTAGCCAACTTCTATTCCAGCATTCATGATCTAGCAAGGTTAGTTTAATATAATATCTTCGAACAAAAGAATTTAAAATATCAATAACTTTTCCTTCTTTATAAAATTAGGATTAGTGTAACTTGTGTTCTATCATCTATAATACATTTTAAATGTGCAAGGGGACTTTATTTATGGATTTTATATGACAAAACCAAGACCTTTCTAAAGATATTCAGCATAACATTGCGGAAATACATGTGAAACACTCTTCATTAAGTCTCTCATAGGAAATTTTTGAGCAAATGATTCAACTTAAGTGACAGTAAAGAAAGTTCTACTATTACTGTAAGTTATGCAGAACTTGCATTGAATATTGGCAAAGTACCTTCTATTGGGGAATGTGAATTGTATTGTAAGTGATACAGAAGATCCTAAAAAGATCGGGCGGAACCACACTTTGGTAATCGAAGCGTGCATAAAGTTCAACAAATCCTCAGTACCCAACGGAGTGTGGAAGGAATAAGGAGTTAGACAGATTCGGGAGGATTTATTCACGAATCGGATACCAGCGAAGCTTGAAAACTTGACTGTAAAATCATGAGCATGAGTCTTTGTAATAACTCAGGAAATGCGCCTCTGATTATTTCATACTTCTATTTATAATTGCTTTAAATGAAAGTAGAAACTCCAAGGTATTATTTATTATAATCCGTTTGGAAAATCATAGAAAGTATGTCGAACTGGGTGGAATTATTTAATACAATGATATTTTAGTCAGTTTATTCATTAATTTTTTTACCTCGATATTACTTTATTATCTTGTTTAATGAGGTTTATGCGTTGTTTACATTTATACTGAAAGTTTCTCAATTAAGAAGTTTAACGAATTTCGTATATTCTAGGTGTTATTTATTAGTCTCGTTTGCGAAGTAACAATAGAAAGTACGTCGAGCTGGGAGGGATGATTTAACACAATATTAATTTTTTCTGTGTGTTGTCAATCTAATATTATTTTCCTGGGAATAGTTTATCCTATATTTTAATGTTATTCATATTTATATTGCAAATTTCATAATTACTAAGTTTAAAAAATTTTGTAAATCCTATGCATTATTTATTTAACTTTTTTTGAGAAGTAATAATGTGAAATATATCAAACTGGAAGAAATGATTGAAGACAATCTTTTGTCAATCAAGGTTTATTTTCCTCAACAATAATTTGTCTTCTAGTTTAATATTATTCATACTCGTATTGTAAGTTTCATAACTACGAATTTAACGAATATCTCAAGTAGGAGTTGTATTTACATAATTACTCTTTTTAAATAATTATTTTGTCAATTCTGTAGAAGTATCAGAATTTTGAACGGATTATTTTAATGGAATAAACCTAAAATTTATAAATTTAGATGACATTTATATCCGTAATCAAAAAATTCTGATTTATAATAATTGTTTTATAAATTATTTTTAATTGCAAAACTATTATTGTCAATCAGGATTATTTAAGCAAGAATATAAGCCAATGGATATAAATAGATGAGCTGATTTTATTGGGAATAAATGTCTCAGAGAAAAAAGTATTATATTTGTAAGTAAAAGAAAAAATTTCTTCTTATAATAGCTTAGTTAAATAGAAATTATGAATTTTTATGTCGATAGATTTATCGACTTGATGAATAATGTGTCATGTTATTGATCGTATAATATATAGTTTTACTAGTTTTTGTACTTAAAAACTAAGAATTTTCTTCGGCATTTTAGAAATCATAATTTGCGCTTTTTTATGGAAAGTTTTTTTTTTACGATGTGTTCCTTCAAGTTACTAAGGTATTCAAAATTATATTTTGGTTTGTTCTGAGATTTGTACAAATGAGCTAGCACAGGATATGAGTGCTTAGTTTTGATTTTGTAAAGGATTTTTTTTTATCAAAAATACAAGGAATTATATCGCAAAAAATAATACTATAACAATACCCAAATGTCTTTAAGGAGCATAGAATAAAAGAAACATAGCAATAGTTTTCTTTCTTTGAATTCATTCAATTTAAGAGAAATAATAATTGAAGAAATATAATATAAGGGGCAAACATTTATTTTTATGAGTGAAAGTTCCAGATAATTAGGATATTTCAATATAAGGTCCCAAAATTAAATATTTACGAAGCATTGTTAATAAGTAATTTATTTTTTACTAAATTTTAGTTGTGTTACAATGGCAGCAAAGTTAAAAATTTCAAATTATTTTTTAAACTAGTTATGCATCATTTGATTTTTTTATTTATTATTATTTTTTTTTTTTTAAATTACAACTCAAATAAAATTTTTAATTTCTTTAAAGCAATTGTAAGTTTGTGTACATTTTTAATGTTTTTGCAATTCAACTTTGAATTTTGAGTTAACTAAAAAGAATCAACAAAATTAAAATACAAGAAATACTAATTAAAATTAATTAATAAATCATTCTTACCCATTCTAAGAATCTGAAATTAATCCATTGACAGTGCTTTTTCTTTTTAAAAAATCACAATTTTCTCCTCCTGTAAATCCGAATATTGAAATAAAAATCCATTAAGTTCCAAGTCAAACAATAAAAAAATCACAATATTGACTTCTTCATCACAACATAAACAAATTCCCTTCTTTTCTAATAGGGAAAGTCAACACAACCCAGCTCGTCTACCCACGCTTTGAGAAGTGATAGGAAACGAAACAAACCCGATTTCTTCGCGCGCTTATGACCGTCTCACGCATGCGCAGTAAATGAGAACAAGGAAGAAAGTCAATAGACACATGAGCGCGAAAAAGCGCGTTTTGTCAAGCCCCAGGGCACGTTGTAGAAAGTGTCGTAATTGTTAAGAACTCTCTTTATAAGTCTACTGCTAATGACTTTGCGTGCAATGTGAAAAAGATTTTTTTTTTTGTTTTTTTTGTTTTTGCTATGCATATTTCTTATAAATGATTTCGTTAGTAGATTCTACATAGCAATAATGTAGTAAGACGCTTATTCACTCATGAAAAGGTTATGGCCGTTTGTATGAGGCCAACATTCAAATACAAAACTACAAAGACTACATATATGTGGGATATGTTAAATGATGAGTTTCCATTCCAAAATTGAATCGAAAGTACAAAAAACGGGGAACGGAAATAAATTTGTAATTCTAGAAACCTAAACTATAAATTCTGCATATAAGTACATACTATAATACTGCATATGTGTATGAGAGACTGCTCTATCAGTGGTACAAATTTACCTTTTTCGAAATTTACAAATTTTGATTTTTTGAATTTTCCTATTTCTAGCAGAAACTTCGTTAAACAATTTTTTGGAGGGGATTTTATCTGGCTACATAATTATATATTTTAGATTTTCTAAAATAAATTATTATAATAATAAAAAATTAAATTGTTAATCTTTAAAATTGTCCCTAGATAGAACATCCTTGTTCTACCTCCGGACAGATGTTGCTGAACAAAAGGACAGGTAGCTGGGGGTGGAGAAAAAATATACGTGAACTTTTGAACTTTTATAACTTTAATACAAAAATCCTAATATTTCTTTTTTTCTTCTTCTTATCCAGGACTATGGGGACTGAGGCAACTATGTTTCTTTTAAGCATTTTGTACCAGCCCCATATCCAGTACAGATAGGTAGTGGGTAGTACTGAACAGGATGTAAGCACACACTCGCGAGAAGGATTGCGCAAGTTTACCTATAGCCACCGAAGAGTTCATTTCTACCTCTTTTCGGTAGCTACCCGGTAGATAGCAGCCCTACCGACCGTATGTGGAACTTCTTAATTTAAAGGCAATAAAGCAGAAGATTCCAGCAGAAGACTTGACTTTGCCACCCTCAGAGGTCTTGATTTGTATGTGAACTTGGTCTTATTTTGATTTCTGACAATGCCACCAACAAGTCTGGGCGTGGGTGACTTGAAAGTAATGTTATTTTCGTTAACCACATTTTCATCCATGTTATACAAGCATTTTGAGTTGTCCAATTCTATCTTTTACAAAAAACGGACTCTGAATGCAACAGTGTCAGCTTTTTCTGTAACTATTGCCGTATAATTTTTTTTATTGATCTTATCCTACCGTTACAAATATAAAATCTCTAGCATTCAGCTTCTCACAGCTCACTCTTCCTTCCACTGGCTGAAGAAGCTCCTTACATTTCTCATTAATAAAATACAGTAAACACAAAGTATCAAACTCGTCATAGGATTCATCCTCAGGTAGAAAGTTACCGCACTCCATCTTCTGAAGACTAAATAAAATCGTTTATTTTCTTGTCTTTTTAACTTTTGTTTTTTGTATGATTTTTTTTTTTCCTTTCCTTTCCTTTTGTTATTTTCTTTTTTTTTTAAGCTTTTTGCAGAAAGGCATTCTCTGAAGTGACATTTATATAGTTGCAGTGTTATTTATTAGTGATGCTTTGCTCGTATCATTTACGATACTTTAGTAAGTCAGCAATACCTAGAGTAATTGTCCCATCTATCCGTTTTGAATTGCATGATGATTTACGAAGTACCAATTGATAAAAATGTTTGATATAAAACAGTAAAATTATGGCCAACATACGTAACTAAAAGAATCAAACCACCGTTTTTCATAACTATTAACTATGAAAGAGTTAAACATTGATAACTTCACCAAAACATTTTTTCTTTGAACTTTAAAAATGAGAAAAATAGCTCCAACCACTTATCTGATGGATTGCTTTAAGACACATACACGACTGGACACGTGTAAAAATATAATCAGCATGTCTTCTCTAAATTCCCATATTTTCCTCAGTTTTAATAGGCCATACCTCTAAGTAAGATTATACCTCTGGTGGGGTAGTCTCCTCTACCCCCTAAAGTTTTCTTTAAGAATAGTTGGATTACATGAAATTCAACTTGAAGTTCCGATTGGAAATGCTTACAAGTAAGTTTGACTAGAAAAGTGTGTTAACGCCTGTGTTATTGCGCAATCCGGTCGCGTATTTGCCATCCTGTTCCACCCCTTTTTTATTTCGTATATCAATCATTATGGCTTGATTCCCGCTCTTGGCGGATGTGTGAGAGCTTACTCTCCTTTCTCAAGGTAACTCCTTTGAAAGTTTTCATTTTCATATACAGTCCACCTGTGCAATTAATAATAAAAACTGGGCAAAACTGCCAACACCCGTCGTAAACATTTTCGCCTTAAATTTATAAAAACTGAGCTATCGCCGAACAAAGTACTTCAAAAGTAATGTCATCCAATGTTCATACCTTGACTCCAAAACGAAATTTAAAATCAAAACTTGGATATTCGGTGACAAGTTTTTTCGACAAACTCGATAATTTGGAGAAATTTTTCTAATAAAAAATTCCAAATTAGCAGGGTTTTTGTCATTATTTTCATGGACATCGACCGGATCATTTAATGGGAATTTTAATGTAAATGTTTAAAAATAAATAATAATCGAATTTCGTACTGCGAAATATCATTTAGTAGTTATGAATTTATTCTGTTCGAATGAGTACTTTAATACTCATGTTATACTTATTTTTATGTGAATTTTACTACTTTTCTTCGTTTTATATTAAATTTCTTAATATCAGAGGGTTTGTAAGTACTGCCCTTTGATCTTCCCTGGCGGCATTCATGATTATATGCTATCAACCTCAATTAATGAAGTTAATTAAATCTCACCAAATCGTGCATTTTTATTATTTGGATACAATATTAATCTATTATACAATATTAATCATATACAATATTAAAAATTTATATACAAGCAGAATCCTCTTAGTGGTAGTGACTATCATAGTTCAACTTCCTTAAAATAGATTAATGTACTTTTACCTCAAAGTTTGTAGTGATATTACTGTCATGAATATTTCAAAACATTTGTAGTTTTTTTTTGCATTCATTTCTGAGAAATCATTTTACTAAATTGTATTCGTGTATTTCTTAGAAGTGTTTGTGCTATTGAACTAGTTTGATTCGCCCGCATTACATCAGTTAATTGGACACTGAGTTGTGAAATAAAAATATATTTCTATAAATTGTGACTTTGCTGCAAAGGGAAAATATCATTTAATGAAAGCATAGAAATAAATCATTGATTAATAAATATTTGAAATAATATTACCATTCTTCGAACTGTAATATGGCCACTTAACTTTCGTTATGAAAATAAAACAATCGAGTTGGTATTGAAAAACCTGACTTGTTTTAGAACAGCAAAATTAAATTCTGAAAAGAAGGAACTTTGAAATCGTTTGACCAACTCTAAACTAGGTCATGAGCCAATTTTGGTGGTGCATCGAAAGTTATTAAATGTGATTTGCCAATAAACTAGGGGTGTGGAACATAGCACAACTTCCAATTACACTATAATACTGACTTGAAATTGTGTAGTTTGTATATTTTCATCCTTCATTTAGAATAAATGACTAGTTTGGTGATATTTTTTTGCGATAATTCATCGGTATTTATAAAAAAAAAAAAAAAAAAAAAAAAAAAAAAAAAAACACTCCGCCAAAATGGTGATTTTGGCGATACACTTTTCGATAATCCTTATATTATTCTTTATTATAAGCGACACTGAGGGGAAAGAAAAACGATCGTTGATGAAGTATGCTCAAGGAAACTCTGTGTTGAAGGCGTTCATTTTTCAACCTTTTACTCCATTAAAACATTTTTACGGGAATTTAGGAGGTGGGTATGTTTAGAACACCTTAAGAGGCATTTCCACAACGATTTTTATCAAAATCGTTAGAGCCGTTTTTTAGCAATCATTGAAAAACATGATTTTTTCAATGGCAGTTACCTTATGCGCATGCGCGATTTTGACGAAAACCTCAATGGTCGGTCCCATGGCCGCCACTAACCCTCATACCAAATTTGAACATCGTAGGTCAATTTGTTAGGGAGTTGTGTTGACCACAGACACACACACATACAGGCATTTTTTCTATATCACTTTTTTGAAATCAGGATGTTCCAAAACGCGAAGAAATGCAAAAAAAAAAAAAAAAAAAAAAAAAAAAAATTACCGAATGCTATACTTTTATTACTCTATATATATACATATGGGTAATTGAAAGTAAAAATTAAATAAAGAGAAATTGTAATAGTAGTTTCCAAATATATATATACAAAAATGATTCTTTCAATCATAAGTGCTTCACTAGGTTCATACGTAATGTCCAAAATTCTAAATTTACAGACAAAAGATAGTGAAGTTCTTACTACATGGCAGTCTGGATTACTAAAATTGGCTTATAAATAAATAAATAAATAAATAAATAAATAAATAAATAAATAAATAAATAAATAAATAAATAAATAAATAAACAAATAAATAAATAAATAAATAAATAAATAAATGAATAAAAAAAAATATAAAAAAAAAAATTATTTTACTTTTTACTTTTTGGCATTCAATACTGTAAACTGTGATGAAGCTATATATTCATCACATTTCAAATTAAAGAAGTTGAAGACTCAAATAGCAACTTAATGACATTCATCCCTGTCTTGACAACATAGACGACTCGGCGCGGCGTTAGAATGTTGCAAAGAATTAAATGTGGGAGTTGTAAATTATTTTTCTCTTACAGCCAAACATGGCAATAACATAGCTTCGTCAAACACACCAAGTAAATATTTAAATTAGAAACGCGTCGCAATTAAGTTGCAAGAATTTGATTCATCGGATAAATGGAATGAATGCATGTAAAATTATGTCATTGAAATTTAGCACTAACACTGAATTAATGCTACTCAACGAGAGAAAATTATATAAGATGCAATAATCGATGGCAAGGCTTTCACATGGAAAGTTTATATTTGTTGAAAAAACATATTTGGCCGCAGATTACAAACTGTATCTAAACCGTTCAACAGTAACTTCATTATACGTTAACGTCACACATTAACGTTCCACGTTAACTTCAAATTCGTTAAAATAAATGTACTAGTCCATTTTATGTTTCATGATCTTAACGTTCGTTAATGGCTCAATATAAAAGAACATTGAAAAAATGTGCCAATTTTTAAGTTACGCTTCAACAATTGACATAACATATAAAAGATACCAAGAAACCGTATCCAGAGAAGTGTAAAAGCAAACATTTCCCGTTGAGCAGCAAAGAATGTAAACTAAAAGAGTGTTAAAAATTGTCCTTTTGTAGTAAATCTAAGGAATGGATGAGTTCCCCAGTTAATTTCTACTCGTTTTTTTTTTTTTTTTTTTTTTTGTTGTCTTTTTTGTCCGAAGAAACATTAGAGGCCAAAAGGTCATTTTATCGAAAAACTAATGCAAGCCGTAGTAGTGTTCTTTCTTAAAATTGTCCTCAACAAAGACTTGTTGTTCTCAACTTACCTGCCACTTAGATTCACAACGCCGTTCATTGGGTGTTATAGTGTTAGGATTTTTTCGTGTATTGAAAAAAAAAAAAAAATAATAATATTTTGTCTATTTTGTGTCTCTTTTGTTAATGGGAAGTATGTACTAAAGAATGCATACACTTTACTGCACTTTCAGAGAACCAAGCCAAGAAATACCGTTGAATGATAAACATCCTGTTTTAGATTAGTAAAGAGTTTGGAAATAAGGCAAGTTATTTTTTTTTTTTTTTTTTTAAGAGTTACTTAGACTTTTGGTGAAGTTTCTGAAAACATGAATTGATAAACAATTGTATAAATTTTCAGTGGCATTTCAATAGTTTTCCAGGAAATAATTTCGACTATCCCAAGTTTATTTGTTCACTGCACCACCCACAGAATAATGTTTGATAATGCCACTGAATGCTAAACGTCCTTTTTAGAATCATTCCTGAAGCAAAGTAAATGGTCACATGAAAAATTGTACACCTTCAAGTTTTTCGATTTGCAATTATTCGACAATTTCAGTTTGATTTATTAAACGAGATTTGTTCAAATATACGCTTTGATTATTTAAAACTGAGATTATTGATTATTTAAAACTAATTACTTAAATATGATTATTATCTGAAAATTGCTTATTTAAAAATTGCATACGGAAACCTGTTATAATATTAATAATAAATTTTTACATAATTACCAAGAAATCAAATTCATGCATTTAAATTTCTCACCTACTTACAAAACAATTTTAATAGAGGCATTGTTATTTTACCAATGGAGTATTAAATACTTAGAATACACCAATAAAGAAACTAAATACTTTTGTTACACCTTGTTTATCAAAGGTCAAAACAAGAAAAATTGTGGCAAAAAGACAATTCAAATCAAAACAAAAACAAATGAACAATGCATCATTAAACCTTGATTTCCAAATTATTACTAAAAATTTCAATTACTGTCAATTGACATCTAGTTACTCATTTAAATCAACAACACACTCTTATTTATTGACTCTTTGTAAAATCATCAAACTCTATTGGAAATCGTATAGACTTTGAATGCTATTCAGTAAACGTCATGTTACAGCAAAAAAAAAAAAAAAATGATGCCTGGAAACACTCTGGACATTCTTCTTTTATGAGAGCTATTCAGAGAATAGACATCCTCCAAACGGACCGCGAAAAAAGACATCGCAGACAGAGCCTATGAATAAGCTTCTAACTAAGTTAGTTCAGTGTAGAAGTTAAAATTAAGGTCAATCTTAAATATAATTATAATATTTTGTACGTCTGATAAATAAAGACATAAAGTGTGTTTTTGTGTGGGCTTTCGTATCCCATTTACAAACTTTAAACTTTTATATTTTAAATGAATTTTTTACATTTATACCGAACTCTTATATTCTTATTTGACCAATGATCAACATTATTTAGAGAAAGCCACTCATGACCAACCTAGAATCGCCCATTCATCATGCCAGACCCGAAATGATAACCGTCAGGCAGAAGTGACCTTTAGAAGTTTATTGGTTATGGAATTAGCCACTACAAGCAAGTGTTTCATTAATGGTGTCGCTTTTAGAACAACTTATCTTTGTTTCGGAACCAGCAAAATTTTATAAATTTATGTTATCACCATAGTAGCCTACAATACTTTTAGTAGCACATACTATCGTAATAGTAACCCTATAATGTTAGTATCGTGTGCTACTAAGGACATTGTCTAATTATTGCTACTTTTTCGATTTGTAGCATTCGGTGTCACACAATTTTTTTCGAATATGTGAATTTTTCTATTTTTTTTTCTTTTGCGTGTGTGTGTGCGTGTGTGTGTGCAACATTTTTTTTATCATCTCTAATAACGACCAAAAAATTCTGACCATAATATAAGAAACATATGCTTAGATAATAAATTGGTTTACTCAATTGAAAAATATGTTATTGCTTTTTTATATTCAATGTATTTGCTTTCTTACTGATACCAATTTATGGTATTATTATAAAAATTTCATTTTATACTCCGAAGGAAAATATAAGGTGTATCTCTTTTTAATAAAAGTATTGTGCTTAAGCTACATGTTATGTGAATATTTAGCATATTTGTGTACCTCAAAAAGTAGATTACTGTATGCTTTTAAAAGTTGTAAGCCAGATAGAAATTTTGTAGATTAACTCTGAAGAAAATGTATAAAATCGTTCTGAAGTGACACTGTTCAATGACTGTATCTTTTCTGTCCAGTACTCTTTGATTTTAAGAAATTGGTTTTAAATCACTTTCTATCAAAAATATAATAGTTTTTTATACCATGTTGAAATAATTTTTAACAATGATCTTATTATAACCATGTTGAAGATTACTCTTTCATAATAATTTTTAAATAACTTTAAACGTAGTAAGAATTCATGACTATATCTTCAATATTTACGAAACTGTGGCGTTTGATAATGAGTTTCAAAGGTGAAAAACTTGTACTAGGGTGATTAAATAAAAGAAAGTTATATTATAAATAATTTAATCTTTTACTAGTAAAGTAATACAATAAAAGCATAAAAATAAAGTACCTTAATATGCATCAATTAGAATAAAAATATATTCCTTGAATGCGTAACAAGCACAATATTTTACTGAAAAAATATTGTATAAAATTTAACAAAAATTAACTTTATAACTGAAATTGTATAAAAATTAATAATAAGTTAAATGACCCTCCATTTAACTTTATTTTGTATATTATTTAAAAAAAAAAAAAAGTTGATACAAACAGATTTATTTCATTAGAATTATTTCATAATCACAATTCTTTTAAGACTAACTCATTTATAATTTCTTCAATTTTTTTCTCATCACATGCAGCAGAAACTAAAACCATTTTACAAAATATAAACAACTCTAACTTTTTGCTTCTTTGCCATTCTTCATTTCTATTACTGTTTGTTTATCATAGAAAAAAAAATACTCATAAAAGGGCAATCACGACTTTTTAGATCATTAAAGTCAAAACAGTGCTACCGGGGCAAATGCTACTTCAAGCCTGGGTAATAAACAAAGAATAATATAATGAGAAACGGGTAAAACGGAATTATTCTAAAAAAAGCTAACTAGCGGGTGTTCTCTCTGATTTACCTTTCACAGTAAAAGGTAACTGTACAAGGTTTTTTTTTGTATGTGTTTCTTTTGTTTTACATCGCGATGAATCTGAGTAAAAATAAAGCAGGTGCCCTAATGATTCAGTAAATATAGGTTCGTTTGATGCTTTGCAAAATAAATATGAGTTTGTTTTCTTGGGCCATCATTATAGTACCATATTTGGAAGCTGCAATTATTATATAGATAACCAGCTGGGAAAGCATGTGGATATCAATTTACCTTCCAGAGTGTATTTTTAGAGAGATATTCTGACCTTTCATATAACTAAGTTAATTTGTTTTTTATGTTATAAGTGAAAATAGAGCGAAGGCAAACAAGCGGTCTGTACTGATGATGCGCCGAACAAACTTATTTGGTTGTCGATTTTAAATATTTTAAAAATTAGAGAAAAAATACAAAAGAATTTAAAACTCATACGTTCAGATGTTGATGTTTCTCCATATGAAAGATCGAGTTTAATGCAAAATAAAGGAAATAACTGTTTCATTAAAATCTGAGTTTTTTCTACTAGAAGAGAGTAGTTATTTATATTAATATTGAAATTGCAATAAAAACACTACACAAATGTACAATTTTTTTTATCTCACTTTCATATTATGAAAAATTCCTAAAAGTAGCATTTAACCTCTTGATACTAAAATAATTTTTGACGCTCTAAATATATTTGTATCCAACTTCTCATTAGTCTGAGATGTCAGAGATTGATTTGTTTTTTTCCACACAAATTATAACTCAACGATGAAACTTAATTACCAATCAGAATATAGTTTCTATGTATAAAATTTCTGATAATAGAATACCTTAATATCCTTTATAATAAAATAAAGTAAATTTTATATAGAAATTGAATAATTCTAACAAATTAAATCACCTAGTTTTGAGCACTATTTTTAATAGAAAAAATTAAAATAATTGTTTTCAACATAATGTTTTAAAGTATAATTTATATTAACACCATGATAGCAGATTCTCATACTCTACAATGGACATTATTAGTAGTAGGTTTCGTCCTTTTATGATATTTGTCTTTTGTTACTAAGTTGCTTTTGATTTACTCATATAAAATGTTTGTCCTTATAACCTTTTTGGAGGAATTTTTTGTTTTCCTTTTATAATATTTTGAGTAATAATTAATAGTTTTCAAACATTAAATAGTAATATATGAACTGACCCATTAAATGTCAGCAACAAAACCCATTTTATTAGAGCATTAAATTAGAAGAGCGTGATTGTTCTTATTGTAACTTTACTTAACAATTTAAATAAATATGGCACTTAAAATAAACACTTTCCACTCGTGGAGAAATATCAATACCATTATTTAGTTACAACTACATAAATAAAAAAAATAAAAATGGTATCGTAAACAGGTTAATTTTAATATCATTTTCAACCAACTAAGAGAAATTTCTTTTACAAAAAATATCTTAAAATTTATGACTAAAACATTAAAGGTAAAAACATTACCATTAATTAAATTTCACCTGTAATAAAAGTGGACAGCACCATGTGTAGCTATCAAATGGAAGAGTGTGTGTCACTCACTGAATAAAGTAGAACAATTTGTTGGCATGATACAAAATTAAAAATATTCAGTTTCATGCTCTTATCCTTTCTTGAAGAGTTTCCATAATATCTAAAGTACTCAATATGCATACACTTAGCTTTGTTTTTGCATGTGGGAATTACCTATATCAGTTTTGAGGAAAAACTTCATCGAAAAGTAACTGAAATGTAATTGAACGACAGCCCTATCATATTCATCTTGTCCTGACAATTTCTTGTCAATCAAGAAAAATTTCATTAAAAAAAAGTGATAAAACTTTTGCTACGCGTGAAAGAAGTAGTAATATTAAGAGGATTTTTTTGTTGTTATTGTTTTAAGTCTAACTTTGGGTCTTAATTTTTATTATATTTGTAGGAGGAATTTATAACATATTTTTAAAATAATTTGATCATCGAAAAATCGTTTAAAGGCCAGTATGCTAAATCAGCGTCTTTTGTTGAGTTGCTTAACTAGAACATATGTATACAACTTAAATGAGCTTTTATTAGTCCTTATTAAATCAATTTAAAATACATGGTAATTATTAATGAATATAAAACAAATAGGAAAAGTTTTAAATTATTAAAACTCACAGTATAAAATATATTATTGAAAAGAATAACATTATAGACAGTTAAGGCAATGATACAAATGAAAGTTAATAATTAATGAAAATTGCAACTAAAATATGCATAAACATTTATATATGTTAAAAAATACAAACGAAGTACCACAAATTCAAAATAAAAGTATTTCAAAAACAATTTCATGTAGAAATTAAATTACAGAAGGACATTTTTTAAAAAGAATTAAAAAATGAGGCAAAGTCACATTTTTAACCAAACTACTATTGAGAATCCTTACAATTTTTTCATTATAAAAATTATTGAAAAATTATTTATTTGATATAAAACATAAATTTACAAAACAATTGAGAATTTCTTAAAGTAGACATTAGATGGTTAAATAAATTGAGCTTCAACGTTTTGTAGTTATTTCAGAAACAAAAATTACATTATGTTCATTACTAAAGTCTTTTTGAAATTAATTAAAAAAATTAATTTTGAAAGTAAGTAATAAATTGAATGTGCATTGTTGTTCAATATATTTTTTTTTTGATTTTTACAGATACTTTCTTACTTTTATTATATAACGATTTTCTTTTGAAGAATTGTTTTCAAATCTCTCGTTCTTCGAAACTTTTATCTTTTTAATCAAGAGTGAAGAGAAAAGTTAGATTTTTTTCATTGATTGAACAATAGGAAAAACAATATTTTGCAAAAACAAAAAAAAATATTTTATTTCTGTATTTCCTTATTTCCTCATAATTTAGAAAAATGTATACTTTTTTCTTAAATATCAGTCACATATTTTTCTTTCTTCTTGGAGTAATTTCAACAAAAAGTAATAAATTAATATAAAAATGATATATAAATAATAACAGGAACAATTATTTATGGTTTTTAAGTGTCCTGCTAATAAATATGTCATTCCCTTAATTAAAAATGTCTTCCTATTTGATATAAAAATTAATTTAAAGTCATAAACATCATAGTATGTTTTTATATATTCATGCACTGAATATACAGTAACTTCTCAGCCATGAAACACAATTTTAAATATTGAGGAGTCTATTGAGGACGAAACATTTGCGGGTTACCTCAAAGCGTTATTTTATTACATCCATTCATAATTCTTTAAATTGAAATTATAAAGCGTGAAATCACATAATCTTATTGAGATTTCGTAAAATATCCGTGTTATTTGGTGAATTTAAATTCTTAAATATAAATACTAGAGAATTTTCTTATCGTTATAACCAAATGGGGTAACTTTTTAAAAAAGCATTAAGTATAATCTCATGATTGGAATTCAAACTTTAGCATGAAGACATGTAAATAGGCTTTGTTCTAGTATAAAGACTTTAAATTTAGTATTGCATGCTTTAATAACCCTTAAAAGAAAACTCTTTTAACGTTTTATATAATCCTATCATCTTTTTTCGTATTTAAACTGATTACTTATTTTTCCCCAAATGATCATCATATTTTTCTTTTTACATTAGGTTTATCATTCTTGGTTCTCGCATATTCTGTCTAAAGTTATTGACCTATAAAAATCTAAATAAATTTTATGCAAAATTTTATACGCATTTGCTATATGAACACTGTTTAAACAGTTAGATTAACTCCTATATAAATACATTACCATTATTAAAAAATAAAGTTATCATTAGAATAATTATGTCTTGAATTTAGATCAGATTTTTAATAGACTTCAAAAATTAAGTAAATTGAAGTGAAACTTTTGTTTGGATATTTACCCATGCTTTCACTTACTGATTGTCTATGGAACCTATAAAATATCAATAGTAAACTGTAAGAAACCCTTTAATCAAACATAGCAAGTTTTTGAGCATTAATAGTAAAATAAGAAGCTTTAAAATTATCATTAAAAATTCTGAACACTACTTAAACTTCTGATTGAGTTCAAGTATTTTATGCACGGAAATTGTATCGATAAGATATTTTCTAAATATATAATTATTCGAATGGCTTTTTCTGCATGCGAAATTGTTAACTATTCCAATACCAAGGCGGAAAAGGCTGTAGAAATTTCAATAATTTTATTATTATTATTATTATTATAATTATTACTATTATTATTATTTATTTAAATTTTGGTATGTACACTAACTTAACTAAGGTTCAAAATTTTAAGGACAAAATGTGCAATTATAGTTTAGGCAATATGAGTTTCTAATGAAATGATTGAAAATTATGGCATGAACTTCCAGCTTAAATTATAAATGTAAGCTAATCTCATCGGGACTTACAATTTAAAATATAACTCCGTTTAACATTTTCGTACGCATATTGGACCTGACCTTGGTACTAGCTTCTTGTTTTATTGTTGGGAAGAAGCTAATACTCGTTGTTAAAACAATCACGTCTTGTTACAAATCACGGAAATAAATCCTCTTGTCACACTTGGATTAATAAGACCAAATTCACTTCTGTGCATTAGTTTAAAGGATATTAGTGAGAATTCACTTTTTTATTTACGCATTGTAAATACCTGCAGGGTTGTTTTTGATGACTTAATCTGAGCAAAAAAATTGAGTGGAAATCTTTTAGATAAGTTTTAAAAAGCTTTCTCCTCAGCAATTACAGAGTCTGTTGTTGTTATTATCGGACGACACTATGAGTAACTTTCATCCTTGAATAAAGTTGGGTGTACGCATGCCTTTTCAAAATGATTCAAGTTGTTTCATGGTTTTCAGGTTTCTTATTAAATTGTTAAATACATTTGAAGACTTTTACTATTTTGATGAACAATTGAAAAAATAAATTAAATTCTTGTGGAATACAGGAGTTATAAAGACGTTTAAATGCCTTCGCCTGTTGTTTAAATAAGAAGGTATAAACACATTATTTACATCATTCATTTTAAAGAATTCTGTATTAAAATACACTTTATGGATCAGATTATATCGAATTTTAAAATTATTGATATTCATATACGAACATTAGTATTTTAATAGTAATTAATGAAATTTTAAAATATGAGGAGTGCTTCTACGGTAACCTTTCATTTACCTTTTTGCCGACCAACCAGTTCGTTATTGAAAGTTCGCATCTCAGCTTCAAATAGAGGTATTGGACAAGAACATGGAGATTCGAAGGCAAGTTTCCTCTACAAGTTTGTACCAACTCAATAACTTGAAAGTATGTGTTTCAATTTCTTTTTTATTAGTTAGAATCTTAACAGAGCAAGATTTCTGTCACAAAATAATGCTAAATTGTACATGCTTGGTAGCTGGGATTGATGTAATGTATTGAAACTTTCGTAGAAGCTATCTTTCAGTGACTGTCTCAATTTCTGTGAAAGTAAACTTATTGAAATCTCTATTATAGTATTTCCATTTTAGTCTGTTTCTAGTTTCCAAATTAACTGCAGGCACAGATACGTCGTTTTTAAACAATTTTACTTCTTCGGTATTTTGTTTTCTTGTGTTAGAAATATTTTAATTGGTTTGTAAAGCGTCGAATATGACTCATACACGAACCACTTTAATCCATTCTATGTACAAGTCAATTTTCAAATCTTTGATTGTCATAATCATCCTTCACTGACTAAAACTAATCTTTAACCTACTACAGACAAGATATCTCTAGAAATATCAGATGTCCAAGTGCTCAGTTTTTGTCTGAAAGACTTTTACAAATCGGCTATTTTGCATATAGTTATCGGCGAATATAAATATCCCTTGAAGAAAATGTCTAATAAAACATGCTAAGCCCACGCAGGTGGATAGAAAGGTGGTTGGCCTTGGATAGAAACAGACCTTGAAGCAGATATTTGCTCTCGCTGATACCCAAACAAAACTAAAACAAAAAGAAGTTCTGAAGAAGGCGTCAAGGCCAAGCTTCTATCAACAAGATCTCCGCCATTTGTGAACACACCTTCCTTATTAATTTTGAAATCTTGGCCATCCTGAGCTAACTTTGAATAATTTCCATCTGGAGTAAGACAGAACATCCGCTGGTGAGCTTATTTTTATGCAAATAATATGCTGCTCGAGTTTAGATGTCTGAAATCTGGATATGGAACTCCAACTTTCTACAGATCTGTGTCTTAAAATAAGATAACTCTTTAAGATTAATTCATTCACTACAAAGATATTACCATTACGGCGATCACAATTCAAGTATATGCTTCAAACCCTAATACTTTTCATGTTTCGTAGCAAGCTTGTTTTGTAAAGCTGCATAGCATTATAAGAGACGCAATTCAAAGATTAGCACTTGACTATTAATAAATACATGTCTTTAGTAGGGGCATTCCAAGTCATATGTGAGACTAAAAGACTTTATTTGTGATAAACTGGAGGACTTAAGTGTCACATATGGGACAGTGCTGAAATATAATATAAGATTCACAATTAAATTAATTGTAGGAAATTTCAGAATTATCGACTTAGGTCCATATTTTCTTGAATACAATATCGCTTACAAGTGTTAATGATTTTTTAGTAGATATAAGGACACTAGATGCTTTTATAATAAAACCGAATTTGAAGGAGAAATAATGGGTGAGACATTTAATATTAACATTTGAAAATTTATTTCCGAGTCATTTTGTTTAAAAAAAAGTTTGGAGTCACATTAAAAAAAAAAACTGCCAAATTTCCATTGATTTACTATTTTTTAAACTATGAATTTTTATAAAACTATCAATAAATTTAGCTAGATTATGTAGTTGGAAGGAGAAAGAATTATGAGAAATATTGAGTTTAACCTACAGATGTAACATTGAAATTAACTCTTAACTAAAATAATATCAATGCTACATTTTATAGAAATTGGTGTTTTTGGAAGAATTTTGCCAAAATTAAACAATACAATATAGATAACTATGAAATTAATATTAAAAAGATTACAATTGTCAGAATGAAAGTTACGTAAAATATTACGATTAGCTATACATGCATGCAAATCACATCCCATTGCTTTCACTTAACATTAAACAATTGCGGAAACTTCATAGTTTCACCTGACATCAAGAAAGAACAACGGAAGTGTCGTGGTACTCAGGTATTAACGACGTTTTTTCGACGTTAAAAAGGAACATGAAGGGCACTGACCGTTACATTTATTTACCAGCTCCGATTGAAACTTGAGGGTTTAATCTTGAAGGTCACTCACAATAAGCGTGCAAAACAATTGATGATCCAGATCAAATGGATCTTTTCGATATTTAGATAAATTGGACCAATTTTATGGAAAGCAGACATGAACAAACAATAAAACTTTCTGTCACACTAATGACGGCGAATAGAATGTTTCAGATGCTTCCTGAATCTGATAAATATATAACAGCAATTTCCTACTAGAAGAGTGTATAAAAGAATACATGACTTGGATTCTTTCTTAAATGACAAAACCTTTGCCAATTTGTTGCAAGGAAATAATTCTTCTCTTCCGTATAATCAAATCTACCTGCAGTGCATCTATTGAAAGAGATCATGCTCTGGGAAAGTTCTTCGATTGTTTTTCTTTCTTCTTACACGAGTTTAGCACTAGTTTTTCGCTTCAATTGTCGTAGATGTGATTGTCATTGCAGGTAATCTTTGTAAATTTGCATTTTTTTTCTTGTAGGATGTATAATGAGTTTGAGAGGTGTTGAATTGTATGCAAATTCAAAGCACTCGAAACGCTACTTTGCGGAAGTAAATGTAAATAAGGTTTCACAAGTTCGTATCGTATGAGCGTGACTTTATTTTCACTTAGAAATATCCATATCTTTATAAGCGAGAAATTTTTATCTGGTGATATTAAACAAATCATATTTTATTCCATTAGTAGTTATAATAAGAAAATAAATAAATAAATAAACAAACAAACAAAGAAATAAATAACTAAATGAATGAATAGATAGATAGATAGATAGATAGATAGATAGATAGATAGATAGATAGATAGATAGATAGATAGATAGATAGATAGATAGATAGATAGATAGATAGATAGATAGATAGATAGATAGATAGATAGATAGATAGATAGATAGATAGATAGATAGATAGATAGATAGATAGATAGATAGATAGATAGATAGATAGATAGATAGATAGATAGATAGATAGATAGATAGATAGATAGATAGATAGATAGATAGATAGATAGATAGATAGATAGATAGATAGATAGATAGATAGATAGATAGATAGATAGATAGATAGATAGATAGATAGATAGATAGATAGATAGATAGATAGATAGATAGATAGATAGATAGATAGATAGATAGATAGATAGATAGATAGATAGATAGATAGATAGATAGATAGATAGATAGATAGATAGATAGATAGATAGATAGATAGATAGATAGATAGATAGATAGATAGATAGATAGATAGATAGATAGATAGATAGATAGATAGATAGATAGATAGATAGATAGATAGATAGATAGATAGATAGATAGATAGATAGATAGATAGATAGATAGATAGATAGATAGATAGATAGATAGATAGATAGATAGATAGATAGATAGATAGATAGATAGATAGATAGATAGATAGATAGATAGATAGATAGATAGATAGATAGATAGATAGATAGATAGATAGATAGATAGATAGATAGATAGATAGATAGATAGATAGATAGATAGATAGATAGATAGATAGATAGATAGATAGATAGATAGATAGATAGATAGATAGATAGATAGATAGATAGATAGATAGATAGATAGATAGATAGATAGATAGATAGATAGATAGATAGATAGATAGATAGATAGATAGATAGATAGATAGATAGATAGATAGATAGATAGATAGATAGATAGATAGATAGATAGATAGATAGATAGATAGATAGATAGATAGATAGATAGATAGATAGATAGATAGATAGATAGATAGATAGATAGATAGATAGATAGATAGATAGATAGATAGATAGATAGATAGATAGATAGATAGATAGATAGATAGATAGATAGATAGATAGATAGATAGATAGATAGATAGATAGATAGATAGATAGATAGATAGATAGATAGATAGATAGATAGATAGATAGATAGATAGATAGATAGATAGATAGATAGATAGATAGATAGATAGATAGATAGATAGATAGATAGATAGATAGACAGACAGACAGATAGATAAATCCAAGTTTAATTACGTAATCGCACGTTCATTTTCAGCGATTCCCATTTCATTGCATTATCCAAATCGCCCCCTTCATTTTTTTTTTCTTCTTGCAAGCCGTTCTAATGACTTCTTTGTCTTCCTCCCAATCACACTCGAGTGCTCGCGCTGTCGTGTTAAGTCCGGCATCGCGCGCAAAAAAAAACCTCCGGTGCGTAATAACCTGGTCCATAGAACCATCCATCCAGCGGATCTAAATCTAGTCTTCAGGAAGCCGATACGATCTGTCAAAAAGTTAGTCAGACGTTTGGTCAGTGTGTTCTGGTAGAGACAGAGGGATCATCTATTAAGTTCGAGGTGTCTTTTTTTTTTTAATACACTTGTAATATTATTTTTCTATGTATCTTGTCAAATGTTATGTTTTATACAAATCTATATTGTAAAACGAAAGCTTTTCTAAGGGTTTTAAAATATTTCCAACTTTATATTAGGTGGGTGTTTTAAATACGGATTAATCGGTGCTTTATAAAGCATATTCTTATGACTATTTTATTTCAGAATATTTTTAGTTGTTTAAATATAATACACATGGCAAATTAAAATTCTTATGAATTAGGTCAAAAATGGTTTTTGAAACATCATATGTTATTAAAATTTTTAAATCCAATGTTTTCATTATTATATATTTTGTAATAAATACAAAAAAACATTAAAAATAATAAGTCCACTTTCTTCCACAAAAGCTATTTCTATGACTATTCTTTATCTTGCAGTTCAAGCCCCTTATATTGTAATATAGAAAACACCATCACTAAAATACTATACTAATTTATGCCCCCCTGATGGCTGTTGGAGAACGCTCTGGTCTTGTATGGCAAAGGTGCCGGGTCCGAATCCTGGATTAGGCATGGATGTTCGTTGTGGTTCGGAATCCACGTTAATCTGTAGGTCCCTGCTTGACTCGCAGCCATTGTGCAAAAAATAGATGGTTGCGCTTGCAAATTAAGCATTCCTGCAAATTTATTAATTTCGTCCGTTATATTATATCTAAATATAACTTTAATTATGCTTCAATACTGTATTCGTTGAAAAGTTTTTAATCTTAAATGTTTGAATAAATCAAAAATGTTTTTTTTGAAAGTAGAAATAATTTTGTTTGGTCATTAATTTATTTTTCTTACTTTTCTAGCCTGCTAATTAAGTGAATGAATAGTAAAATTAAAATACCACAGCCAGCAGTACGTGAACTAGTTTAAGTCTAATAGGTTCGAAGGAAATCCCGTCAAAAGATTTCAAAATTTGTAAAATTGCTAATGGTATCTTATAGTTTACTTTAGATTTCAGACAGTTCTTAAGTATTCCTTGAATGAAATTCCATTTAAGCTGTCTTATGTATGCCCAAGATATTATTATTATTATTATTTTAATTTTTTAAACAGACAGCAGATGAAATAATAAATGTATAATTTTCGCCTCAATTCTACTTTTATTATTTTGATAGTTTCAACTTTATTTGAAATCCCAATTGAACTGTCCAGTTTTTTTATTTTTTTTCATTCAGATATTTTCTCAGACACATGAAAACTTCTAGAATCAATTTAAACAAAATGGCCGGAAAAAACTGCATTTATTTAGAAACTCTTCTATTGAACATATCTTCACAAATTTAGTATAGATACTGTTTAGACCATTTATCGAAAAAAGATCGATAAGATTTGGACCTGAAACTTGATGGAAATATATAACTTTATGACTTTACAAGGAGTTAATAGACTAAACTGTACCTTACCGCAAAAAATTGTGAATAAGATCTATGCCAAAACTAAAACAACTTCAATAAAGCGGTCAAAAAACTGAACTATCTTTGAAGTGTCATTTGCTAAAACTTTATTTGCTTTATCTATTTTTTCGTAGTCATTTTCCAGTGGTCTCAGTGGCACGTTTACAAAACTAGTACGTTTAAAAAACTAGTATGTTCACAAACTCAGTGTTTTATATATAAAAAAAACTATAATGATTTCAACAAGGAGTTAATAGGCTAAATTGTACCTAACCACAAAAAATTGTGTATAAGATTTATGCCAAAACTAAAACAACTTCAATAAAGCTGTCAAAAAACTTAACTATCTTTGAAGTGTCATTTGCTAAAACTTTATTTGTTTTATCTATTTTTTCGTAGTCATTTTCCAGTGGTCTCAGTGGCATGTTTAAAAACTAGTATGTTCACAAACTCAGTGTTTTATATATAAAAAAAAAACTATAATGATTTCAACAAGGAGTTAATAGGCTAAACTATACCTAACCACAAAAAATTGTGTATAAGATTTATGCCAAAACTAAAACAACTTCAATAAAGCTGTCAAAAAACTTAACTATCTTTGAAGTGTCATTTGCTAAAACTTTATTTGTTTAATCTATTTTATCGTAATCATTTTCCAGTGGTCTCAGTGGCACGTTTACAAAACTAGTACGTTTAAAAAACTAGTATGTTCACAAACTCAGTGTTTTATATATATAAAAAAAAAACTATAATAATTTCAACAAGGAGTTAATAGGCTAAACTGTACCTAACCACAAAAAATTGTGTATAAGATTTATGCCAAAACTAAAACAACTTCAATAAAGCTGTCAAAAAACTTAACTATCTTTGAAGTGTCATTTGCTAAAACTTTATTATTTTTATCTATTTTTTCGTAGTCATTTTCCAGTGGTCTCAGTGGCACGTTTAAAAAACTAGTATGTTCACAAACTCAGTGTTTTATATATAAAAAAAAAACCTATAATGATTTCAACAAGGAGTTAATAGGCTAAACTGTACCTAACCACAAAAAATTGTGTATAAGATTTATGCCAAAACTAAAACAACTTCAATAAAGCTGTCAAAAAACTTAACTATCTTTGAAGTGTCATTTGCTAAAACTTTATTTGTTTAATCTATTTTATCGTAATCATTTTCCAGTGGTCTCAGTGGCACGTTTACAAAACTAGTACGTTTAAAAAACTAGTATGTTCACAAACTCAGTGTTTTATATATATAAAAAAAAAACTATAATGATTTCAAGAAGAAGTTAATAGGCTAAACTGTACCTAACCACAAAAAATTGTGTATAAGATTTATGCCTAAACTAAAACAACTTCAATAAAGCTGTCAAAAAACTTAACTATCTTTGAAGTGTCATTTGCTAAAACTTTATTATTTTTATCTATTTTTTCGTAGTCATTTTCCAGTGGTCTCAGTGGCACGTTTAAAAAACTAGTATGTTCACAAACTCAGTGTTTTATATATAAAAAAAAAACTATAATGATTTCAACAAGGAGTTAATAGGCTAAACTGTACCTAACCACAAAAAATTGTGTATAAGATTTATGCCAAAACTAAAACAACTTCAATAAAGCTGTCAAAAAACTTAACTATCTTTGAAGTGTCATTTGCTAAAACTTTATTTGTTTAATCTATTTTATCGTAATCATTTTCCAGTGGTCTCAGTGGCACGTTTACAAAACTAGTACGTTTAAAAATCTAGTATGTTCACAAACTCATTGTTTTATATATATAAAAAAAAAAACTATAATGATTTCAACAAGGAGTTAATAGGCTAAACTGTACCTAACCACAAAAAATTGTGTATAAGATTTATGCCAAAACTAAAACAACTTCAATAAAGCTGTCAAAAAACTTAACTATCTTTGAAGTGTCATTTGCTAAAACTTTATTTGTTTTACCTATTTTTTCGTAGTCATTTTCCAGTGGTCTCAGTGGCACGTTTACAAAACTAGTACGTTTAAAAAACTAGTATGTTCACAAACTCAGTGTTTTATATATATAAAAAAAACTGTAATGATTTCTACAAGGAGTTAATAGGCTAAACTGTACCTTACCACAAAAAATTGTGAATAAGATTTATGCCAAAACTAAAACAACTTCAATAAAGCTGTTAAAAAACTGAACTATCTTTGAAGTGTCATTTGCTAAAACTTTATTTGTTTTATCTATTTTTTCGTAGTCATTTTCCAGTGGTCTCAGTGGCACGTTTAAAAAACTAGTATGTTCACAAACTCAGTGTTTGATATATAAAAACAAAAACTATAATGATTTCAACAAGGAGTTAATAGGCTAAACTGTACCTAACCACAAAAAATTGTGTATAAGATTTATGACAAAACTAAAACAACTTCAATAAAGCTGTCAAAGAACTTAACTATCTTTGAAGTGTCATTTGCTAAAACTTTATTTGTTTAATCTATTTTATCGTAATCATTTTCCAGTGGTCTCAGTGGCACGTTTACAAAACTAGTACGTTTAGTATGTTCACAAACTCAGTGTTTTATATATATAAAAAAATATATATATAATGATTTCTACCGGCTGTAGGCTGCTTAAAACAATGTCACTTTTGTCCTTATATCCACAATGTACTTATGTCCTTCTAGTTGGTTGGTTGTTTTCAGATTATCTGGCGCCGTCAGCAACACGAGGGCCAAATGCGCCGAAACATTCGTCATTAGACAAGCCAACATACATTTACAAACACCCATGCCTAACACGGGACTCTTATGTGCTTCTAGTACTTTTTACACTAGTTTCTTTTTACACAGTTTTGTAGAAGTTGTTTTCTATATTACTAGCTCTATTTATAGACCTTTCTTAACAGAAAGCATAGGACAATCTTCATAGAAGAAACTGAAGAAATTCTCTGTGTGATTTTTTTTTCCTACTCAACCCCCCTTCTTAATGATTTTTATCGTTCATCTTTCCGCTGTGTTATTTTTAGCAAAGCGAGGATATCCCTGAATCTTCTTTATTCTACCAGGATCGTTGCCATCCTCAAATTCTAATAAGAGCAGTTTTGTAGAATTAAATGGTCTTTACAAGTCCTGCATAATAATGCGACTTGTCCGTAAGAGAAATGATAGGTCAGATATACGAGATTAGCCATTTTGTAGAGTTGGAAGCGTTTACATGCAATAGATACATGTAGATGGAGTTTTGTAAAAAATATCTCAGTTAGTCACCACCTGGATTGGAGTAACTTTGGTGTTTTTTAATGGTGCATGATATAAAGTGGATAAATAAATGTAATTATAATATAAAGTCTTTATCGAAGAAATTGATTTATAAATTTGTATACCTTCATTCTTTTGCTGCAAGTTTTGTACTTATTAAATTGTTTTCGATTTTGATGTGTATTTCTTATCGAATGTTTCGGTGTATTACTTTTTTAATTTTTTCAAAGTTCCGTAACACTTTTCGGAGACGGTAGGATTTTTAATTTTAAACTTTTGTCTAATCATGTACCAGAAAAGTGCTTCCTATTAATATTGAAGTTGATCTTTACATCAAATATGCAATACATGTTCCCTGAATCTAAGCTTAATATGTACATTCTAGTGAGCTGAAACATCGTAACAGGATTGTAGTTTCATTACAGTAAGAGTTACCATGATCCATGACCTAATCACTCACTGCCTCATTCTGTAACTTTGTAAGTTAAATTGTGATCGATTATTGTTGAGACTCTTTCCTGTTTACAAAATTGCATCAATCAGAATAAATAAAAAAGAAAAAAAAATTACATGTGAATGCCTAAATTCATTATGGATTGTGATTCAGTCAATTCAACGTTGCGTTCCATAGTAACGCTGAAAGAGAAATTTTTAACCGATCATTGTTGAACTCTTTCCTGTTGCCAAAATTGTTTTAATCAGAGTAAATAAAAGATATTTAGACTTGAATGTATAAATTCACTTCTATTTTTAATAAATAAATATTGAAATGTACTTTGCCACACATTTTGCCATTATGGATGTTTTTATTATTTAAAATTAAATGCAAACATCAAGCACACGCTGACAACATAATAAAAGCTGTGTTAATGAATAGAAATATAATCGATCTGATTGATGATAACTTTCAAATGTATTACAGTGCCGATTCTGTTGTCAATAAAAATCCAAAGGATGCACTAGCTTAGTGAATTCACGAGCAAAGTAGTTTTTCGAAAGGTTCTTCATTAAAAATATTTTTGTTCCCTTCATATTTTCCAGTTTTGTGTTAAGTTTGGATGACATGTACATTATAAATTCTCTACTTTGGCTCTTTGGGTAGGAATTGTTCACTTATAAGATTTCAAAAGATTTTTTTTCTATTGAATAAAGCCCCACAGCAAAAAAAATTATTAAGATTTAACACATTAAAGTTTCACACAATTGAAAAAATTAGAAAATGTACCGCCACCCGGTCTCGAAAGAGCATAATGGAAAAAAGGTAATTTTTCCTATCCTGAACATTTCAAGATATGTCCTTCCGGATGTGATCTGAATCATGGTACTTCAAAGAAAAAAGTTAGCTGAATATTTGCGATTTCGCCAACTACAGAATTTATATATAGATTTTCATTTAATAGGTTTTTGTATAGTGCATATTTTCCCCGTTCTATTTGGATAAAAAAGTTCCTTTTTTAAAAAAAAAATCTAGTCCAGTTATATTTTATTTCTACGAATGCGTAATTTTCGTTAAATCTCAAAAACAGTCATTATTATAAATGTTTCTAAAATTGAACTTAGTTATATCAGTGGTTTTATTTTATGCAAAAAAGCATCATACTTTTCAAAATAGTTCTTGAGAAGTATATTGAAATAGTTTAGAAATACTTTTTAGGGTTATATATATATATGTATATTTACATAATCTAGGAAGGTATAAATTCCTGTTGTAATGGCTTGATTAGTTTTGTTAAATAAATTATATATGTTCATGTTAAGAAACCATATATTAAATGAAAAGATATTGATTTTTAATTAATAAATAAATATTATTTTGTTTTTGTTTCAAAGGGATCGTACAATTCTCTACTCTTAAGTAATATCATCCGTGCTAATTTCGTGATGATGTTTTCATTTAAATTGTTCCTAATTTTCTGTATTCTTTTAATAAACATCTATTGCATCATTATTAAATTATAAATAATGTATTATCTTAAAATAAAGTTGCATAAATGCTGACTTCACATGAAACTTTATTCATAAAAAGTTTTAACTGTTTATGATTGCTACAATGTCGATTCAGCTTAGTATAAGTAAAACACGTGTTTTAACTATCGTTAAATTGTCAAATTACTTGAATTTACTAACTCTATGAATTTTATGTATATTTGCACACTTAACATAATTGTATAACTTATGACAGAATCCTTTATGCTTATGATTTTGAAATAGAAAATAATTTTATAATCAATCATAATCAATAAATTAAATCTTTTTGAATGATGCATAGCTTAACAATTATTAGTTGTATCTTTATTTACTATTAAAACTTTGTATTAAATTATTTAATATTAAAGACTGACAGTAGTTTTACATTATTTTTATAACAATCAATTATACAAGACAAACTTTTTTCACAAATAACACCAGATAAAACTAGTAAAATAAATAAACTAACCCGAGAGCTATATACGAAGACTGTAGATTAATTTATGATGATCTGATTATTAGTCTGTCTGGATATATTAAAGAATTATACAACTAATATTTAAAAATTCTTTATTTTAATTCTTTAATCTATTAAAAACGTTTGGCAAGAGCAATTGACAATCGATATTTCGTCTCCCTCCCCCCCCCCCCCCCCCCCGGCTAATAAACTGCGATTGTGATTTCACTTAGTGTTCTTTAAAAATCGTAAAAATAATTTTCCAAGAAATTTGAAAAATTCAAAATATACGTTAAATGATTTAAGCGAACAAGGTAAAAGTTAAAAAAAAAAAATTACTGTTTATTCATTTCAAAGTAGTCTTTAATGGGTTAATATTGTTTTTAAATTACAATTACTTAACATTAGAAAACTATAAGACAAATTAAAAATAGAATACAAAATTATAAGGTATTTAAATGCATAAATAAATTTAAGAAATATAAATAACTAAAATTAAAATGTACAATACAAAGATTTAAAAAAAAAAAATTTAAAAAAATTAAAAAAAATTAAAAAAAATTCCCAACTGGATTTTTTCTAAATACAATTACATTCCTTACATTGACCAAAACCAGGCTGATAGTCATTTTTGCATTTAACACAGCAAAAATCAAAGCTGTCTATTCTTTCCTTTATAAGTTGTGTCTAAAAAACAAAGCAAGTCTTCCCAAGCGGATGGTAACTGAACATTAAAAACAACCATCCCTTGTTAAAATAAATGTTTGCAGAAGTCACCATAAGGAGTTGAAAAGGAGGAAAAAAACTTCCTAAAATCTACACAGACCCGGTCATTTGGATACTTCTTAACAAGACTTAGTTCCTCTTTCATAAACACTACTGGAACATAAGACCGGTCATGTCCACAGTCCGGTGCATTCTCGATACCGATGGCTTCACTTGGTTGGTTACAACTTCATGACGTAACACCAGCGGTACCCTTTGATGTTGCTTCATTCAAGTTTCACATAGTTGCATGTTAAAAAGCAAAAAAAAAAAAAAGATATTCCTATGAAGCTAACACAAAAAGCTCAAACAAATGGAATAAGGCTTCCGGAAGAAAGTTGTTAATTAGTTATAATTAGGGACTTCTGGTTGAAGGTCTTTGGATCGTGGATAAGTCATCGCTATTGTTGGATCAAAATATTGAGAAAAAAAATTACAAAAGGAGAAATTATGAGTATTTTTCTCTATTTAATGTTTGCTTTTTTTTTGGATAGCAATAATTTATTTTGTTTCCTAGTTATTAACGTGGAATTATTTTTTAAGATTCCTTACTGGATACGATTTCATTTCCTTTCATTTGGATTTGAAAGGTATAACGGGTACAATTTTAGGAGTAAATGAAATAATAGCTTACTTTAATTATAGCCAATGTACCAGTATGCTAACGAACATTTTATAGTATCTCATTTAATAGATTTTAATGTATGAAGGTGTAGATTAAGTTTTTTTTTTATAAAAAAAAAAGTAATTAAAGGATAATCAATATCAATTATTCTATTTTTAATTATAAATACTTTGTTAATTATGACTTATGGAAGTTTCCCTAAGTGGTACACTTTTTTCAAAAAGAGTACAGAATTCCATTAATGGCACTTTTAAAATTCTTTCAATACCTAGTTTCAAGAACAGAAGTATAAATTTTGCAGACATATTTCATAATGAACTCCATATGATTATTAGAATTACATAGAATTTAATTGCTTTGAAGTTTGACCGGATAAGTGCTTTAGTAATAACTCAACGGAGAGTTCACATATGGATCCCAGATAAAGATATCGATTTAGATTTAGAATGTTCAAAGACAAGTTTTCTTTTCGAGTTTGTCAGCAAACTCATGAGGAGTCGGAGATTAAGGTATCTGCCTATCTTTCTCATGTTAAAAATCACCTTATTTAAGGAACATTTTCTCAGCTGTTTACATACTTACCAACTTGAAAAAAATCACTCATGCTTAATAGACATTTTAAGATGCATAGCGTTTTAAAATATTTTGATTTGCTCCTTGAAAAAAAATTTAATGTAAGATGTTCTATAGAATTTTCGAAAATTGTCATTTTTGGTGACTATAAAACTGTATAAAATCTTTAATTTTGAAAATATTAAAAATGTAACCTTGAAATTGTATAATATATTGGTAAGATTATTTGTTAAACATTTTAGGTATTTAGCTTTAGTAGTCGTTGAATAAATGTTTCTTATGTCTTCAAAATTGCTGTTTTGAAATATGGGACGTTACAGTTTTAAACGGAAAAACGAATTGATGCTAACACTTTTTTTTAATAAAAAATATAAAAAAATACTTCAAATTTAGTCATGCAAAAACTTTTCGCACTACCGTATTTAAAAATGTTTGAAGTTTTTTTTTTTTTTTTTTTTTAAAGATTATTAATCACAAAATTGATTTTGGAAAGTTCTTAAACTCCGACTCCCCTTATCTGGTAAAAATTTTTGTTGTATAAAAACTTCTAATTGGAAGGATTTTTGTTAACAAATGTCTTCAAATTTCGGGAAGATACATGTCATTTAAAGTGTCCAAACTGTGCATCCTTGATATTTGGACCAGATATTTCTGCGATAGAAGAGAATGCAAAAGCGTCATTTTAGTGGCAGTAGCTGTCACAATCTAACTTGGCATTCCTTTAACTCTACTTCAAAAACAAAATTTGTTAAAACGAAATTTAAATGTACATTATTTGAAACAACAATGTTCATATTAGAAAGTACTGGTAAAAATACAAAAAGGAAAAAGTTTAATGAATAGTTCTTGTTTTCGAAGCAGGAATTCGATGTCATATAATTAATTAATTGAATGAGTAACTATGCATGCTCTGTATTCGAAAATTGTACGATAGTAATGCTGGATAGCAAAGATTCCTAATTTGACCGGTCTCTATTAGAGATCTTAACTGATTCATAATCGAGCTTTAATAGTGTTTATGAAAATAAAATCCTTAATTTATGATAAAAACAAAACAAAAAAATGCATGAAATCAATTTGCTTTCAATAGTATAAAAACATTAGATCACAAAGAAATGCTAAACGTATTGATACAGGAACTTTTTTTCAAAGTAGTTAAAAGTCAAAACATTAAATAATCCTTCCCAACCAAAGAAAGCTTATGAAATGAGCTGAGATTAATTTAATAAAATTGTTTAATTTTTTATAGTTCTTAAAAGCAAAACTTATTGCACCCTTGTCGCATTTATATAGCTGCACAAAATTACTGAGATATTGCTCAAGGTCCATATTAGGATTTAAATATTTTATAGAAGTTCGAAAGTGTTTTAGAGATAATAACATAGAATTCATTGAATGTATTTCGATCAGACTTTTTCTATAGGTTATTCACGCAATATTATCAGGAACCAAATTTTAACACTTCTCGACCCCCATATCCTCCATATGAACTAAACATAGCCAATTTGTCTTTTTTTTTTTTTTTTTTTTTTTTTGTCTGAGTACAATGATAACATTCCTGATTTCTTGTGTTTTGATTTCGAACCCTGGGTTAAGCATTACTGTTCGAAGTGGTTTCATGTTAAGCTAGTAGGTCTTTACCTTATTAGCCGTAATTGCGCACAATAGAAAGGTCGTTGGGTGTTTAAACCGAAACAAACCAAACCAAGACTTGATTTAAATTGTCATCACCAAATTGGATAATTAAACATAGATTGTCTTTCTCAAATACATACTGCCGATATATAATTTTTTAAGTGCATTTAATTTTTTTTTTTGTGTTTGATAAAATTGTATCCAACTTTTTATTTTCTTTCCTTCGTTAACAATGGTAGTGCTCTGTATGATAGGTTGAACTTGAATGGTAATATTTAAGTAATTGGTGTAGGCTATTCACTGGTGTAGACATAGTAGATTTCGGTCACTTTTTTTCTACTCGTAAAGAGATAAGGATTGTAAAATTAAAATGAATCTAGTAGTTCTGTTTTATACATTATTACTTGGTAACAAAGTTGTATGAAAATAATTATTTTAACTCGGTCAAATACACATTTTTAAGCCACCGTCGCACGGGACACAAACATGTCCCGTATGTCGACTAATGTAAATGCATATTTAACCTAATTAAAATAATTATTTCCCACATAACTTTGCCACCAGGTAATATTATAAAAACACAACTACTAGATTAATCTAATTTTAAATTTATAATTTGTTTACAAGTAGAAAAAAGCTCAAATGTACCGTGCGCATTCCAGAGCATTGCCCTATACAATACACATGGCACACTAAGGCTTGTTTCGACGATAAAAATCTCATACGGTTATTAGTGGGATACAGTTTTGATACAGAAATACTTTCCAAATAGATAAATTAATAATGTATGATTGAATACAGAAAGTATTGCCTCTTAGGGTAAAAAAAAAAAAAAAAAAAAAAAAAAATCAATGTCAACATGTTCCACATTTTGGAAAGCGGTCTATTTTTAGCATATCTTTAGATCGAAACAAGTTACGAAAACCAAATTTAGCATAAAATATAGTATTGTTCAAGGGAAGGGAATTGCTCTTTAGCTGCACAGGAATTAGTCACGGATTATACAGGAAGTGATAACAAATATTTCAGTATTCTAAGGAGATACATACTCTTGAAAACTTTAGTTTCTCAGTAGTTTCCCAAAATGACTGGTTTCCTAAAACTGAAATCTACGTCTTAATAAGTGTTTTTAACATCTTCACCACGTAAAGGGACGTGAAAAATAGTTAAAGACATAATTAAGTGTGAAAACGAACATTTTACAATGAAAGTCATTTTTATGCAGAAATCAACGTCTTTGATCATTAATAAAATTATCAAGTCAAGTAAACTTTCTGGTTCCTTTTTCATGTTTTTTGAATTATAAAATAGATGAATCGAAAATGTTAGAAATCTTAACTGAAGAAAATTTAATGGTGAGCTTTATTTTACTATGCTAAGGGCCTCCACCATCTGATCACAAACACTCGCCAAGCCTGGGGATTGCTTTGCTATTAAGTCGCCTGCTCGGTAACACTTTCCAAATCACTACTCACCAGTGGTGGCTTGTGCACCACCTAATTTTGTATATTAAATAAAATATATTATCAAATTTTTGAATAATTAAGAATTTCAATAAAGATACCACATTTTTGAAAAAAAACTACTACTTAAAAATAAATGAAAATTTAAGTAAAAATGAGGATTATTTATGGATACGCACTGACAACTTCTAAGTAATTTTGACCAATCAAATTTAAAAACATCTTGACTTGGAACTTTCCAATCGATCACAAGTCCTCACGAGTTAGCAGTAACGTTGCCCTGCATAATCCAGATACTACGCGGGTAGTGCCATTTTCTGAGCAGGGCTGGAGAAAAAGCCAAAATAAAAAACACTGCTATAACAAACTTAATTTAGTCTCTTCCGCATCTTTATTTAACATTCTGAGTTACGATTTTTAATAATCTAATCTTGATAATATGCTTGATGTAATTTATTTAAAAAAAAAAAAGGCTTTTGCTTTGACATATAATAGTTAAAAACTAAAGTTTTTATCCCTAACTGCTTCTTATCAGCGTATTTCTACGGAAATGGGCGAAATTCCATTCTTTTAAACTCAATAGTGCAATTGTATTGACGAATTAATGGCCTAGATGCATTAACAGTATTAATATGCTATTATATTAGTTTTAATGTTCAAAAAGAGATGGCAGCACCATTTAGAGAAAAAATTATTTGTGAACCACATCAATTGAAAATATTTCATGGATGATACACAAATTGAAAGAACAACTTGAGATATTTTAAGGAAAAGAGAATTTATGCTAATTTCATTTTAACAATACTTTTTAATTTGAGCGAAAAGTTTCAAAGACTAATTAAACACGCGCAAATTAACTTAATTGCACTTCAGCTCAGTGGCGCCCCTATGTCAAATATGTTAGTGCAGCCGAAACACTGACGCATCCCCCCCCCCCCCTTTCCCTTCACTTTCCACAATCATTCACAGATGGATATTCTTTAAACTTAATTGAAAGTTTCTTTTCAATATTTACAAAATGATATGAGAAAGAAAATTAAAAAATAAAAACTTATTTAAACTTACTTATAATGGGTCTCGATGCTTCGAATTGGTGAAGAAAATTCTAAGAAATTCTAGTTTCTCTCCCACCCACATCCCGACTCCCACACACAAGCCATCAGTTCATCAAATTTTCAAGTACAGCCAAAGTCACGAAATTCGTAAGGGCTGCATTTGGTCCTACACCTTATACAATATACTTTTAGCGTGAAGGAAGATTCCATACTAGCAGTTGTTTCCATGGCGACGCTGCAGCTATTTGGTCACCATCGGCTCGACCATTGACAGATTTAGTTGATTTGAGCAACAGATTTTATATTTATCAGAGTTTTTTATTATTTTTTTTTCTTCTTATCGTAGAATCTATTTTTAAGAAAATTAGTAAAATAAATAATCAATGTTGACTGGCAATTAGTAAATTTTAATTTTATACTAATAATTTAGATGCAGCCCAGCTGTACTTACTGTACCACTATAGCTGCCACTATTGGAAGTCAACTTTGATTATTCATTTTACTCATTTTCTTAAATGTAGATAAGAATCCCAAATGAAGATACAATTTCTACGGTAGGTGAAAAAATGTCCGACAAATAGTTAACCTGTTGAGCAATGTACAATTGGGGGGAAAAAACCCTGATTAAATCTACTAAATCTGACGATCATCGAGAGAGGTACAGTCACATGAGTGAAATTCCAAATAAGCTGCAAAGTTGTCATGGTAACGGCTACTAAAATGGAATCTCCTTTCACTCTAAATAGATACGGCTCTTTGTAGCGAAATGCAGCCCGTTCGAATTTTCCGACTTCGGCTGTACTTGTGAATTCGATGAATTGATCGAACATTTCTTAGAATTTATTCCACAAAACGGAAATAGTTTCCGTGATAAGTTTACACATGTGTTTTCTTATTATTTCTTTAGCAATACTAAAATTTATAATTAAACCATTTTGAAACATGGATCCCGGTTATAAGTAAGTTATTTTTTCTATTTTCTTTCTCATATCATTTTGTAAATAATGAAAGGAAGCTTTGAGTTTAGTAATTATGATTATAGAATTTTAATTCATAAATGAATCTGGAAAGTGAGATGGAGATGGGGGGGGGGGTGGAGGCACTGTTCCAGCTGCACTAACGTTTTTGACAACGGGCCACCACTGGCGTGTTATCATTTCAAAAGTCATTCTCCCTGGACATTATTTTATAATTTAGATTTCGCAACAAATTATCAATGGTTCATGAAAACCAAGTTTACTTAAGAGATATGAATAGCAGAGACATATAACATTTGATTTAATTCAACTAATTATTAAAACAATTCAATTATTAAAATAAATTAATAAATAAAACTATTTAACTACTTAAGTTAATTATCAAATCAAAATATTTAAATTAATTTCTAAAACTTTTATTTAACTAATTATTGGAATTCTTTTATTATTTACACTATTTATTAACATTTTATGAATGATTTTATTGAAAAGTTGGGGCAGCATAAATCTAAAATCCCTTGGACATAAAATTTGATTGATTTAATAAATTGGCAGAGAAAAATTTATTAAAACAATTCAATCATTAAAATAAATTAATAAATAAAAATTACTTGATTATTGAAACGAGTCATTAAATATAATTTTTTAAATGAAAAGTTATGTATAATTATTAAAATGAATTATTTAACTAACTATTAGATTTCATTTGTTATTCGGAATAATTATTAAAATGTTATGAATGATTATATTGAATATTTGGCCACCATTAATTTAAAATCACTGAGGCCATTTTAAGTTCCAGCAAGCTCTCAAAAAAAAAAAAAAAAAAAAAAAAAAAAAAAAAAAAAAAAAAAAAAAAAAAAAGGTTATTATTGTAAAACATAATAAAAATATTTTGTTTTTGAATAAAATGGCATAAAAATTATGTTTATCTTTAATAGAACTTGAAATATTTAATTTTTTGTTCCATAACAACTGTATATCAGACATAATCTTGAAACTTTGAAGCTGTTTTTATTTTTGTCCCTTTTTTTCGTTTAAATTGTTATAACTTTAAAACTACTTATTAGAAATTTATGAAACTTTTCACAATTATTTTTCAAATATATTTCTTTAATTTCTTTTTAGGAATTATGTTTTTCATTTAACTTTTTGTTTAAAAATTTTTTTATTTTTGAAAGCTTTGGCATGATATGGATTTTACACAGTTTTTTGCACAATATATATTTTTTTTAAATTTTCCAAATTACTTTATTGAAAAATCATGAAGACAATTTTGGATATGAATTATAATCAGTATAATTTAATGCAAAAATTAAGTGATTCTTTAAAAAAGTTTTTTAGAAATATCAAATTTAGGAAATGTCAAAATTTTAAAGTTTTGTAATTAAAAAAAAAAAAAAATTTGAAAAAGCTTTTTAAGTTTCAAAACATCATACATTACTGCATAAAAAATTTAAGAAAAATAATTCAAAAAATAAAGATTTTAGAATTTTGAGTCCCAGACCCCAGTTTTCCTTTAAAAGAATTAAGTTGATGCAATTGATATTAAAACATAAACATTCATTTATTGACATGCCGGTATAGGGTATCTGTAATAATATAACATGCAATCGAAAATACAGAAAAAGTATTATATAATTTTATTCAGCCTAGATGGCAGCTTCAACAAATTATTTGAAAATTTCTTTCATACTTTAAAAAAAATTAGGTTTGTTTTCATTGTTTTTGAAGGGTTTCACAAAAAGTCTTCAATAATTTATATGGATGCATTACATTTTCAAAAAGACTCAAACAATTTATTTTAAAATTAATACAGCTAAAGCTTAAGCGATTTCATGAATAACTATGGCCAGTAAAATTTTATAGTATTTTCCTTTTTGGTATTATGAATTTTTTTTTAATATTCATTAAAAAATAAGCTATTAATGGATAAGGTAATTAACACTTGGAATTGTATTTGCTTGTTTAATTTATAATTAAAATTTATTATTAAAATAAAAATATATTAATAATTAGTAAAAATTATTTTAAAAATTTAACTTTTACACATTTCATTTTTATTGTTATTTTATTATGTGGAAGTTATGTTAATCACCACTTTAAAAATATGGAAAGTTTCTAAGTGGATACCAATAGAGAAAACATCTAGAACTGGATGTATATTTCCAATTTATATAAGTCGTGTTTATGCAGTGTCAAAGCGAAATTGTAAAAAGTACCAATAAGTCAATGTAACATTTTATTAAACATCAATGCATAAACATAAAAAAAATCACAAAGTTATTTTGTAAAATCACATGCATTAGGATTTCTTCAAAAAGCAATAATTAAAATTTCCATGCTTATTATATATTGGTGTAAGGCATGCTTCATCATTAATAACAACACAAATATATTTTCAAGTAAGTTTCTTGAATTATAGTAGATATGTACATGAAAATTTCATCAAGGAAAATTGTTATATTAGAAACAATTTTTCAAATCATGATTAGGACTTTAAAATTCTTGTCGAAGATGTTTAGTATTATGTCAAAATAATTAATGTAAATTAATTCCAAAGTGAATATTCAGATTAATTTTACTTTAAAAATGAATTAATTAAATCCTGTGATTAATAATTAAATAGCGTTTTTCTCTGTAAAACCTTATCTACCACGACTATGCATAGTAAAGCACATGTTCAACATTTCTAACATATGCTTATTAATTTTAAAATTCACATAAAATACTTGCCAAATATACTTAAAGCCCATTATGTGGCTTATTTTTATTTTAACATATAATACTGTGGCAAATATGTCTTACGTAACGTGTTTTAAACATGTCTTATGTAAGATTAATACTGATATTCTTCCTCTGAATCAACTATAATATTTAATATTTACAACTCTAATTGGATTAATATTTAAACAAAAAAATTAGGTCTTTCAATAATTTTATAATGGTTTTACTTTATAAATACAAAATGATGCATTTGAGCATACACAAAATTATCAATTCACAGATTAGATTTTCTCACTAATTATGCTGTAAACATTTCTCTGTTTATCAAATATAAATCACCAATGACTCTGAGATAAGACAGAAGTATAAAATTTGTTATTTGATCATAAAGACTTTATACAATAGTTTAAACTTTACTTCTACTTTACCTGTAAAAGTAAAACGTTATTTTTAATGTCTAGAGCTTTACAAAACTTTTTAAAATTTTTACAACTTTCGTTACATAATTCATAAATATTCTTAGCAATATTAAACTAAAACTTATGTGTTTCATATGAAATATTTTATGATGTTAAAGAATGAACGTTTTGCTTAATAATATTTGTAAATGCATATTATTTAATAACTAATATCGCTGTTTGTATCATTCAAAGCTTACTATTCTTCTTTTTAAAAAACTATAAACTTATTGAAAACTAACAATTTATACCTATATATATAAACACTCGATATTAGCTCTTATTTAACATGTAGTTTATAGTTTGAATTTAACATGTAATTTATAGTTTGGCCCAACATTTTATACATCTCATAATTTTGATCTAGCATTCCAAGTTTTTGATCTTCAGATAGGGTTATCAGATTACTTAATATACTCATAAATACAGTTATGTATCAAATATAAAATTAGACGTTTAGTACAAATAATACGTAAATTATGTTTTTCACCTAAATTTAGATCGATGTAAGTGTACTACTTATATCGCTCTTAAGAATGCAATTTCTTAAAAAAAAAAATTTTGAACTTCATTTATGAGTATAAGTATTACATTTTAGTGACTCTGAGAATAGCAATCCAACTATATATAAAACGCAACGGGAAAGTTGAATGCACAAACTAACTCATTTAACATGACTTTTAACGTGAAGTCTTTGTTTCAGTCCCATTTAAAATGAATTATAATGAGCTCGAGTTTTTTAACATGAGGCAATCCTAACATTGTTCCACTTAAATGAATCTTAAATCGTCCTCTTTTCAAAAACTTCTCGCTTTACATTAAAAAAAGAATGCATTCAACTTTCATAGCAGAAGAAGCCGTAAATGATGATTCGAATAATGACATAAATGGGATGTCCTTAATCGAAATGGTGTTCAATAAAAGAAATATGTGGTGATATACATTTAATTTAAAATACATTCCTTAACAATATTTATTGTTTTCTTACAGTGTGATAAATTATATAAATGGTATAACAATAAAAAAGTTCGGAATTTGTGAACTTGACTAAATCAGAAATAACACAGATTTTTGAATCCTATCTATTTTGTAAGCATATTATGTGGATGTTCGGATAACATTATGTTGAATAAATTAAACACATTTTAGTTCATCTGTGAGGAAGCAGTAACTGGTTTTGACTACATAGTGATAGACTAAATACTTTTAACGTATATATGATCACACAAACAAATAATATTCTTAATGTAAAACTTATAAAAACAGTAAAAGGAATGAATTTTTAAAACTGAGATTTTCTTTTTTGAATGTAAGATTACAATAGCCTAAAAAACGCAAATTAGCAAAATATAATAGGCAGTTCTCAACTTTTTTTTACAATTTAAAAAAATAATAATAATACAAGTAACAATTAAAAATAAATATTCACCATAACTTAATAAAATTATGATGAAAATAGTTGTTAATGATGCTTAATGCATTTTTGAAGTGATTAAAAATTGTATGAACTGCAATATATGTTCAATGATACAAAATAAAAAAAATATGTCACATATACTTTTCTAAAAATATTCAAATAAAGTAATGTCTTAATGATTAATATTTATTATACAACTAACATATGATGGGCTAGGTAGACAAAGGAGCATATGTATTAAAAGTAACTTTTAATTCATTTTCTTTTAAGAGTTTTTACTCTTGTATTCTTTTGTATGTAATAAGCATCTTCATTGGTCAAAATAGCTGTTGTTACTTATTTTAAAGAACAGATAAGTGTCATAAGTTAGTCGAACACTTACCAGTTTTAATCCACAGTAAAGGATTTTTAAAGGTCACATACCCTTTTGTTTACCTAGCCCTTCATATGCTGAGGCAAAATAAAGTGTATAGAATCTGAAGTTAAAAAGCAAAAATAAATAAGTTAGATGACGTAAAATGTTTATGACTGAAAAAGTAAATAAAGCAGATGTGATAAATAATACAAGATGAAATAAATAATACAAGATGAAATAAATAAGATGTATATAAATATGACATAAAAAGTTAATAAATAAGATAAAATGGTAAAAAAAAAGTGAAACTCATACAAAAAATTTCAATTGTGGTACATTATAATTCAGAGTCACCCTTTAGTACTCTACACACGAACTCTATCATACTCTGCTAGTCTTGTAAACTCAGTTGAGGTGACTATGTACCATTTGCAAATTAGAGACTCATTACTCACAATTTACAAAGTGAAGATCAGTAAAGTCGAGAACTGCCTAAGGCATGATGCTTTTATACAGCGAAACCGAAGCAATTCAAGTTGTGAGAATGTGTTGCGTAATTATTCAGATACTGGGTGTCGAAGAAACTGGCTGAGGAAATCAATCGGTAGCGGGAATATGATGGTGGAGTTCTTCTCCGCCGAGATGGTGTTGAGAGTCTGGAGATAGCGAAGCTGGAGAGCAGCTGGGGATTGGGCAATTACGTCAGCGGCTTCCTTCAGGGCACGGGAGGCTTTCTGTTCACCTTCTGCAGCAATAACCTGCAAAAAAAAGGATGTGTCATCTTTGGCATTACAAGCCCCGGCATTTTCAACTGTTTTACACAAACAATCTTCCAATAAATATTTCCAATTATTAACTTTAAATATCTCGATGCTGTACCAGACATCATTTAGCTATCAAATTGGTCTTCTACCTCTATCAGTTATAGCATACGTTTCGCCGAAGGTAGAATATCATTTGCGTTAAGATCTTTTTGTCTATGAATTGCATGTAGGGTGTTTATTGGATAGGCAGTGTCTAATTTTTTTTTTTTTTTATTATTCGGTTTAAAATAGATTGTTTAGATATATTAAAAGTGGGAAGAGCGTTTGTACAAGAAAGTCACGTTGAATCTGTCATTTCAGTTGGCATTCTCATTGAAAATGTTCCAAGTGACAGTATTTCATGGTATATTAAAAGTTTTCTTGTGTGGCTTAGTGACCCATTATGACTTTATTAGACAATCATTTTCTCTCACCATCTATCCAGAGACACCCAATTAGCATGTCAAAATAGTCGTTTCGAACTAACTACGTACCCCCCCCCCCCCCCGAACTCCTCTAATTTAGCAAACACTAAAGTAAGAAAAAAGAAAGAAAAATAAAGGTAAAACAAACTTTATAAGCTTCCGATCCCTTATTACTATTTTATTCAGCCACTCATTAAATATATATTCAGCCAGAACTCTGTCCTCCTGTCAAGGAAGGAGGGAAAAGATCTATGCACTTTAACCTTTTAAGGTAGTAATTTTGACAACCAACAAAGTAAAAGAAAATAGCCCTTTCGAAAGACAATGTCTACAGAGCCATAAGTATCATTGAAAATTCTCCTTACCTCACCTTCCTTCGTAAGAAGAAGTGTTTCTTCTCAACTTCATCTCCTTTCCTCATCAACACGTTTATTTACAAAGCTGAATTCACACGGAGGGCATAATTAAATTTGTATAGTTATCTAGAGCCGGAATATATCTTTTTAAAATTTGGTATATATACTATAGAAAATGTGAAAATGATATCTTAAGGAAAAAAAAGTCAGATTCTATTCATGCTGACTGATGCAAATAAGACACTTTATTATATTAAAAACTTTGTTTTAATGGGATATATTATTTCAGATTAGCACAGGCATACTTCAATATTATTAATGTACAGAAATAATGTTCTAATTCATTTTTTATAATATATTTTCTGCTGGATATTTTCTCTTTAAATACAGGTCACTTGGTCTACATTAAAATAAACATACCTTAGCTCTAGCTTCTCGCGCAGCTTCAGCTTCTGCTGCCATGGCTCTTTGCAATTGAACCGGTAAACGAACATCCTTGCTGAAAGAAAAGAGGATTGCAAATAAATATTTACTCTTAAATATTTACTAATGAAAAAGATTATTGAATGAATGTGTTAAGTGATAATTTTCGAAAAACTGAAGACATTGAGGTAGAATAAAACTTTCTAGCCTGATCTAAATGTAGAACGTTCAAAAGTTTTACAACATTAAAATGTCAGAATAAAAGATGAAGTGAAAATTAGATACTCCAGTGTCACAAATACGCTGGCCAATATCGGCTTGACAACGACTAATCCCGATGTGGACCGTTGTTAACTGGCTATTGTTACGGATCTTGGTCAATCTCACTCCGTGCTGTATAAAATGTACTGGAAGTTTTGAAATGTTGATAAAGAGTTTTTAAATTGAAATATAATTTTATAAGAAAAGACTGAGGGGTAAAAAATACATTTTGTGATGCTTTTGACGTGTGTATTTTGGAACGATGCTCGAGTTTCAGTCAGGATTGGCCAATCTTCCAGAACCCCTGTTTCTGGCATTGGCCAATACTACCAAATGCTACCTGGGAAGTTAATAAAGACATGTTGCAGTCACTTTGGAACAAAGTATTGAAGCCTTCTAGTAAAACGACGCAAGTAAAAGCCACTGAAAAGATCAATAAAAATGTGAAAATGCTGGTTTATAAGAGGAACAGAAATGTGTAATATTTTATTCAGTTACTACAGAATTTCAATATTAATTCGAAATAATACTTAAATTAAAAATTTGACCTTTTATCTTCTATATTACACTGACACAGTAAGAAGCATCTGAAAAGGCTCCATTCGTCCATCCACCGGTATGAGAGCAACATTCCCAAACCAATAGAAATGTGTGTAGAAGAGGTGACACTAACTATCCCAATCTAACTTTTTTAACTATAAAACTGGGATTGCACTAAATCCCAATACATTCTAACTCGTGATTAAAGAAAGTTGCACGATATTTATAGTTACTATTATAAGGGTACATGAAAATAAAATACACTTCTTACATTTCAACACGTTCCACTTTTATTCCCCAGCGATCAGTAGCTTCATCTAAACAGTTCTGAAATAGAAACTTGTCGTTAGTAAAAAAAACTTCAAAATAAAGTTGATCATCCCAATGGTCACTATTCTCTCGCATTGTCAATGCAAAATAACAATGCATAATTTACTGATTTGTATTTTTAAAAAAATGCTAAATTGGTTTGAGTTTTGTTAATGTGTTTCTTACATGAAATCTTAAAAATATTTAAATTCTTTTTAATGTGAAAAATGTGGTAACAGCCTTCATATATGAAGCGGTGACTTTTTAAACGTGACTAGCCACACTTTTTGGAAGTTTTAGTATAAGTAGTTTTTTTTTTTTTAATTAATTGTTATTTTTTAGTATTTGAGTGCGTTGATATACGTGTACAATTATTTGTAACCGCAATGAATGTTTAACTTCCAGACATTACCCTATTAATCCCAAAAAGATGTGTTGATAATATGCGATTATACGTGAAATAAAGTTCTTTGAATGATTAACTTCTCTAAAATTTAAAAATGCTAATGAACTTCCAAAAGTAACAAGAAAATCTCTAGCTAGAAAATCAGAAAAACACGTTTTTTTATATCGAATAAGTAAACAAATGAAGAAATGGGGTTCGAAATGGACTCTTTCCCTTTTAGAAAAAGTTGCTCAAACTAAGCGCTATTTTATTAAACTTACTTAGTATAACAATAATTCTCTGAAAATATGATTGAAATGATTTCATGACAATAACATTTGAAGAGACAAATAATCATCGACTTAAAGGTATGTAACAAAATATTACATAAATGGAAAATTTTCCCTAAAATAGATTTGAACATTTTGAACGCAGCTCCTTAAATGATCTACAATCTTGTGCAAAGTAAAAGGAATACCAGCGCTTCACTAATAATATGTGAAGCAGCTTAGACACGTGAAACACATCAAATGATATCTTTATGTAATATAACGATAAGTGAAACGACATAATCCCCAAAGGAAATACAAAATGTACAGAAAAACGGGATGGGGGAGGGGGGAAGGTTGGTTGGTTGTTTTCAGATTATCTGGCGCCGTCAGCAACATGAGGGCTATAAGGGAGGGGGGAAGGAATATGAAAAAGAATGGAGTACTATATGTAAAATGAGCAGTATAAATGAGTATAAATGAGCAGTATAAATGAGTATAAATGAGCAGTTGTACAAATTCATCTATGTTAAAAATTCCACAACTCAAAGAGTGGATCTTTAATAACTCCACTAACACAAATGCTTTCCTTGCGCTATATTTATCATACTTAACATAAGGGTTTCTATTGTTATATCATGTGATTACCTTCACCCACCCCTTTAGAATGGTTTTCAAGAGATCGTCAGTTTCCAAAGTAATTAATCTTCACATAAAGCCTTTTTTTAAGTGTCCCACACATAGTTGAGAAGGTTTGATGAGACGAGTAGCTTGGTGTACAAATAGGAGTTATGTTTGCATGTTTCAATACATGTTTGCATGTTTCAACAGTTTCATAAAATATATCATTAATGCCTATATGCATTCATTCAAAACAAATATTTCATTATTAAGGAGTTGCGTAGAGCTGTGAAACAATTAGAATTAAAATGTCATGTTTAATTACCTTCTGCAATTATGTTGAGTCCATTCCTGTAATCCAACATATTGCATTTTAAGATCAGAAAACTTTTACCACCAAATTATCATCTTTAATTGATATTAATTATGTAATGTAATGTTTTCACAATTCTGCAAATTTAAATATTTCTCATGAGACTGAATAAAATTCTTTCTGAGAAACATATCTGTGGATAAAAGTGTTTTTGATCTTGGAATAAAATGTACTGAATTATCGTACTGAACTCTCCATGATTTCAAAAGATAATTTTGCAAACAGTTTGACTGTAGTTATGTTTCCTAGTTCCATACAAATAAATAACGGGGAAGTATCGGTTCGAATATTTATTGTGACTTTTTATATACATTAACAAACTTTCGCTTTGGATAAATGATTTTAAAATGTGAACATATCTCCTTTACGTACGTCAGACCATTCCTATTATCCAATTTTCACCAACCATGGAGGTAGAGCTTTAAAGATATGTCTTATTGCAAAATCAGATGCTTTAAGAATCGAGCATTACTTTAAAACTGCTTTTAAGGTAGTACTAAAAATGTAACCATTAGAGCTAATAAAGAACCTGAAGTTAAAAATGAAAATACAGTGAAAATTCAACATTTATATTAGAAGAAATCCTATCTCCTTTTAAATATCAGCTCTTCGAATTACATCATATTTAATATTAGTGTGATTATACAACTGCCCCCTGATGATACACTATATATTTCATATTAAGCCTGTGTTATTTCATTTGTCGTTACGTTACGTAAATATGCTTCTTGATGTGAATTTCAAGTATTAAAGCTGCTCCACTAAAAAGCGAAAAGCTAATATTTTTGTCTCTGTACTCAAAAATTATGTATTCTCCTCTCAGTTTAGTAAACTTGACCGGTCCTTTGAACAACGAGGGTATCGACTGACCGTTACCTGCATCATCTGAGAGATTGTCTCCCTGTCTGCTAGTATCTCGTGTAGATTGTGCGTGCCCAGCATGTTGCGTAGAGTAGTCTGAGCCAACAGGCGAGTGCTGTGATGAGCATTCTCAACGTTGGCCACTGAAACAGTTGCGTTGTGCACGCGGTAGTACACCACGGCATCCACGGACACTGTCACGGAGTCTTTGGTCAAAACCTGGGAATATATCAATTAGTAGGCCAAAAGATACATGGGAATTAGAATATGACTTTTAAAAATGAAATGGGAGTTACTGCTGGTGATGGAAGTTTGGTCATGAGTAACTGATAACTGGAAAATCATGTGAATTGGCCGTCTTGAATGGATAAACTAAAAATTGGCTAAATATGATTAATGCAGAAAAAGTTAAGATTATGTAAGCTATAGTTGACCATTTTGCGGTTACTAACTCGTGTTGCCAATATATGACACCGTAAATTTATAAAATCTATTTCAATTCTGCTACTTATTGTAAATTTTAGTATTGGGATGGGTGAATTTTATCTTTATTTTGTAGAACTTTACTTTATGAAGTAGATAAATTTCTGAATTCATCGTAACATTTATAATATATGTCAAAAATTATCTATGGAACTCCTACATTAAATATTAAACAATGAAGATATATTTTATAGTTTATGTAAATAGTGTGATAGATTATGTGACAGTTGATAAGTGACATCTCTATTGCTCATCAGAGGAGAAAAGTTATATGATTATAGGATATCATTATAGCGATCAATTATAGGATTGTTACCTATTATGAGTCAACACAATAACTCATTAGGAACAAGGCGTAACAGAGAGAAGTCACTATGGCATAATTAAAGTTTAAAGTGTCCTCTAAAAACAGCTACAATTTCTAATGCGTAAATTTGTTTGTTCATTATTTCAACATCTTTATTACCCGAAATTGTATGTAATTTTCTATTAACAAATTGGTTATGTACTATCAAAAATAAATGAGGTTGTCTACAAATTAATTTTTATAAATATCCATTAAATTCTGATTTATTGTATTTAAATTTAAAAGCCCTTTTTATGATATTATATCTTGTCTTATGGGTAAATATAAGTATTTGTATGATAAAAGGCTTTTTCCATTTATCCAATTACCTATTCGAGCATTCCTTTCTGCGATTTGTTTGAAGAAAATAAGCATTTGAAACTTCATTAGTATTTTATACTATTTTTTATATTATTTTTTACTTAATCTGATTTCTCCTTCAGTTTCCATTTTATTATATTAAAATAATACTTGCAAGAATGCGAAACATTTCATAAATAAGAATGCAAAATATCTTTTTTATTATTTTTTACTCAATCTATTTTCCTCCTCTACCTTTCAATTTATTAAATTAGAAAAGTATTTGCGTAAAAGCAAAATATTTCATTTACCTCTTGAGGTGGGACATCAAATGTTAAAGTCCTGAGATCCACTTTAGTGTAGTTTTCTATGCATGGCAAGATGAAAAAAATTCCTGCAAACAATTTTATGTCTGAGGTTAAGAAACAAATTCAAAATATAAATCATCAGTAAGTTAGTTTTACTATAATCAATCATTGTTATGGTTTAAAACGAAAGTTAAATGATTTTTTTCTTTTGTAATTCAAGTTAGTTGTTAAAGAGTTAAGAAAAAGTACATTTTGTTAAACTTTTTATATAAAGTAAAGTAGTTGCAAATTATTTTTATCAGATTAGCGTTTAATTTTTATTTATTACATAAAATACTATTTTAACATCAGTCAAATTTGCTATTAAAATTTGTATGAGCATTTGTTGCGAAGCATGAACATACCAGCAGCTAAAGCTTTTTTTTTCTCATCAAAATCTTGATTTTTCAAATATGGTCTTTGCATTTCCTACTCAAATATTGATCAATAATTAAAAATTATCCATTAATTACCTATTCAAATGAATGATTTAAAAGTCATATTATACTTCTTTTTTCATGCGAATAGTTTTACAACATTTTCTTCCCCTTTTTTTTATTTTCAAACCCCAGTAGGGTATAGTGCCGGTGCACCCCCTTTACTCTTAGGCTCGCGTGTTACTTTTTCCGATATACATTTTGAGCAATTTTCACCCAACAGATGTTACATTTAAATATGCATGCAGACAAACATGCGTAACAAATTTTTTATTTAATTAATTAATTAACAAATATTTAAACACAGGCAAGTACACTGAGTACTTAAGTACATAAATATTTTAAAAATACAAGGTGAGACCGAAAAGTAAGGTGACTGATGTCATAATAATCACTGTATTATATATTTGCAGATAAATACATCACTGTCCTTTAAAGTAGTTCCCGCCGTCTACAATACACTTCTGACAACGTTCATACAAGTTCTTGTAACTTCTGAAAAAGTTCTCATTTGAGACTGTCTTAAGTTCCTTGGTAACAGCATCTTGAATGTCTGAGATGCTTGAAAATCGGTTTCCCTTCAGTGCCAATTTCAGTCGTGGGAAGAGGAAAAAATCTGCTGACGCTAGATTAGGGGAATAAGGAAGGTGTAATACTAGTATTACAGTATTACACCCTCCTTATTCCCCTGATCTAGCGCCAGCAGATTTTTTCCTCTTTCCACAACTGAAATTGGCACTGAAGGGAAACCGATTTTCAAGCATCTCAGACATTTAAGCTGCTGTTACCTAGGAACTTAAGACAGTCTCAAATGAGGACTTTTTCAGAAGTTTCAAGAACCTGTATGAACGTTGTCAGAAGTGTATTGTAGACGGCGGGAACTTTGAAGGACAGTGATGTATTTATCTGCAAATATATAATACAGTTATTATTATGACATCAGTCACCTTACTTTTCGGTCTCACCTTGTATATGAACATACCAGGGCCCTTAGAGCCTCCATGTAACAGTCGGCCAAGACGAAATATAACGGCTCTTTCATATTCTTGAACAACCTAGGTGAGAAAACCAAATCCATTATAATGTAGCGTGCATTTTAAGTTTTAAATAGTAATACTATTTTTAAAATTCCTGCTCGAAATATTCTTGTTTTATTGAGCAACTCAACAAATATTATTATAGAGAAAATATATAAAGTTGTGCGAAACCTACACTAAGAAAAATATGATCCTTTGATATTCTGAAAACTTAGAATATTTCGAAAAACATGTCGACCAAATTTTTTCACTATATATATTTTTTATTATTATTAGATAATTAATTTGATATCAGTTTAAGATGTCAATACTAATATTTTATTACGGTCAACCTGAGAATTTAAAAGATTTAAAATAGGCCATATTCATACTATAATACATAAGTAGTATTAAAAATAAATTACTCTTCTTGTCTCTTCTGCCAAAATAAATTATAAAATCCCAATTTGAATGTTTCGTATCCTTTTGCTCAAAACTTTATTTAGAAAATTACATTTAACATTTTTGGGGTTATTGTAAATGTAGATCTTAAAGTTTTACATTCGAAGCAAATGTAGGGCATATAATTATTTTCAATAATTTTTTTTTATTATTTTTATTTTATAAATTTAATAACACATTAAGATTAAGTTATATAATTTTAATTTAAATATTATAAATAATCAAAAGTTTTCAGTTTCAAAAATATAATAGTCACATCATTAAAACTTCGAATATGTTCATTACAGTTTAAGTTGCCCCAATGGAAATTATCTTTTAGAAATAACAACAAAGCGTGACACCAGATAACAGATACGAGTAAATATATCGATTATAGGAAATCTTTTTTAGCTAACTATATTTTTAACGACAGAAATATTTTCTATGACACCATTCCCTTTTTAAAAAATTGGTTTTAAAATTAGATTCGTCGTTGCATACTTTACAGAATTATCTCATTTTTAGATAAATTACTTTGAAACATCCTGAATTTTTAAACAGTCAGAACGATATTTCACAAAAATAATCGATCTCAACCTCGATTTTCATCAGTTGTAACTGAGAGGATAATGTATTCTCTGTTTACTAAGCACTCACATCAAGAAATCGATTCATCTTGTCTAGAGCAACTTTATTACGTTTAGGAGAACGATTTCGAACAGAACTGAATATTGATTAACTATCAGGAAAAAACATTCAAGTCATTCATTCACGTCATCCGTCTCTTAATGATTTTTCTAGTCTCAAAAGTGAAATCTTATTTTTAATTTACAACCGACAGCTCAAAAAACTTTAATAAATTGAATCGAGTGCTTTTCGATGTAATTTATTTTATTGAATAGTTTTGCGTCACGAATACATAAATTTATTCGATTTTAGATTTTATGCGGTGTCCATACCAGTAACCACCGTTTTATAATTTAATAAGGAGAATTAAATCTCTTATTTTCAATTGATGAGTATTTTATTTAATATTAAAATTTTTCATTCAAGATATTTATGCCATAATAATGATTGAATTACAAAAACGCATAAGCATAATCAATTAAATTTACTTAAATGCACAATAAGCATAATATCTTTCCAGATTGAATGTATTTAAATACACTGCAATTTATTATATTTATAAAACATCACCAGGTACTAGAGATCTCTATAAGTATTTTTTTTTTTTTTTTTTTTTTTTTTTATTAAAAAAAAATAATATTTTTGTTACATGAGTGTACATGCAATTAATTACTTTACTGTTATTGTAAATATAGTGACCATGAACATGCAGAACTACTTAGTGTTGAACAACTGATATATTTATAGCAATGAATTTTTAAGTTTCAGTAAGCAATTCCATCAAAAAACCATCACGTTGTAATTGATTTTATTTGCATGAGTTAGCATACATTTTAAAGATTTTCTCAAATTTTAATGCTTAGAAACTTCACAAACGACATTAAATACTTTACTGAGTAAACTTGATTTTTAACAATCGTAATCAAAATATAAATCAATCGTAATCAATCAATCGTAGATGAAAATCTCATTAGTCTTTAAGTTAATTTTGATGCATTTATTTTCATCGGCAAATATCAATCCATACAAAATTTTAATTTTAATAAATCAACACAGCACAAACAGTTCAGCTGTTTCTCAATTACACTTTATTAAAAATTATTAAATCATTACTACAATAAAAGTGTTCTATACAAACAAAATTGCACCATACGAGGGTTGTCTGAAAAGTTTTGAACCTCAACATGTAGATAACAGCCCTCATCAACAAAAGTTTAGGAATGTATTCTGGCATTCGTTGAAAGGTATTTCTTAAAATTTGAGGCATTTTTGACGCTCAGTTGTTGTTTGACAGTTGTTTGAGTAAGACTTAGTGGCATGTTTTTGTGAAAATGGAAAAAAATCGAATATCGTGCCCTGATTAAATACTTGCATTTGAAAGGCAATACACCCACTCAAATTAAAACAGAGTTGGATGCTGTATATGGGGACTCTGTCCCTTCATTTTCCACCGTGAAAAGATGAGCAGCTGAATTTAAACATGGTCGTACCAGCCTTTCTGATGATGAGCGTTCGGGACGCCCTAAAATTGCAACCACCAGCGAAATCATCGAAAAAGTGCATCAAATGGTACTGGACGACCGTCGAATAAAGGTTAGAGAGTTAGTCGAGGCTATGGGCACATCAAAAGAACGCATTTGTCATATATTAACTGAAGAATTGGATATGCGTAATGTTACGAATTTTTCCGCTGAGGCAATGATGGTACAGTTTTCACGGTATAAAAATATTTATTCTCTCTTCAGAAAACTCACAAAATTTATTCACAGGCAACAGTTTAATTACTCTCCAGCTTCAACACAAGCTTCAACAAAAATAACTTCGAATTCAGCGATTATACAAGCGCACTCCAATAGGTCAACAAAGCGATCAGCTTTCAACGAAATCCGAAGTACATCTGAAAACTTTCCCGTTCTCCAGTCCTTTATATACAAGCGCGTGAGACATTCTCGAAATTTCCAGCCAATTTATCGGAAACGAAATATCTCGAAACTTCTCGATTACTTTAGGTGTTGCCACCTTTTTCTAACTTGTATAATCGCTATTAATTACTAAATAAAATAGGATAAAAATAAATTACAATAGAATTTTGAAATAATACGTCACTATTTACAATATATACAGACAATTTGTGCAACATTTCCCCCTTCTTAAAGACTGCACGTCCCGGGCAGTGAAGTCCTTAAGCCATTCAATGACTTCTACCATAATATGGGGCTAGCCTATTGTAGTGTACAACTGTAGGTTTACAGGAAGGTGTCCGTTGAATTCTCACCACGACGTCGTTGATCTTCTTAAGGATCCCATACGGCCCTTCCCAGTTCGTCTGGAGCTTAGGGGAGAGTCCTTTCCGACGTTTGTCACCTTCCTGGAATGAACGGTCCATGGCCTTGGCATAGTACCGGATCTTCATGCGCTCCGTCATGATGTTGTTTCTCTCTCTGGCGAACCGATGTACGGCTTCCAAACGTGCCTGCAGATCATCTAGATACTGGACAGGCGAGGAAGGAGTGTCCTGTGGTTGTCCAAAGAGGAGGTTGCTGGGGAGCCTAAGGTCTCTTCCACACATCGTTAGAGATGGAGTAAATCCGGTGGTCTCGTGAGTTGCACTCCCGTATGCCAACAGAAGCGGTGAAAGTTTCTGATCCCCATCTTGCTGGTTATATGATTTTGAGATTGCGTCCGAATCATCCGCGGGTGCAGCTGATAGATCCCGGGACCTCCGTTCGATGCTTGTAACAGGAGTACGGATGTCGATTAACTCGTCACTAACTTTGTCCATTTCCACATGAACCACTTCCTGGGAGGGTTTCATCAACGTCGCTTTCTTCGGTTCTCTCTCCGAGGCTGGAGAGGTACTTTCCATAGATGTGGACTCTTCAGCATTCTCTATGACATTGTCTTCATGAGCTAGAATCCGATATACGCACAGCTCTTTCATGTCTAGATCGTGCAAAGGAACTTCGCCTCTCCATGTTTGCAGCTGGCTTTTCTCAAAATTCAGCGTAATTCCATTTTTCCTCAAAAAGTCTAGTCCGAGAATGCACGGATCTACAATTTCGGCAACATAAACGGTGTGCTTGTAGGTGTTAAATCCAAGGGCAATGTCCACTTGCAATTTCCCATGAACAGAGATATTACCACCAGACACAGTTTGTAGAGAAACAGAAGGCGCTGTGTAGAGGAGTCGGCTGTTCAGGCGACGAGCCACGTCCGTCCTTACGATCGTTACGTTCGCCCCCGAATCGACGATTAGACGACATGGAGTTCCGTTGATCTCCCCCTTCACGAATAAACCCTGGTTTCCTCCTTGTCGGGATGAAACGTGGAAACGACTGGTCGTGGCTTCACCTGTTCTACATTGCAGCTTCTGCCCTGCGAGATGACATCTTCTTAGATTCAGTTGTGGAGAATCCGTGGTAGTGTTATCCCTTCTCTTTTTCAAATCAAGACAGTTTCGTCGTAGATGCCCTTCCCGTTTGCAGTGCCAGCAAACGACTCTGGTCCATCGATCCCTGGCTCCGGGATAGCTTCTCATCATTCTATCAATTTTGCTTTCCAGTTCTCGAAGCTTACTGGTGACAAAGTCAGACGAATCCTCGGCTAATGCACCACGCACATATCGTCGGTCTTTTCCAGAAGCTAGCTGCGCGGCTTCCACACTCATGGCGTACGCGAGGGCCGACTTCAGGTTTTTGTTTTGGGATAACCTTACCGCCTGCTGCACATCGGGATCTTGAATAGCGTCGATAAAATACTGCAGAGAAAGATCGTCTCGTACATCCGGGGGACAGTCAGGGAAAGCGAGGAGCGACAGTCTTTCTATATCCGATGCCAATTCTTGAAGAGTTTCATTGGCCTTCTGCTGTCTCACTTTCAGTTGCAGTCTGTTGTAATCCTTAAGATGCTGCTCACCAAACCTTAGCTCCAACGCACTCGCCAGCGCCACGAATTCTCCCCGCTTCTCTTCAGGTAGTGTTTGTAAAATGTCAGCAGCTTCACCTCGAAGAGATGCCGCGAGATGGAATGCTTTCGAAGTATCGTTCCAACCATTCGCAGAAGCAATCATTTCAAACTGCGTTTGATAAACGCGCCAAGACGACTTCCCATCAAAAGTGGCCACTTTGATGTTAGAGCGCGGCGCCATAAAGGGGATGGAAGCGTTATCCCAATTAGGTGACGCTATGGCCACAGCTTCACGCGTTTCCATTTTTCGCAACCTTTCTTCTACAACGTCAATGAATTTGTCTTGCTCTTCCTTTAAGGTGGAAACTTTTTCTTCAACTTCATTTCTCACTGTCTTAAGATCTTCTCTGACATCCAAAATATCCGCCTTCATTGATTGAAGAACACTCTCTGTGCGCTCTATAAATCTATCAACGGACGCAGAAGATGATTCTTGCTTGGACGCTAAAGCTTTAATATCTAATGATGTCGCTTCTTGTAAAGCTTTAATGTCTGATGATGTTGCTTCTTGACTGGCGGCAATGGCGGCGGCGAGTTCGGCATTCGTCGTTTCTTGGCGGGCTTGACCGGCGGCAATCGTAGCGGAAAGTTCGGCTGCGGTGGTCTCTTGGCCGGCTTTCATTTCGGCTGCGGCAGTTTCTTGGCAGGCTTTCATTTCGGCCGCGGCAGTTTCTTGCTGGGCCTTCATTCCAGCAATCATTTCCATCAACTGCTTCATTTGATCTTCCATCATTCCTCTAGTTGTCGGCATTCAAGATGACTTGACCCCACTTCTGACACCACTGTTACGAATTTTTCCGCTGAGGCAATGATGGTACAGTTTTCACGGTATAAAAATATTTATTCTCTCTTCAGAAAACTCACAAAATTTATTCACAGGCAACAGTTTAATTACTCTCCAGCTTCAACACAAGCTTCAACAAAAATAACTTCGAATTCAGCGATTATACAAGCGCACTCCAATAGGTCAACAAAGCGATCAGCTTTCAACGAAATCCGAAGTACATCTGAAAACTTTCCCGTTCTCCAGTCCTTTATATACAAGCGCGTGAGACATTCTCGAAATTTCCAGCCAATTTATCGGAAACGAAATATCTCGAAACTTCTCGATTACTTTAGGTGTTGCCACCTTTTTCTAACTTGTATAATCGCTATTAATTACTAAATAAAATAGGATAAAAATAAATTACAATAGAATTTTGAAATAATACGTCACTATTTACAATATATACAGACAATTTGTGCAACAGTAAGCTATCTGCGCGCTGAGTGCCGCGTTTACTCACTTTGAACCAAAAACGCATTCGAATGAACATTTCTAAGGCGCTGCTGAAGCGATTTAAACAAAACAAGTCTGAATTTTTGCGCAGATTCATAGCTGTTGATGAAACGTGTATCCACCACTACACTCCTGAGACAAAAGAACACTAAAAACAGTGGACTGCTAAGGGGGAACCAGCTCCGAAAAAAGAAAAGATGGTTTCATCAGCCGGGAAGGTGATGGCGACTGTAATTTGGGATTTGCACGGAATTGTGCGTATCGAATATCTTCAAAAAGGGAAAACAATAACTGGTGTTTATTATGCATCATTACTTGACAAGCTGAAGGTAGAAATTGCAAAAAAACGACCTCATTTGAAGAAGAAGAAAGTGCTTTTCCATCAAAATAACGCGCCTGCTCACACTTCGCCATTTGCCATGGCTAAAATTCATGAATTGAGCTTCGAATTGGTTGCACATCCACCGTATTCACCAGACCTGGCCCCCAGCGACTTCTACTTGTTTCCTAACCTTAAAGTTTCACTTGGTGGGAAGAAATTTTCTACAAATGAGGAGGTCATCCAACATGTAAACTCTTATTTTAAAGAGAAAGATGACAGCTACTACCAGGAAGGGTTAAAGAGGTTGGAGTATCGTTGGAAGAAGTGTATTGACTTAAAAGGAGACTTAGTTGAAAATTAAACTATATTTGGTCGAAAAAGTACGTCTTTCCATGTTAGAGGCTCAAAACTTTTCAGACAACCCTCGTAAGTGTACATTCTAACAACAGGCGACTAATTAATCTATAACTAGGGCGTTTTTATTCTTATGAATAAAATCTTTCATATCATATGAATATTATATAGAATTCATATGGTAGAAGGATTATAAAAGCTATAAAAAATTTTCATCGTCAAACTTGTCTCAACGAGGACAGTTTTTGTAACATAATTCCTCTTCGAAATAAGGTCGATTAGTTAAGAACAGTTGCAAAGCAGGCTTATATTGTATAGTCACGAGGTTTAATAGACTTTGTAAAATCAAAACTTTCTTAATTATATAAAATTATGCAAGATACAAATGATGTGAAACAAAATATATTTAATTTTAATAACTATTGTTACACCTTTAGCAAATTACGATTTATTTTCTTTAAGAAATTTAATGGTTACCATTTAGAAAGAATATTATATTTAGCTTAATTAAAAATAAATTAAAGTACGCACACACAGTTTAAAACTAAATATATACCATATACATTTAATATGCTTACTAACAGGCCACAGGAATGTGCGCATTTTAATTTTATTTTGCCCTATCAAATCAGAAAGCTCAAGTATTATTGCTTATATAAACTAGGAATAGAACTAACTTTAAACTTTAAATCTTCAGACTTTATAATGATATTAAGAAATAACATATTCTAGATTTAAATGTCATGAAAAGAAAAATTGCCTACTAAATTTAATTTTAAAAAAGCAAACAACTGTGAAAGTAAAAACTAAGTAAAGTTTTACTATTCTCCAACAAACCATGTCTGAGAATAGTAGAGAGAAATACATTATTGTTTTAGCGTATTTCCCCCTAAAGTTGTTCTAATTGCAAGCTGAAAATTTCATAGAAATCCATTCAACCGTTTTAGGATAGTGTACTAATATACGACAGACCACGAAACCAACAAAGTTATTTATTAATATGATGCTACTTTTAGGGATTCATGCGCTTACATTTCATTGCTTCACGAATTACACAGAAATTTTTGGAAAACATTAAAGCAGATTTTTTAGAGTAGTTATGAATTTACTATAAATGATCTTAAGCTGTAATCTTTTCTAATTTTAAATAATACACTTGAATATGTGCATCAATAAATTAATCTTAGGAAGAAATAGTTTAAAAAAAATAGTTATCCCCGTGCCTAATAGCGCCATCTCTGATTCCGTATTCTGGGGTCTGTCAGGGACAGCAACACATGTCGTCAAATTTAATCAGAACCCAGAGAAATGAACAATTTATACTTGTTTACATTAAAAAAAAAAAGAATTATCTAACATAAGCATTTAAATATTATAACATTAATCTTACTGTTGGATCAATTAGAATCATACGCATAAAAAGTTTTTTTCACGTTATTAATCTAAAGTTATTCATCAAATTTTGTTTATACCTCTAAAATCGATAATAATTCAAAAAATTATATACCTATAAAATCTGTTGAAATTATAAATATTGCAAATAGTAATAATGTACTTTCACATGAAAAGCAAAAATATTCCAATATCTCCATGATTGTTATAGATTGTTTCTTATAAGTTTCACCTTTTTCTATTAAGTGCAGATAAAAAAAATAATATTTTTAGATGCTTTTATTTCGAAATGGATACACTTACATTTGACATTTATGTATGTTATATACAAGTGGCGGATGTTTTGTGTGCACATATATCGTGTAGTATTGTATTGCAAAGCTTTCAATCAAAAGACTCTGTGAAATCGTTACTAAAATTATATTTCAAACAAAGAAAGGGGTTTGTCATTTGTATCATTGCGGTTGGACCATTCAATTGCAATTGATTGATGATTGAGTTTCATATTCTACGTTTCTATAGAAACTATGAAGCGTTGTTTCCTGTAAGCTTTTCATGAATAATTGAACAAGGTAGCTTAAAAGGTAATGACGATGTTGCAAAATAAAGGTTTTAATTTTTTTTTTTTTTTTTAATAAAATCCTAGTATACAGAATTTTGAATATTTTTTCAATTTTTTGTTTTTATTATTTGCTGCCTTTCTCCATAAATTACTAAGTACAAGTAATAAATATTTATGATGCATAATTATCCATTTACTACATATATAACTCCGCACTAATAATAACAATTGTTGCAAAGAACATTTTTGGTCCAAAGTGATAAGAAATAATTCCAATAAATAGCATTAACTCTTGTTAAATGTAGTAAAGTTTGAAAAGCAAAGTTGATTTTAAAATTTGGAGATGAAGCTTCCATAGAAATTATGGAAAAGAATGTTTAAATTATTTTTGATACTTATTTTAAGTACGTAAGAAGAGAATTGTACTAAAAATTGCACATTTACTTAAATATTGAACATAAAATTAGTTATTTTCCAAATAAAATTGAAATAAGCTGAATTGTAAATTTATACTACAGATGATGTATAAATTCAAAAAAGCATAAACTGAACAAAATTTAATAAAAAATTGTCTATTAATAAGAAGTCACGCATTGTTAGTATTGAAAAATTAAAACTGGTAGGTAAATAAAGTACTTATAAATATATTTAAAATCCTATTATACGTAAGAATCGAAGTAAATACATTATTAAATAGAGATAAAATATCATACCAAAATGTTAAAGAATTTAGTGAAAATATACTTAAAGAAAATATATATATTATTTAACATTTGTAGTTACCAAATCAATAATTTCTTACAAATTTAAATTTTATATAAGGATTCAATGAACATATAATTAAAAATACTAAATTTTTTAAGTGTATAATTTAAATTATTATTGTTTATTGAAATACTAATTCATTAAAACAAGAAAAATCGACTAAAATACTTCAAACCCAAAATAATTTTAATTAATTTTAGTCAATAATAAATAACTATTATTAGTTTTCATACATTTCGTCATGGTAACTCACTGAACTCACTATATAGGTTATGCCAAAAAGGTTTCTTCGAGACTAGTAGCAAAAAGTATGTTATCAAAAGTATGAAATAAAATATGCCTTCAGCGCCATTTATCGGGTAGATTTGGTATACAATTCAGCAATAACAAATATCAACATCCATGATCATGCTTATCAATTCAGTGCACACAAAACACATTTTAGTTTAATTAATAGTGTTTACAAATTAATACATTACCCTCATTAGATACAGTATGCAAACAAATTCTGAACTCTGACTATTATTTTTATTATAATTCATGTAATAAAAAACAGAAACTATAATTGAAGGTTTTTGCAAATGTCTGTAGTTTGATTTGTCATAAGAGGTCTTATAAATACTTTAAACGTTAAATAACAACCCTATAATAATGCCATATTTGGATCTAGTATTAAAAGAAAAACAACTACAAGAACAAATACGATGGCCTATGTCGAGCAGTATTGACCTTCGTATTAGTACTACTAATATGGTAATATTATAAAGTTGTTATTTAACATTTAAAGTATTTATAAGGTCTCTTATGACGAAACAAACTGTAGACATTTTCAAAAAACCTTCAAATATAGTTTCTTTTTTTTCTTGCATCAATTATAAAAAAAATAATAATCAGAGTTCAGAATTTTTATCCATACTGTATCTAATAAGGCTAATGAATTAATTAGTAAATACTATTAATTAAACTAAAATGTGTTTTGTGTGCATTGAATTGATAAGCATGATCATGGATGTTGATATTTGTTATTGCTGAATTGTATACCAAATCTACCCGATAAATGGCGCTGAAGGCATATTTTATTTCATACTTTTGATAACATACTTTTGCTACTAGTCTCGAAGAAACCTTTTTGGCATAACCTATATAGTGAGTTCAGTGAGTTACCATGATGAAATGTATGAAAACTAGTAATAGTTATTCATTATTGGCTAAAATTAATTAAAATTATTTTAAGTTTGCAGTATTTAGTCGATTTTTCTTGTTTTAATGATTTAGTATTTCAATAATCAATAATAATTTAAATTAAATTTAAATTATACACTTAAAAATGTAACGATGGAGACTGGTCGTTGCTATGGATCTTGTCCAACCTCGCCCATTGCTGGAAAAAATATATACATGAAGTTTTGAAATTTTGATTCAGATTTGTAAAATTGATTTATATTTTTAAAAGAAAGAACGGAGGGGTAAAAAAGTAAATTTTGTGATGGTTTTGACATTTTTTTTTAATTGTATATCTTGAAACAATGTTCGAGTTTCGAACAGGATTGGCCAATCTTCCAAAACCTTGTTTCTAACATTGGTCAGTACTTCCAATGTCAGAAAATATTACTAGGCTACCAGAAATGCTACCGAGTAGGTCAAAACATCAGGTATTTTAAAATTTCAATGAATGTTTAAGAATTTTAAAAATGACAAGGAAATTGTCATAGAAACGTAGTTTTTAAGGAATGAATTGTAAAATAATTCATATATTTTATTAACTTTAATTCAAACAATGGTTTGTTGTAGGCCAAACATTAATAACATTACATTTTATATTACAGATATTTTAAAAATATTTATAAAACGGCTGAAAAAGTAGTAAAAGTATAGAATCATATGCATTTTCTATTAATTTGATTAAATTAAGTAGAAGGCCTTCAGAATGTTTATTATTTTTAATATTGCAGTTATAAAAAGAGTAGCGAATAGATAAAAATGTCACAATATGGGTGACGTATACCTACAAACAGAAACGGTGAAATAAATTAGCTATTAGTTCATTCATTTTCTTCACTAACGTGATTCTTGATATGCATTGAAACCACGAATGCATTTTTCTCATACATAGCTGGTCTTTAAGCCGGCAGTCACGACGTTTTGAATTTAGGGTTTAGAAAGATTTCTAAAGCGAACGAAATTGATGGGTTGTTTTCAGATTATCTGGCGCCGTCAGCAACACGAGGGCTATAATGCACCGAAACATTCGTCATTTGACAAGCCAACATACATTTACAAACACCCATGCCTAACATGGGACTCGAACCAGCAACCTCGCGGTCTAGAAGCTAGCACGCTAACCACTATACCGTTTGGTCGGCCGAACGAAATTGAGAAAAATATTATATAGCTGTTTTCAAAGATTTTACAACATTAAACTCAATAGATGATTCCTTCAAAAATACATTTTTGTAGAGAACTAAAAGAAAAACGTAAATCAAACACTTTGGTGAATAGCCCTTTATTCCAAAATTTGTCCATCGTCTAGATCTTTTTAGCTTCTGTATCTAGTAGTAAAAAGAAGTAAATAATAATGTCTCTTATTTATTTCAACCGATTCTAGTCTAATTATTACCTATACTTCTGAAATGTTCATAACTCTCAAGAGTAATTCATAAGAATCACATGAAAATATTGGCCCCCCGTATGAGAATTTTAATACTTATTTTTATATTTCAGTCACATAAAATGCGTGTTGAGAATCACTGATTCCAAGATGGTATCAACTAATACGTCTAAATTTCCATTAATTTTTCAAATACGTTTTGAAACTTTTTTGAGAAAAACTAAAGCGCCATTTCCTATTGCTAAAACCGTTATTCGACGGTTTCTTTGTTATTTTTTTTTTCTTTCTTTTTATTTTTTTTATAGTCTGATCTACATCCCGATACCATAGTTGCTGAAAAGTTTAACTCATTTTAATTGTTTATTTTTAGTACAGGGTGTCCATTGAAGGACTTCCCGATTTTAAAATTAAATAACTCATAAACAAAGATCGATAAAAGAATTAAACAAAAAGTATAGTTATTTTGTACAGTATAGTCATAAGATAATGAAAATTTGCATGGTAGTTTGTTTTAATTGTTATAGAACAGTACTTTTTCTACAGCCAGTAAAAGAAAAGAAAACAAAGTATACAAGAGTGCAAAAGAATGCAAAAAAAAAATAATAATCACTTTTGGTTTAAAAACCCAATCAAGTGAAACGCATTCAAAAATGTGATCCACAAACTAAAATAATTAGCTCAAAAATATAGTTAATGCTTACCTTGATGCAAAAGAAGACTGACAGTGGAAATGTGGCTACAGCAATGATTGTTGACAGAACAGTGAGAATCCATCCACAAATCCCGATCCCATTGTCAGATGAATCAGCTAGATCGAAGAAGAAATCCCGTAAATTGCTCTCCAGTCAACACATGATCACACCACATTGCACATTTATCATTTTAGATATAACAGCACAGTCAATAGAGATAGATTTTAAGTTATTTGTACACTAAAAAACACAGGGTAACGAGTGGAAAAACATTCGTAAAAAGTTCCAACGTAGAACTATGGTGGATTTTATCTCCCAACTCCCAACAATTGTCTAATTCAGGAATTTTAAATCTTTCCCTATCAAACAACCCTGCTTACTCTTACAAAACAATAACCTTCTTTGTGTTTCGTTTTTGACTTTTAGTCGTTACTTACTCTTTTTTCTTTCATTTTCTAACCCTTTATAGCAATTGATGATTCCACAATTGCTTCTGTCTACCTTATGGCTGTGGAGTTAGAACTCTTACCTCGCATGCCAAAGGTGCCTGGTTCGAGTACCGGGATAGGCTGGATGTTCGTAGTGGTTCGGAATCCACGTTAAGCTGTAGGTACCGGCCTGACCGTTGTTGTGCATAAAAATAGGTCGTTGAACATACAAACCAACCAACCCATTCGCTTTTAAGCTGCATTAAAATATCCTCGCACTACTTTCAGCATTTAAGGTTTACAAGAAGTATAAAAAAATTTAAATCCTTTATTATATTTTTTTGCTTTACTGTAATAGTTTTCTTGTTCTACCCACTTTTTTAAACTGATATTATTGACATCAGGGGAGCCTTTTGAGACAAGCAGATTTTCTTTGTTTAAACTCAGAATATATTTTTCTCCTCCTCTCTTTTTCCAACTCAAAACTTATTAATTCAATAAAAATCAGTTAGGATTACTGTTATATAATTCAACGATCTTTTTCGGAGTCATGTTATTCTCTTTCCGTTTTTTCTGATTTAAATATAATTATATCAACGTGTTAATTTAATTTAATTCATTGCAGCCTGCACTTCACAAATATGATTTCAGATTTCTCGTTGGAAAAATATTTTTTTTCCTGTCGAAGAGTAGAAATGACCCTACACCTTAATGTTCGGGATGCGTAATCTTGGTAATTAAGTTAATGAGTTTGACAGGGTGTAGTTAATTTTATTCAAGATATTCATTAATATTTACATTAAATTAAAGTTGATTGTTGAAAAGTTTTAATTTCAATAAAAGATACTTAATACTGTATATTTTATATGAAAAACTACATGACTGAATAGATGTAAGCAAAAGGAAGCTAAACAACCGAACTAAATAGTTTTTAACAATTTTGAATTCTTAAATAAATCTTAGTAATTTAAATAATTCTTTTAAATAACAAAATTAATTAAAATTCTAAATATAAATTTCTGAAATTAATTTTAGTTAATTATTGACAAATTATTACTAGTTTTCATATATTTAAATATCTTAACTCTTTATTATCAATTGTGCTCATAAAAATATTTTTTTCTTTCAAATGCTCAAAGTTAAATTATTTCAATTTAAGTTAAATTATTTCAATTTAAGTTAAATTATTTTAATTTAAGATAAATTTTTACTAAGTTCTCATCTTATTTTTATTTCAACTTTTACATCAATGAGTGCTCTATTTTTTTTTTTTTTTTTTTTAATTTTTTTTTTTTTTAATTTTTTTTTTTTATTAAGTATAATCAATAATCTATATTAAATATTTTATAGAACAATGTATTGAAATATATTTAGAAGTGAGCTATTTTCAGTGGTGATCAAAAGTTAAATCCTAGTTATAACCGGAAAGAGTTAGAAGAGCATTTTATGATAACGCTTTTTAAAAATTTTTACAGTGTTATATCAGTCACATGCTGTAAAATTTTCTTAAAATGAATATAGAAAATACCGTCGAACTGTATTGAAAGAATTAAACGTCTAAATTGTTCTATAGATAGAATCAGTCCTAAAATGTGTAACATTTAATAATGTCAACTAGCATCATATCTAAGTGACATTATATACAAATGTATTTTTAATTTTTAACATTTTCTACAAACTTGCATCTTTACTGTTCAAGTTAGTGACATATTTATTTTTGTGCTCAGTTTTTAAAATTTATTGATATATCAGTTAAAAATTTATATTTGTTTTCTGATAGAATATTACAGAACATATTTGAAATAAAATTTCGTATAAAATTAAGTAGAGTTACTTTTCTATGCACACTGACAATTTAAGTAATTTATTTAATAAAGCTTGCAATTTACAAAAAAAAATACTAAAATGTAGTTTATAAATATTTCCAGTTACCAAAATTTTAAAAATTAATTTTTTAATCATGGAAACTTTTTTCAAATTTACCAACTATACTCTATTTTCTCAAAACTTATATTATCATGTTTAAAATTATTTTTGCAGAATGTTTAATTATAAGCATATATGTTAACCTTAAAAATATAAGTTGACAAAATATGTATATAGTTATCAATCTGGAGGAAAACTAGTTAAAAATAATATTTAGTTCAAATTTTACAATTTACTCACCTTTTGCATACATTTACACGCCCAAACCATAACCAATTTTCACATATATATTCCAGTTTCCTTACTTTCCTTGACTTTATGTAAACCTTCCATGTGATAAATCGTCCCAAAATGATTAGTAAACATAGTTCAAATATGATATTGACAGGTATTCACACGTGACTCGTGTTGCTATGGGAACGCCACCAAGCCACGCCTTAACAATACCATCTAATCATGAGAATCATGAATTTAATTATTTATACAAGCAAGAGAAAATACTGTCAACGAAATGTTTTATTTTGATGAATGTATGAAAACTGTACTTTAAGTGTTGCTTTCTAAATAACTATAAATCTTTAACCTTTTCAATGCCAAGTTCGTTTTGAAAAGACCTGTATTGCCATCTGAATTGTTCGGATTCGTCGAAAACCGCAACCCAGAAATATAAACAAAGATTTAAGTGTTAAAGAGTGTGTGCCTTTAAATTTATTATAAATAAGATACTCATAATTAAAGTAAAAAAAAAATTCAGGATGCTTCTGTTTTGGAAAATGCATTTTAGTCATTGACTTAACATGAAACTTTTCATTCGAATTTTTTCTGAGTGCCTGGTTTCACCGACACAATTAGAAGCAATAAAAATGTATTTTTTGAAAATTATGACGTTCACAGTAGAATCTCATTCACTATAGTACAGATATTTGTTGGCAGTTTACTACTTTTATCTTGAAAAATGTGAACTATATGAACATTTTATTTCTGTAAACGTTAGATTGCTACATAAACGTTTTTTATGTGCAGCGTATATTTAGGGTTTTAGTGGTAAAAAGGCTAAAATGGGTTTCGTTATATAACAATAGTTGACCATTGAATTGGGTTGAAAATTTTTTTGAGTATCAAACAAACTTAAGTGGGTTACAATAATACACAATATCAATCAACAAAATTTTCAAAACAAAATTAAAAAGCTTTTTATGTCTTAGAAGTGTTTCGATAATAATATTATAAAGTAAAAAGTAGTATTGTAACCTTTATTTTTAAGGAATAGAACATACTTTACGGAAATAAAAAAAATCATTCTATTTTATTGAAATCTATATATTGCCTTAAAAAAAATTATTCTTCCAAAAGACAATTTCGTAATCATTTTATATTATTTAAATACCTCAAGGTCGTGCTATTGTACGTCTTTATTTTATTAAAATCTAAATTTAAAAAGTTTTGTATAGAAGAAATTTTCTTTTAAATATTATTTAATCTGAATATATAAAAATTTATTTTAATACTATAATTCATAGTGATATGATAACCGACTATACTTATAAACTACAAAACAAGAACAGTTTTAAAAAATTGTAAATTGTAAAAAATACGAATAATGTAAGTATACCGAACTGAATCAACAATTGATATAATAGTCTAAAGCAGCATACTCGTTAAAGTTTCATTGAAAAATCACATACTTAATTTTATATGAAATTAGAGCTAAGTAGCTAAACTAGAAGCATGTTGATGAAATATAAACATGTGAATATACAGAAATATACTACAATAACTAAATAATACTTATTTTTAAATTAGGCTGTGTATTTTATACAAAAGAATGCTTAAAAATTTAGAAGTAAAAAAATACACATTTCGAAAAGAATACCAAAAACATTGTGTATTAAAAATGTTTTATATCCAATTCTATGTTTAGCCTAGTTAGTATTCAGTATCATCTTCTATCTCATTTTTATTCGAAAACAATACAGGAATATCTTCAGTGAGAAAAAAGAAAAGATAACGTTCATATTATCAATGTCCTATGTATTATATATTAAAAATTCATATTATCTTGAAGTAATTTCTATACATACTTGGGACAAAGGAGACTCTTTCTGTTGAATTGCGCGTAACCATTTCGACTGGAATGCGGATACGGTCATACTCTAACGGAATAATAATATTCAAATTTAATATAAAGACATTTGCACCATAAATATCATGAGTTCTTATCTTATACTCAAAATATGAGTAATAAGTTATATTCTTTTATAAGGACTATGTATGGATCTTATCCAATATATAATACAATTTCATTTTTAATAATTTAAATTTCCTATATGTTTATCTAACAAATGCTAAAAATGAAGAGTTAAATGATTAATATTTAATTGCGTAGCAAATTTTTTCAAATTATTTAACTGATTATTAGATACATCATAAATTCATACTTATCTCAATATTACGAGATGACTTTAAAAATAAAAAATGTTTTTATAAAAAAAATATAAACATACGATCAATTTCTAAATACAAAATATAATTGAAATTTTTAATCCCGAATCTACGACATAAAACGTTTACTTAAAATAGTTCGTATTTTAAAGGTCTGAAATTTTTTATTTTAATTAATTATGTATTAAAATTGTTAATTACGAAACTTTTTAAGTATATTTGAAATATTTATTATTAAGTAGAATTTTTAAATTATTGAAGGTTAATCTAGATAAACTTTTTATTCAATCAAATTGTAACCAGGGTTGTCATTTAATTTGAAAAATATGCAATACATTTTAGATTACTTTTTAACTATATGTATACATACAAAAATTATAACTTTTAATTACAATTTATCAAATCTCTAAAATTATTCTACAATAATAAAGAGCAATTACTAATATAAATGGAACATAAAATCTCATGAAAAATTGTATATCAGTACTTTAACAAATATTTACACTGTACAATTTGTTTTCATGAAAACATTTTAACAATGTAAAATAAAGATGAATGTGAATTTTGTAATTTTGCTCATGAAGTCAAAGATCCTTCAAATTGACAATTTCCTAAAACATAGTGCTAAATTATTAAATCCTGTAGAACATCATATTAAAACTTAAGTTTTTTATAAACTTAAATACATCAGTTACAACAGTCTACAAAATGAAATATTTTTCACGCAAAAAAAAAAACTATTATATCTATAAAGGTTCTCAAAATATTAATATTTTGTAACCCTTCCTTCCCCAACATTCCGATAATTATCAGCATGCCAACAGATCACACATTCTTTTTAAGTGTAATGTCACTTTCATTATGAGTGTCGTTTGTGTAATGAAAGTGACATTTCATTTTCTTACAAGCGTAATGCATTGCAATCAGAAAAAGTCCAATTCTAAAATTAACGTAATCTCTCTATTTGTTTAGATCGAAAACATGTTTATTTTCAAAGTGATCACACGATAATCAAAACAACAGCAGAGGAAACGGGAATCAATACTTACACATGGATGAGCCTATCGTGTTTATACAAATGACTATATTGTGCCATCTCCTAGTGTTTGCTAGCGCATGCGTCTTAGTTTCTATGGCAACGTAATGATCAATGCATCACTGAAACCGATGACGTCAGTGCTACCTCTGTTGCCACTGAGGTTTTTCTTAATATAGAAAAATATAAGTAACGCCACTTTTATTTTGCGGGCTTTTGTTTGAAGTATTGATGGAAAGTACAATATTTGTTTTCGATCTAAGACGTGTGTTTTAGTGTTTGTGTTGTCTTCGTTCCATTAATAATGCTATTATAAAAATGCAATAAAGCAATTATGAGTTTAATGTTTTTATATTAAGTTAAGTCAAGTTGAAGTCTAAATTGTTATGGAATCTCTATTAATACTAGTTATTATCATCATCATTATTATTATTATTATTATTTTTTTTTTTTTTTTTTTTTTTTTTTTTTTTCAATTCTATCAAAGCAAAATAAAATAAATTACTGTACAATTGTAAATTGTTTAACATAAGCAATTAAACTGTTGCTTGTATCAAATTCTTTATTCCCTGTACTTTAAGGAATAAATTTGATACTTTGAAATTACTCCCCTGACTTTTTCAATGCTTTTCTCTTCTTTTTTTTTCCAATTCTATCAAAGCAAAATAAAATAAATTACTGTACAATTGTAAATTGTTTAACATAAGCAATTAAACTGTTGCTTGTATCAAATTCTTTATTCCCTGTACTTTAAGGAATAAATTTGATACTTTGAAATTACTCCCCTGACGTTCTCAATGCTTTTCTCTCTCTCTTTTTTTTTTTTTTTTTTTTTGCAATTCTATCAAAGCAAAATAAAATTCTGTACAATTGTAAATTGTTTAACATAAGCAATTACATTGTTGCTTGTATCAAATTCTATATTCCTTGTACTTTAAGCAATAAATTTGATACTTTGAAATTTCTCCCCTGACGTTCTCAATGCTTTTTCTCTGAAACATAGCTAATTAGTAGGAAAACTAGGAATGGGAAGCATAACACAAATTTCAATTGCACTATAATTTTGGTTACGTATTTGCAATTTGAAATAATTAACCGTTTGGTATTTGCACTTTCATTTAAATTTTAAAAATAAAAACTTAAATCTAGCTATATTTTTAGCTATAATTATTTTTACAAATGTCGACATGAGGATGAATTTTTCGTTGTCAAATAGGTTAAAGAACTATAGATTTGGCAGTGAAAATTTACTCTGAACAAACAGGAGGACATAAATGACCCTTGTATAAGCTAATTGCTAGAATCTAGTGAAGAAGCTAAGTATAAATATTTCTATGGAAGTATAAATTAGGAATTATTAGATCTTTTTTATTTATTTCGGTTCATGGGACATGTAGAAAAATACATGAAATTATTTAAAAATATTGTTGTAATTTTGCATGATATATAATTTTTAATATATATAACTTTCAAAGAACCACTCTTTGGAACTCGGAAACTTTCTAAACATCGAGTTAAAAAAATCGACATTGATTTTTCGACCCCCAATGCAATACTTTCATTGCTTTATACTACATATTTGTCAGATGAGAGTAAAAATTATAAATGTTTAATGTCAACATTTGAGTAAAAATATGTAACTAATTCCATCTTCTGAATATCAATAATGGATATATTTTTAAAGAAATTCTAATTTTAAACTTTTTAGATAGTTGTTAATTATTACGAAAAGATTGCGAATTTTACAACTAATCTTTACATATCCTTTAAGTTATTTGTCTATTAATAAAAACTTCAAGGTTCAGGTACATATAGTATGGAACAATGAAAATAGATAAAAATTCATTACTCTAGAATAAGAAAAAGTTTCAATTTTGTATGCTAAGGGTTTATTTTAATGAATTTCAATGCATTTTGTACAATTATAATGCTTAAATACAATTTATTAAAATATAAAATTACCCCTCATTAAATTTAAAAATACGTTTATATTCCCTAATATGGTTATGAAAATTATTCGCATATAGACTATTCGTTTGGTTTATCGTAAATGTCATCATTACGTTTAAATAAATATTTTTTGTTCCCCTTTTTTGATGAAAAAAATAAACCTTTAGTCATAATATGTAGTAATAACAAAGAATAATGTCAGAGAAAGAGCATATGAATGTGTTTCGTAGAGAAATCAAAAATAAATTTCAATAATAAATACTTTTAAAAATTAACATTCTTAACAGCATTTCTGCAATTTCATTTAAAAATAATTAAAAATAGAATTATTAAAAAGTAAAATTTTCTCATTAATTTTGTCACATAGTGTTTTGAATTGTATTTAAAAGCTCAATTTCAATAAAGATTCGCTGATTTCATAATAAATTTATTATTGAAATTGGTTTGTAATATTTGCATAAAATTGAAAACCTTAATTCAGACACATAAATTTTCGTAAAATAATTTTCTTGTTAATAATCAAACAAATTTAATTATTAAAAAGAATGTCCTAGCAATATAGGTGTATAAATTTCGCCCTTACATTGATATGTCAGAGTATAAAAGTTATTTACAATGAATTTCATTGGATGGAAATTGTGTAATTTCCAAAGCAGAAATTTTAATAACTCAAGGAACTTCTTTGTAATATTTCTTAATTTGGTAAATCGGTGTAATTTAGTGAAAGAAGAAAAGTTTTTTTTTTTAAAGTTTTTTTTATTACTAAACGTAACTAAATGCATATTTTAACAGAATATTTGAACATGTTTGCCAAGAAATTTCATATTTATTAGATGCAATTCTTAAAAAAAATTATCAAAAATTTAAGACATATAATTTTACCTGCATGTAGTGTATTTTAAGCAGTCGACGTCACATTTTAATAAAAGACGTTATTTAAAACAATTTTAAACTTAGATAGTTCTGAACAGACATGATTTTAAAAATAAGTTTTAAGATTGTTTGATAAAAAGGTTCCTCATATAGTAATATAATAATAAAGGTTCCATATCAGTAAATATAGAACTACTAAACTTATCTTAAACTACAATACACGAAATAGATTTAAAAAAAAAAAAAAAAAGGTGATTATGTATTTGAGAATGATCTTTAGAAAAAACAGGTGGTGGTAATTAGGGGTTATCTGAATAGCTAGATGATGGATCCGCAGTCAAAGATTATAGGTTATAGAAGGTAGACATATTTGTATTCATTTATTTAAAGATCAGATACGATGAAATTTTGTATAAAGCCCTTAAAAATCTATAGTAATTGAATTTCTAAGCACAGCATGTCAAAAATTCAATAATCAAAATTTTTACCTCGAATTTCTTTCAACTCATTCGGAGTATATTTTGCATGAATTTTGAAACATAGCAACTGAAGTTTTTTTTAAAAAAATATTGAATTTTTTAACATTATTTTTAAATAAATTATGACAATACTAAAATTGGTCTAATTTTTATACTAAATTTTGATTAAACATTCATCCATATCCATCTAAACTGGCAAAAAAAAAAAAAATTAACATATTTATTACAGTCTATAAAACAATGTGCTTTTACAAAATTTCTCATATCTATAATATGTTGGGTGCATTTTATCAAATTAAAGCAATATTACCAAATTTCTTCACGAACAATGTTTTATTTATCTTGAGTAATTTTAAATATTTATTCATTATAGGTGAGAGAAAAAAATGCTCTCAAATACTACTGAATTCTTCCTTTTTTTCCCAATGATTCCAAGCCTACATCAATGATATTTTATGTTAATTCTGATATTTTATGATATATTCAGACAATATATGCAATGCTTTTATAGTCATCTAGATAAATGTTTCTGATCGCATTAAAGCATAAATTCCTAATGTCATAGTCTTGCAATTACTTATAATGCTAATAAAAATGTATAGTATTACATTTAAGAATTGATAAAATAAATTATAATTTTGATGCTCCCTCATTTAATAAAGCATGAACCAACTCTTATTTTTTGAAGATTAAACATAATATGAAGACCTCATACCCTAAATAACATTTCTAAAGGTAACGTAGTTAAGAAAAGAGTTTTTTCTGTCATGTTACAATATTATTACTCAACTTTCTTGCTTAAACCTAATGCATCACTTAATCTATAGGCTAGTGACAGAAATTGCCGAAACGAAAGGCAGCAACGAAACATTGGATTTAATGCCTTTCAACGATAATTGCTTCCAGAGAATGGAAAAGGTGTAAACTTTCTTCTTTGCTGTCAGATGCTGAAGGGGGAAAAAAACAAATCGATCTCTTTGTCTGTAGAAAAACTAAAAATATTATGAAGGTCTGGTAATAATCCCCAACATAAAAACTTCGTGACAAACTTTGAATTTATTGTTTCATCTTCTTTTCTATTGAAAACTAAACCAAATAATTAGTTTTAATTCTATGAATGAGCAGAAAATAAAAGTTTATTTGTTGTAGTTATGATAATGTCCATTACATATTATTGCATTTATTAAATAAAGAGATTATCGAATAAAATTATTTATAACTACCATGCATTTATCAGTTTTAAAAGCAAATGATATTGGAATATTGGAATTTGTCATTGGAAAATATTTGTAGCTTATTCTCTTGAAAGAAATCATTATAAATATATATATAATCAGGTGTATATTACTATGACCAGGTAAATGATGAACTATTAGCACTACTTGTAATTAAAAGTACTCTCTTTATTATAAAATAACGTAGAAAATTATCTCAATCAATTGCACTTTTCATATCGATTTGGAATCAAATCGATCGATTTTGTATGATGTTATTAATTACCTTTTGCAGTTTATTTATAATATATACAAATTATTGACTATTGTGAGCGAAATTTATTTCCACACACGACTTAAACATTCATTGCATATGTTAATGATAAGATAAATTTCATTTTATAATATAAGTGATCACTCAAAATGATTATAATGTCTAAAAGGACATTCACCCAAGACGTATTAGAGTTGTTTTCTACATCTGTTTCGTAGAAAGCAATTAAGAAACTATTGATCACGTTTCAATGGATGCAGGAAATCCACGCTATTTTTTCCAATAGTAATGCTTGGACGCCATTTTTATTTCCTTGAATAATTTATTGTTGCAAATACTTCTGGATTGATTTTAATTCTATGACAACATCGGACAACTTCTATTATACGTGACATTATCGTGCTCTTTGAACTGATGACTGGTAAACGAATTTGGAACTTGTATACGTATTTTATGTACATTAGGGTTATATTTTTTTAAATAAACGTTAGTAGTGGGAAACAAGAACATAGTACTTTCGAGGCTCCTACCTAGAGAGTAGTGTGGTTTAATGTATTTATATTGTTAAAGTTATGTGATTTTTGTAGTATATTTTGCTGTTTATAATAAAAGTTAATTTGTAATTGTTATGTAAAAAATGTTGCTTTCTTATCTGCTACAAATAGAGATTTCCAATTAATTAAATACAAAAGATTTAAAGAGTGTCTGTGGATTTTTTTTTATGTACAAAATCTACAATTTTGTTCCGATCTTAATGAAATTTTGCACAGTTAACCTTTAAAAAAGTAGAAAAAAAAAGCACTGTCTCCATGATATTTCGGTAAATAAGATCGATCCCCTTTTCTTAACCTGTAAAGAAGAATTTTAATCCTTCTTTTAGTGCTCTACAAAATGATGTTTTTAGGATATATTGATGATTATTAATTAAAAAAAAGTCGAAATTTGGCGGTGATTTTCACCATTAAAAATAATAAGGATCTGAAATAAATTTAGAAACAGTAAATAAGTTATCGAATTTCAATACGTATAATTTGTTTAAGTTTACAATACGATCATTATCTAACTTTAACACTCAGTTTTAAAAAACAGTACAATCTTCGGTAACAAGTCCAGTGTCTAGGAAACTGAAACAGATTCACACATGTTGCTCTATTACTTAGATCTTACAATTTTGTCTTTTAGTAATTAATTTTTACCACATACCGGGCAATGCAACTAGAGTTACCTAGAAATATCATCGCACAGATGCTCATTTTTTGATAAGTAGAATAATGGGGTTTTCTTGGGGTAAAAGCAGTCATAAGTCTCAGCTTTGATCTATTACAATATGTTACCAATAACATGCCTGCCAAAATGTTGTTTCAAACCGTATGAATTTTACGCAAATCTAAAAATAGTAATAAAACTAATTAATGAATTTTCAAGAAATAATTTATTCTTTTTTTATTATTGGTATTTAAAAAGATTCATGATTTTTTTTTCTCTATTTCAGTAGCACCATCTGTTATACAAGAAAAAATGTTTTTTAAAAGAAAATATTGGGGTAGGTTTTAGGCTCGAAATCACTGAAAAAACTTTCTACAAAGAAAAGAAAGTAAATTAAAGAGAAGAATCAAATCAAAACGAGAAAAAAAAATTATAAAAAAAGATAGTTTTTATAAATTAACAACTGTAAAATCCATCTATCAACATGTCTATCTTTTTTTACATATCAACTTGCAGTTCAACTATATCCTTCTTTATAAGAATATTTCTCTCACTAACAATAGGCAACAACATAGTTAAACAAAGTGTTGTCGAAGTAAATTTAAATGTATTAAAACATCTTTGGAAACTTAGATAAGTATATAGCCATTTCAAAGTTTTTAAAATAACAGCAATTTCTATATGCCTTTCTTTCAAAACGTTATAAAAGTACAGTTTAATAAAAACGTTCGGTCGAACTTGTATCAAGAAAACACATGACCATGGATATTGTTCTCATGGACAAGTATAATATAAACTCAAAATGTTTCAAATATATTCTGGAATATTGCAAGCATAATAAATTAATTTATTAATCCTTTTTCTTTCCCATTAAAAAAATGAACAAAATATCAATGATAAAACATATCCATGAAAAATTATTGAGATTTTAAGTTGAATTCAATTCTTAAGAAGAAAAAAAAAACTTTCTAAAGTTACAGTCATTCAAAATTTAAGGCACAATATTATTTTCTTTACTATTTCCAAACCATAATTTAATATAAGTCAAAATATTTAAAAGGTTAATTTAATGTATTTATTAAGAATTCACACTAACACAATCCTCTCTCACAACACAAAAATACCTTAGAAGATTTTCAGAAAAAAAAAAAAATATCAAACCACTTGAGCATATCATTATAATTATAAGCGTCTTTCTTAAATTACACTAAGTGACATTTCATTTTTTTTTAAATAATTAAATCCTAAATTAGAAAAACAAAAGCATATACCTCCGAAATGTCGCAACTCATTATTGGTTCCTTTTTCCTGTGACATGCTCTCCTCGTCTTTAGGTTCCGGTGAAACTCGTCTGCTCATGCACACTATATCTCAAAATTATCTCTACCTTTAAATTACCAAAATGACCAGCTTTAAAAAAGCATTGATTAGACAGCAGTCAAAACATTAGACTTCTAACAGCATCCTGATAGTTTTCTTTGCTATTTATAGGATCAGTTTCTTAATGCGGTTGTAAAACCAAAAGGAATCCGTCCGAATTTAGAAACAAGTTACAGAATTTTTTCTGTGTGTGTTTTAAGCGCCTTTTGTTTTCAATTGATTATTGTGGCTGCTGCTAATCCCAGAGCGCTGCCACCATAGTGGCCTGGGCTTCGGATACAAAGATTGGGTTGCCATGAAACAATGCCAAAAAAGTCGCCAATCGCTAGTATTAGTTTCTGACAAGATGTGGGGGTTTTGGAGTGACGTTTTCGTGCAAGTGAAAATTGGAATTTTGAAGCAATAATTCTAAGAACTTTAATTAACTAAGCGTCAAAATAAGCTTAGCTGTCTCTGTTGCATGCTGAGACTGGATAGATTGACTTGCTACATTGATTAAAATTCTTTTGATTGGAATTGCTTTTCGAGCTAGAAGTTGTTAGAAAATTGCTTCTAATACTCAATACAAGTATGATCATAACCATGTTACAGTAGTCATTTTTGTGTAAGTTAGCTTAAGTGACATATAGCATTTTTAAAAAATGGACAAAGTTATCCAGGTGGGCAATGTAACTGCAATTTGAGGTAATAAAATCTAATATTTCATTTCTAAAACCCTTCATCTTTTCAATCCTTAAGAATTTTGAAGCAATAATTCTAAGAACTTTAATCAACTAAACGATAATAATAACTAAGAGATAAAGATAGATTGAACCCATTTCTTGAATAGGCTAAGTATGAGACAATTCACAAAAATCATGCTTTTTGACCGTATAGAAAGTGGTAGAATTGTACTATCTAGATTTTGTTCCTTTGTACTCCTTTGGATTTTTGTATTAATGAACAACAAGTTTTCTCAAACGATTTCGAACTCATTTTTACAATTTAAGAACAAGACATTTATTCATACAATTTCATGATATATTCCAAAGGAATTAATTTTGAAGAAGAAATTGTACGTGTTAGTGGTACTTTATGAATTCAATTCTCGTGACTTCATAAAACTGCAGTTATCATCGAAAGACTTTCTAGAAGACATCTTTTTAAATCTCCGACTTTTCTCAGTCATCGCAGCTCGCAGTAGTTCAACCGTTGCTCGATGTTTTAACACAGTATATTCCATGTGTTATTCATTGCGCCATGAAATATATCATTGCAGTCAACAAAGGGGTAAATAAAAGTAGTTGCAAAATAAAAGTAGTTAATGGCTCGAGATATTCTTCCACAAATAGAATATACACTTCTTGCTGTCTAATACAATTTGCAGGTTTAAATCATTGCAAAATATACATTCCATTTGTCAAATTTATGCCAAAAGTTGAGAGTAGTTTTTTGAATTCCTAAGTACTAGTCTCCTTAGTCAACAGTTATAATGGCTTCGATAAGGATTTAAAGATTGAGGATTCAGAGCACAAATTAGTTTATAATGAGCATTTAGTGGAAACAGCAAAAGATTTGAGAATATGCTTTTCATACTTTTCTATTCTTTTTTTAAACATATACATTTATTTTGTCATGTAAAATGCAAAACTAAACTTTCCCATCAAAAGAAATATCTATAAGACAATTACATATTACTAATTACAATTTATTTACAAAAATAAAGTAAAACTTTCTGTTTCGAATTAAAAAAAAATAGTTATTCATTTCTAGTTTGAGCTAAAAAGTCAATCGACGTAAAGTAAAAGTATTCGTAAACACTGAATCATTACATTACTTTTCGCGAACTACCAAAAATTGAATCACCAGTGGGTTGTGACCCACAGTTTGGGAGACTGATATACTCTATATCAGTCTATATCAGTATACAGACTGATATAGACGATAAAATAAAAAGTATAAAATAATTCAAAAAGTTTATTAAAAGCCACAATATTCTTTGAGTACTAAAAACAAATTAAAAACTTTACCATTTTCGCATCAATAAATATACATTGTTTTGGGGAACTATTGCCAATGCAATTATTCTTCATTGTTACCATTTTGAAGTAAGGAAAATCTCTGCTTGTTTCTTTTATTTGTTTCCAGACCCTTGGCCATATCAGAATTTTCGTGAAGACCCATTGACCCTTGACCCCATATTTCATGTTCAATTGAAATAAATTGAGTTTTTTCAAAAATGCGAAATTTTCCGTGTGAGTGATGAACCGACTGCTGTTCAGACAAACACGTACCGTCGAGAGATTATTGAGTACCATTAAAAAATCGAAGTCGATGTTTTAGACTATGCTTTCTACATAATGGAAAAAAAAGCCATAAGAAATAGTTCCACAGCGTTCCCACGAGAATCATATACATCAATTTTAATCACGTTCAAGAATATTACAAAAGAGAGCGAGAGTGTGCTCAGCACAGACGTGCATGCTTCTTAGGCAGCAGACACACCAAACGACATGGCAACAAGCCACCCTTTTGATCAATGTCGAAAAAGGAGAAAATGCACTGAAATCTTAAGGACTGTGGGATTGGTAAGGGGTAGGAGTAACTGTCCCAATTAAGGTGACAGTTTTATCCTACCCCTTCAGATACCACCCTTATTAAGATTTCAGTGGATTTTCTCCTGTGGTATTCCTTGATTGGAGGCTAAATGGGACTAAAGGTTAAGCAAATTGTCAAATGCAATGCTAACAACCGAAGTCAAATTGCAATTGAAGTATTGTCTTTACTTCTGAACAATAGCGGCCATGAGAGGAGACAAGGAAGACGGGAGTAGCTCCAATACTTGTTCAAATTTTAATTACTTGAATGGTAAAATCATTTAAATTTTTCGGTTTTCTCCAATCTTTTAGCAATTGCCTCTTACTTATGGCTCTTAATCGCCACCATTCTGTTACATAGTCTGTCTTTTGTATTTGGTCTGGAGATATTTCTGTTACGCATTGTGTGTTGTTGCTATGTTCAAAAGTAAGATCACAGAATTTTTTTACAATTATGTACTTGAGAAAAATCATATCTGGAGTGAATAGCAAAGAAATCGATTAATAATTATCTGTCATTTTTTTTATTCATACTTGGCACATGAAAGTACAAAGCAGAATAACCAGAACTTATTTGAATAAGTTTTGCTTATTGTAGTAGTTACTTAAGCTCTTTTTTTTTATAATAAATATTAAGCAAAAGCATCTCTGAAACAAACTGTTAGTGATATTTATAAACTAAAAATATAACTTAAATGTAATATATAAACGTCACCGCCTTAAATTCGAATTTCAGGTATTTTACATTTTTCATCAATCAACGGTTCCTGAAGCTAATATTAAAATTTTATATTGTATTTCTGTTTACATAAAGTTCTTTGTATATTATCACAACAATATCCGGGCACATCATATCTACGAATTAATAATAAGAAGTCAATATAACACGAAATAAAGCTTACATTAGATACTTGTTAAACAGAAACGCAATAATATAAAGGAAAATACAACAACAGAAGTTTCATTTACGTAATTGAATTCCCAAAAGATCTATCACAACAGCAGCAAAAATACGCTTACAAAATTGAATATTTTCCGAGCTACATAATAAATATTTTATTACATAGCATGTCTACATAGCTTGTAAAATATTAAATCTGAAAAGAATTCTTTTTTCCTTTTTGCTATTCAAAAGAAAATTCATCAAGAGTTTTCAATTACTACTTTTAGCATATTAATTTTCATTTTTAGAAATGAACGATGAATGAGTTCTGCATCTCATATACTGAGAGAATAATCGCCAATTGTGACAACTCCGCCAAACTCCCCTCCCCGATCTTCCCGTTTCCATGACAACGCAGCAAGGATATGTTATTTGCAGGATTTGTGCTCTTGCGGAAACACACTCCTCATCATTTCCGTACTTCATGAGACTGCATCCAAATACCATGAATCAGCTAGTCAGTCGCATAACTTACATCTTCATTGCTAGAAATGTCACGGCCAGAACTTTAACATCCATTTGATTTGGAAAAGATGCTTTTATTCATTTAAGAGTGTTTTACGTTGCGCGTTTCATCTTAAAAACTTTTTAGGCAGTAATTTTTTGGGGGAATGTTTTTATCTTCAAGTTTAAGATTAATGTTTCTTCAAAAGTCAAATCATTAAATTTTTGCTGAGTAAAGTTGCATTTATATTACGCGGGATAATCTTGCAAACATTTATTTTCAAAATAAGGATGAAATTACTTGTAGATAAGACAGTCGTTAAAATGAAAGATTAGTTTATTTTTCATTTAATTATTAACAAGTCTAAAATTTAACATAATACTAAAATTAATAATTTATAAATGTTTCTTTAAAAAAAAAAAAAAAAATCGATAAGGTTTTTAATGATCAACGATCCTCTTGTACAAAAAAAAAAAAAATCCATATTAAATAAAGAGAATTTTATATGGAAAGAATGTCTTTATGTAAGTGTGTGTTTTTGTTTATAGGAAGTGACAGTTTTAACTTGATAAAATTTTCCAACCTTAATCCTTGAAAGAAGAGAAGGTTTCCTGGCTACTTGAAATTTCGAAAAACCCTTCTCTCCTCCTTTCCTTTCCCGTAAAGGGTAGGATATCTTGAGGTTTATTGCACCAGTTTTAACAAGATTATTTTCTGTAGATATCTTAACTAATCCAGATTATCGGTAACAAAATTTCATTCCGATGTTTTTTTGTTCAGTCCGATGTTTGGTGAGATCATGGATAAGTTATTAAAAGGAAATGCATGCTTATAACATGCAATCAACTGAACCAATTTGAATCGCGTTGAACCGGTCAACGTCGGGTCACATCTGTTACCAGGCAACGCCGGTACGCCGGTACTTCAGCTAGTAAGGAATGTGCTATGAATACCTAGGATTTAAATCCAGGTATTTTTAGCTTAGAATGTTGGGTGAGGAGTTTTTCAATAGTATGGAAAAATAACTTTAAATGAGCACTTCTAAGTAATTGTCGTAAGATCTTGAGTATTAGATCGTACTGAATAATCATTCCAAATATATCATTAAAAGCAGAAACTAGACATCTTCGCAGATAGCCCACTTCTTCAATTACAAAATCATTTCTATTCCTAAAACCCCTTCAATTAAATAAAATTCACCCCCATCAGTGATATTTAAAATTTCTTACTTTTCAAAACTATTTCCATATTCGTAAACCATATTATAATATATTTGTGAAGTTTTAAGTAATGTATGAAATCTATAGAAGTTACGGGTGCGAAGATTAGAAGGAGAAGAGAAATCAAGGAATTAGCAGCCTGATCATTTTTTAAACTTTTAATAATTTACGACGGCGAAATTGTTTAAACTAAACAATTGACACTGAAACTAGTCCTGATCAACTGTCGCCGGATGCAATATAAGAAACATTTAGTACGCATTCTTGCAACTACTATATTTTTATCATTAATCTCAACTCAAGTTTATATTATAAAAAAGAAGGTTGCAAAAAATTCAAAGTAAATTTTTGGTTTTGTATCATAATTTTATTTTCGGTTTTAATTAAAAAAAAAAAAAAAAGTTGTTATAATCAGTAGCAATTATACACAACGTATTTTATTAGAGTAGAAAATATTTCGAAGAAGTTAATATGTTTCAGTAAAAGGGAAATTTTTTTTCTAATGTGCATTTTGAAATTATTTGGATTAAAATAAACATACAAATATAAATATCCTTCTTTACTTTTAAAGTACAATTATAAGTAAAGTAAGTAAAATAAAGCCCCTTTATTTAGCTTCACTATTCATTATATCATTTAAATGAATTTAAGAAATCTGATATCATAGTTTTTGTCATTTACTATGTAAACTACTCGTGAAGAATCTATTGCAAAATATCAAAATCAGAGAGAAATAAAAATGAGTAAACTTAACATGACCATTATTATTATACTTTCTTATTTATTTTTCTAGCTGGTTATACGATGAATGCCCTCAAATCAAAAACTTTATGAGTTTATGAATTATATTCAATTTGTATTTTTAACTTTTGCTTCAAATATTACCTTCCGTACTTAAAATGATAAAATATAATTTATAACCCTTTATGTATAACAGGATTTAAAGCTTACATAATGAAGTTTTAACACAAGCTAAATGTATATTAATCTGTGGTAATATGAATTACATGGAATGAATAAATGCTTTTGCACATAACAAAAGGGTTTATTTGGCCGTAGACCACTTATTTTGCATACAACAGGAAAAGTTTGCCTTTTCCCCTTTAATATACCAAACATTTTCCACAGACAATTCCTCTAAAATAATGTTTATATTTGAATAACTCTCGAGTTTACAGTAATTCCAAATTTCCGCTAAATGCGAAGTTACTCGGAAGTGAATTAATTACTCTTTCAGCTACGACAGAGGTTACTGGTCGCCACTTTACTATTCACATATTACAGGCCGATTCCTCACCAACTCCATAACAGTGCCACTTATATGCTGTATCCCTATATCCATTTAACCGATCATCTTAACAGTTTAAATTCTTGCACTCCCAACAAACTATGCCCTAATGAAAATCGTGAGTGCAATGAACGTAAACCTATTTTCTCTTTACTTGAAGATTTTCTTCCGTTAGAAGAGCAGTTCCATTTTTAGTAGGTTATGAAGGGAAGCGATATTAGAGCGCAAAAATCCCTCATACACATATTTGGATTCCTTCCAAAAATGAACCGTCGACAAGGTATTATTAAAAGGAAATCCATTGCTTTCTATTTTTAGAAATATACGAAGAAACTGGAAAATCTTTTAATGCAAGTCATTAAAGCACTTAGCTAAAAAAGAAAATTGAACAAACGGCGAAGTTTCAGGAAAGTTTTACAAAGCATTACTAGTTAACAGTTGACAGGAATATTTTAGCTCAATGAATATATTTTGAAAGTTTGACGCCAATCGGTCGCATTTCATTTCTTTGGACATTGCACTTACATTGCACACGATTTTTAGGAATATTTTTTATAGGTCATATATTTAGAATATTTTGCACTCTAGGAACTGAAAAGATATTATTTTGATAAAAACACTAGGCTTCCCATTCCTGATCGGCTACATGTGTTCTTCGCAACAATCCTAATTTATTTTATCGTTTGCAAATTACGCTAAGGAAATAAAACTCGGCCGAAAAATTTCGGCCCAGTAAGTCAGCCGCAATCATTAGATTTCACGATTTTTCTGGCTGACCATTTTACTTGGCGGGTTCTTTTGAATAACGTCTTGGTTTTGTTAGGTTAATATCGAACTAATCTACAAACCGATAACGATTTCTCAATGGATTATTAGACACATACAGAATTTCGATAATTGCCTTATTACATAAAATTAAATTGCTGGTATCCAATTGACATCTAACCACAGACACCATTCAAGTTTACTTAAATTCAATTTAATATTTTCAAAGTTATTAAATATAAAATTTTATCATGATAGACTTACGATTGTAAGTACAGATTGATTTTTAAATTGAAAAAATAAAATTGATTAAAAATTTTAAAATATATATATATTTTTTTTTTTTTTTTTTTTTTTTTTGCATTTTATATATATGCGCGTCATTTGGAACCATTACACGAAAAAAATCGACTTTGGTTTATGGACGATTACTATACTTTCTACATTTGATGTAGGAGAAATTTTTTTAGTGATTTTTCAGTATGCATGAGCTACACACAAGGACTATTACACACTAACAGTGATACAAAAACTGAACCAGTAGTTAAAATAAAACTAATTTAACACACTAGTTAAAATAATACTAATTTGAAGAAAAAAAAATCAATATTTTGAGATTAATAATGTATTCTAATTTACACTAACAAGAGCAAATTTCCTATTAATGAAATTTTCGACACAACTTTCGATTACACTATAATACTGACGTGGATTTGTGTCATTTACTGTTTTTATATTTTTATCATTCATTTAGAAAAAATGGTCAGTTTGGCGATATTTTTTTCGATAATTCTTGGTTGGTTGTTTTCAGATTATCTGGCACCGTCAGCAACACGAGGACTATAATGCGCCGAAACATTCGCCATTTGACAAGCCAACATACGTTTACAAAAAATCATGCCTTGCACGGGACTCGAACCCGCAACCTCGCGGTCTAGAAGCTAGTATGCTAACCACTATACCGTTCGGTCAGCCGATAATTCTTGTATGGGTAATTAAAGAAATAAAAATTACAACCCAAATGGTGATTTGGGCCATATACTTTTCGATAATCCTTATATTATCCTTTATTATAAGTGAAACTGGGAGGGAGATGAAAAAACTGTCGCTGATGAGGTGTGCTCAAGGAAACAGAATTCTGTGTTGAAGGCATTCTTTTTACGCCATTAAAGTATTTTTACTGGAATTTCGGAAGTGGGGATGTTTAGAAAACCTTAAGAGGCATTACTACAGTGATTTTGATAAAAATCGTTAGAGCCGTTTTATAGCAATCATTGAAAAATATGATGTTTTCAATGGCAACTACCTTATACGCCTGCGTGATTTTGACGAAAATCTTAAAGGTAGGTCCCATAGCGACCACCAACCCGTACTCCATATTTGAACATCGTAGATCAATTTGTTCGGGTGTTATGCTGACCACATACACACAGAGAGCCATTTTTTCTAGATCACTTTTTTGAAATCAGAATATTCCGAAACGTGGAGAAATACAAAAAAATATATATTTTTTTCTCTTTCGATCGAACGCTATACTTTTATTACCCTATGTATACATATGGGTAGTTGAAAGTAAAAATTAATGTCAGTATACATATACAATTGCACAAAAAGGTAATTAAAAAGTCAGTACAAGGAAAAACCTCTTCATTAACATAAAATGATACATAAAAAAAAGCCCCTTAAAAATGTATATTTTAAAATACCCCCATAAAGTATGAAAAAACATGTAACAAAATTAGTCATCGTTATCTTGTGAAAGCGCGCTACAAAATCCGTTCTCTAATTGAATTTTAGTTGAGTTCCAATTAAAATCTAACAAATAATAAACAATGCTAAAACATAGATGTATTTATTCTGAAACGTTCAAACTTAATTTTTTATTTCAAACATTTTAAGGACCTTTCGATAGAGTATTATTTGAATTCAAGCTTTTTGTTTTGTTTGCTTGGAGTTGTTTAGTTTCTGTCTTTTTAGCATGACTTAACCATAACTTCAATATTCAAAAAGTGCGGCTTTAATTAAACAGATCTTATGGTTGTCCTGAGGAGCAGCATCATCATCATTGGCACTACAGCCCATGAAGAGCCCTGGCCTCCTTTAAGTCTTTTCTCCATTTCACTCGACTGCTAGTCTTTTGTTTCCAGTTAGTAATTCTCACACACTTTAAATCCTCCTCTACCTAATCAATTCATCTAATTATTGGTCTTCCTCTGAGTCTAGATCCACTAGGGTTTCCTTTTAGAAGTCTTCTAGTTATTCTACAAGGCTTCATTCTCTCTTTATGTCCTATCCACTGAATTCTTCTCCTTATCTCCGTGACTACACTGAGATGCAAAGTTTAGACTATGATGTTATTCGGCTTCAAAATTTAGAATTATGATAGTAGAATTACAAAAGCCTATAAATATATTCAAAAACTCTTTTAAATACTATAATCAAACAAGTTGTTTGATTAGTTGTAATAATAATTTTGTTGGCTAAAAATAGAAATGTGCTTGTTGCAAAAGTGTAGAAAGAATCACGAGTTTCTGTGAATTTTAGTTTGTACATACAAATTTAAAAGAGATAACGTCATAGACTTCGAGTACTTAAGTTCTGCAGACGACAACACTTCGTAATCAACATTCCATAGACTAAAGAAATTCAAAAGGATGAACTTGTGCAAGTTTGGCAGTTAAAAGCTGAAGGTAAACTCGTTTCGTAAATTTCGACTGTTATTAATTGACATCAGACTTCTATTTATCGAGTTTTATTTAAGGTATGCAAATACAAATAAAAACTATGATCCGACACGCCGCTTGTGCCGAAAAAATCCGGTAATCGTTACATTCAAAGACTGTCGAGTCCCTAACAAATTGCTGTACCTGAATTTCAAAAGTCATTAAGACTTTCAGCATCAAAGTATATGATTCATAGACGAATTTTTTAAACAAGAATAATAGTTTATTGAAAAATGAAAAAGATACTAGTACTGAAGCCACATCATAAGTCATAGAGAATGTTGTGGTCTCAAAATCAAATATCATATGGACTAAAGTGACAATCAAAGGCATTTAGAGATAAAAAAATGGAATCTGGTTAGTCTAGATGGCTGGACATCGTACTGGCATGACTTGCGGAAGTAACGTCATTTTTTTTTTAAGTTCCAGACAAGATGGTGACTCGGTGATGGTTTGGACTGCCTTTTTCTGCAATGGATAAGTGTCTTTGCACTCTACCAGTGGTCACCAAATGTCACAGCATTACACTAAGATATAAGAGAATAACCTGTTGCCATTTGCTAAGCTTCAAGAAGGACCTTCATGGAAATTTAAGCAAGACAGTGCTTCTATCTACACTGTAGACAGTACAAATGCCTAAATTAATTCTCAGAATTTAAAAGTTCTCGACTGGCCATTTATAGCCCAGGTCATAACACAGTAGAGAATATTTGGGGCATCATGTATCGCGAAGGTACAGCAATTTTAGACAATAATCTTCTATGAATAAACACAAGAGATCTATAGAGAATGTATGGTACCAAATCGACCCCCAAACCATGAAAAATTTAGCTTCTTCGATGGAAACTCGTACTCATGAACTTATCAACAAGAATGGATCCCCAATTAAGTTTTAAATCGTGTTTATTTTAATTTCGTTTCATTTTTGTCTAAACTTTTGAGACAATGCTAATTTGTTTCGTTACCAATTAATAACTTGCAATATGCACAATTAACTTTTATCGATAAAAATATTGTAAAGTATGCATTGCATATTACATTGAAGCTCTATTACGAAAATAGATTAAATTTATTTTGAAAACTGTGTGAATTTGTTCATTGTCTAAACATTTGCATCGTAGTGTACATCCAATTCTTTGTAATATCATAGACTTCTTTATTTGTTCTAATTCTCCATTCGACGTTTTCATACCGCTCCGAATACCCTTCTCAGTATCTTTCTCTCGCATACTCTAAACAACTTTTCATCACACTTTCTCAAAGTCCATGTTTCAGAGCCATATTAAATAATTGGTCGAATGACGACTCTGTAAACAAATATCTTTAGCTTTCTATTGAAGTAAGACGATCGTAGAAGCTTTTATAGTGAGTAATAAAACAGAGGTTTCCTGCTGCCGTGTGTGCTCTGATTTCCAGATACATTTCATTCTGGTCATTACTTTGAGCACCTAAATATTTGAACTCATTAACTCTATCATATATCCAACCATTACGTTAAAAAGTATTTACATTTTGGAATACTTTTTTTTTCTTGTATTCAACATATATTTAGTCTTTTCAACACATTAACAGATAAACCTATTTCCTCTGAGGAAAGCAGTAGCAGCGAAAAGCACTCGCTGAGTGCCGCGTCCTGACCAGCAAGACCAGATCATCTACGAAAGCCAAAAAACTGGCAGGTTTTGTTAAATATTGTTTCACTTGGGTTCACCAAAATTTTCCTCGTCGCATATCCCAATAAATGTTGAATAATCCGGTTGACAATGGATCCCCTTGTCTCAACCCTTTCTTTATTTCAAATAACTCCATTTTGTTATTTCGAATTTTTACCTTTTGCAGTAGATTTTGTCAGTGTTAGTCTAATTAATCTTCTAAGTTTCGGATGTATTCTTAGTTCCCTCAGGATTGAGAATAGACTCTCTCTATGAATACTATCATAAGCTTGTCATAAGCTATCATAAAATCGATAAAAAGTTGGTGTATGTCAATGTTAAAATCAAGCAACTTCTCCAAAATGCATTCAAGTGTAGAAATCTGGTTAACAGTTGAGCGAATTTTTCTAAAACCGCATTCATAATCCCCTTACAGATTTCCTACGGTATCCTCTAGTTTTTTGCTGATCAATTAAGAAAAAACAACAACTTATAAACAACATCCAGGAGGGAGATCCCTCGATAGTTATTACAATTAGTATTATCTCCCTTCTTGTAAATTGGGCATATTATAGCAGTACACCAATCTTTTGGCATTACTTCCTTATACCATATCTCCTATAGCAGATTAGCAATTTTCTCTAGCAAACCTTCATTCCATACTTAAACAGTTCTGCCGGCAATCTATCCTCACTAAGAGACTTAATTTTTTTTTTACCTTTTGATGATGTAAAAAATTTCCTCCTTACTAGGGCACACCAGCTCTCCTGCAGTTTCACTTTCCATTTGTAATTCTTGCTCTATTTTCTCACTGGGTTAAGTAGTTCTTCAAAATACTCTTTCCATCTAATACTCTTTCCGCTTAAGAATAATGTAGCATCCTTAAAATCAATTATATCTTTACCCTTCCATCTAATTTCTTGCACTGCAGCAACAGAGATAGAATATCTCTGAAGCACATCTCCATGTTCTCTAAGTGCTCCCTCATGATTCAAACTCCAAACATTACAACTTGCCATATACAAATCTCTAGTTCTTTTTTCCATTTCCAAGTCGTCCCCAGTCAGTAGTCCGGTTAATATTTCTTAAACGTTTCGAAACAAGAGGTTCTTTTACAGGGCAGGGTTGTTAACCCGGTGACCAACCCCCTACATGGAGGACCAGTCCACTGATATAATCCCTAGTGGCAGGTTACCCAGCTATCCCCCCAGGAGCTGGGGCTCCCTTATTTACCTTCAACGAATCACAGGGGGGTGGTAAGAGTATTCTACAACTTGCTCCCATACGGGGGTGTCCTGAGGAGCATGGTCTATTAAATATTCAATAAATTAAAGGAAAATATCAACTTCTTTAGACATTAAATTATTTAGCACGTGTAAAATTAGGCGATGCATAATATTACAAACCACTAATTTTCTCGAAGAGCATTAAATATTCGAAATACTTATTCTCCCAATTTTCTTGTTATATCATTAGAGAGCAAATTCAACCCTCCACGATTTTTCCTCAGAAGTAACTTGCTCTGAGATTAAGATTTCTGTACAATTTTAGAAATACTATCCGTGCAACACAGTGATGTTTTTAATTTGTTGAAAACAAATTCAGGAGTGTAAAACCTATTAAACCTTATGCCTTATGAATACTGGAATTGGTGGTTTGTCCTTTTTGCTATGTTTCAGTAGCTTAGCAGGATTTGGTAGTCAATCAAATTCAAGTTTTTTTTTTTTTTTTTTGGTGATATGGAATTTTCCAATGAAAAGTGTCCACATCACAACAATAGTAAAGCTAATATTTGAGGGTTTTTTTCTATTATTCACTGTAAAAACTGTTTCATAACAAGAGAAGATAAATTACATTGCATTTCAAACTAGCATTGTTTTAAAACATGTTACTTCTTGGGTCATTCTATGGAAAATCAGGAATTTGTGTAACTAGTATTTATTACAAAAAGTATACTAATAAAAATATTTTAGGTATAAACAACCTTAGTATGACTGATATAATTAATTGGAATAAAATATTTGAATTATTACTCACATTTTACTCCCAAACAATAAAATCTATCATTTGTGGGCTTTCACCACTTACTATTTTGACTTTTTGCAGGGTAATTTTTTTTAATAAATTTAACACACTTACAATTCTTTAGACAAAATTTTTATACTAAGAAAATATTGTAAAACACATTTCTAACACTTATGAGAAAAGTTTGTTTTTTGTTAATTTGTTTTGTTTTAAATTTTATGACTGTAATCAAGGCAATAGGTCATCTCTGTGGACACTCAAAAAAGTGTCATTAAAATCTTGCAGTTGGCAGTATTAAACTGTTTTGATAAAAAAAAAAAGATATTATAGGCAAATGATTTGTTCAGATGCTAAGAACAAGCTACTACATACTAAGTTATTTATGAATACTTTTATTTAGTTATTGGAATTAATAGAGAAAAGGGGGAGAAAAATAGGCCACATCTGTGGAACTTAATAGAATTTAAATTATCAATTTATTAATTAAATTTATAAAATAATTATTGGAAATTTTAAAAAGTGAAAAAGGTTTGTCATGCAAATATTAAGACGTAAAATCCAAAGAATTCACCACATATAAAAAAAAAGCTATCATACTGTCATATCCTTGGAATTAGTTGTCCACGGATGAAAGAGAATGGTTTGTTACTTTTGATGATATGTATATATTCCATATATTCCCGTGTATATAAGCAGCCTAATACATAGCAAAAGTAAATTAAAACAATAAACATAAATTATAGACACCATTTGTTCCATTTCCTGCTATCCCTTCCTATTACCAAACATAATATCACAAAAAATCCCTTTAATGTCTTTGGTAGTGGTAGAGTTGTTTTTAATGAGCTTTAAAGAAGGTTTTATCACACTGACATACAGGTATACCTAGAGATTTTTAGAGGTTAACTGCTTTGATTTGAATTAAACTATTTAGTACAATGTAAAGTATTATTTTTTTTATTTAATGCTGTTGAGAACTTATTTCATTGCTAAAACCTTGTAAATGTAGTTAAAGCATCAGGGAAATCCAATAAATTTATTTTTAAAACCAATGTAACGATTTGAATTAAAAAACAAAACCAATTTGTCTGAAAAGATTCATTATTGGATATGATTAACAAAATTGTTTTGAAATTTGATAAAATGTGAAATACACAATTATTCCAAAAAATCATAGCAACACCTTGAATGCATTTTTGTGTGGAAACTACAAGTGTATAGCAAAAGACAATTATTTATTGAATATGTTTTTATAAACTATAGTTGCTAAATCTGCAAATATTAAAATGAGCAAATCAAATTACTATATTTGAAAAACATTTTTTTACTTAGAACCCTTTTGATGAGAAAAATGCCACATTGTTTAGCAGGTTTTTTTAAGATAGCTTGAAATATTGGGTAAAATATCAAATATCCAACTTTTAAAAAGTAGAAAATCCATTTTATTAACTTTTTGATGAGAACGGTGAATCAGGAAAGAAATTATCCCATTGTAAAATGTGTTTTCCATAACGGTAACCATTCGATAAAATTGGATAAAAGAATTTGTAATGTATAAAAGTTTGAGAGCTTTTTTAATTGAATTTAAAACTTAATGTATAGTAATAATAATTTCCTAATATGAAGTATTCCAATATCCTATTACTCATAAAGGCAGGATGCTATGAATATGCATGTCTACTTCTAAAGCTATGCATAACTAAAATTAAGCTATCATAATAGGCGATGGAAATGAGTGGAATGTTCCAATTGTGAAACATTCCAATGTCTCATTTCCCGTAAAGCAAAAACACTGAAAATGGGTCCAGATGGCATGCTTCCAATGCTGTTCATAGTAAAACTAAACTATCATATTACCTAATCATCCTAAAAAGGTAGAAATGGGATAAAATGCTTAAAATATTTATATGTTTTACTTTTAATAAAGAATGAAAATCAGGAAAAGTTAATAGTGAAGCAAAGCTATTTGGTTAGTTTTATATATGTGGTTGAATTGAAAGATTAATATTGAGGGAAATCTTGAAGTAACATGCCAGGAAAAGACAAATTTTTTCCCACTATATTGAAATAAGTTTATTAAAAGAATAACCATACAAGAAAATAAATAGCACGGTAAATTGGCTGCCAAATAGATATATAATCCATAGCAGAGATTTAAAACAAGCCATTGCACATTTTTTAGTAAAAATTGCATAAATGAAAATTTGAATACCACGTTGGAAAAGGTATACAAACATAAATTTTTCAAAATTATACAAAAAAACAACAAATGCAAACTCTTATTCTTGCCATAAAAAGTTAAAACCTTACATACAGAGAAAAACACTTCCATATATAGCACACATTAAAATCCATTGGTTATTAGAAAATGTCATTGAACATATTTTTACAGAAGAAAACAAAAAAAAGTATAAAACTAATTTAAATTATTTCATAGAATGCCAGATTCAAAATAAAATATAATAATAACAGCAACAGGGCAATAGTTTTCCAAAAAAAGATTTCACAATAAACACATGTAAATAAATGCATACATGTAAAATGGATAAACATGTTAAATCTATATACATAAAAGTAAGTTGTCTGTACCTCTGAACCTTATACAAATTCACAGTTGTGCACCTAGAGGTCCGAAATTTGGTACATAGAAGCATTAGTACTTGGAGATCGTAGAGAACAACTTTTAAATTCGATTAAAAGTTGCTTTCATTAAAAATTAATGACATGAAAAAAAAAATCTTGGAATGGCAACGATATTTTTTTATTACATCAGAATAAAATCAAAAGTTATTTTAATATGTCACCTTTATTTTTCTGATTATTTTTATGTATTACAATCGTCTGTACAATGAACGGTTCGAATTTTATTGTAATATTCAATATATTTACTGTCAGTCGATAAAGAAAACAACTTCTGAGCATGCGAGGTTTTAAAGCGTGATCCTCAGCTCGGGGGTTCAACCAACCAACCAACCTACCATTAAGTGTATAATGTTTTGATTGGATGGATGCTGCATGTAAACATCATAAATTTGGCGTTGGTGAAGATTATTGAAATTCGCCGAAACCTTTCGACTGTTATTATATAATATGCCGCCAAAGAAAAGAAAAAATATATGTGTCAGGTATAGTGCATCTGCTGCTAAGCGAGCAAGGGAATTGCCCGTACAAAGATATCAGCGACAGAAGAGTGATCGAGCGCGCCATTCAAATGAATGGAATCAGGCACCAGTTAGTGGATTGGAATCTGAGCGCCAACGTCAAATTGTTACGAGACATTTCGAGTCTGTGGAAACCAGAGCTGGTAGATTAAGAGATGATACCAGACGTCACTCAATTTCAAGAGGTAATAATAGTGCAATGTTTGAGAATGCTGCTTTTTCATATAATGCAGCCGCCGATTATTGTCTAAATCCCACTTTTCAAATTGGCGGGATGACAAAGGCCTGCTCCTACTGTGCTGCTCTGAAGTGGAAAGGTGAAGTGCCAGGCATGTGTTGTTGCAGTGGCAAAGTTGTTTTGCCTGTACTTCTAGCCCCTTCCGAACCTTTGGAGTTGCTGATGTCTGGAACGACTGATATATCAAGACATTTCTTGATTAATATTAGGAAGTACAATTCCTGCTTTCAATTGACATCTCTTGGCTCAACAAATGTTATCAACGAGCGAGGATTTATGCCTACTTTTAAAGTTCAAGGTCAAATTTAACATAGAATTGGATCTTTGCAGCCACCTGAAAATGGAAAACCAAATTTTTTGCAAATATATTTCATGGATAATGAAGAAGAACAAGCAAATACCCGTTGCAATGCTATTCCAGGAACCCGCCCAGAAGTTATCCTACAGTTGCAACAGTCCCTACATGAACATAATATTTATGTGAAAACTTTCAAGACTGCACTCGAGCAGATGCCTTCTGATGACTACAAAGTAGTTATAAAAGCTGATAGAACTCCAGCCGGTGAGCATGAAAGGCGTTACAATGCTCCTTTGATAAACGAAGTGGCCGTTGTAATTGTTGGAAATGATTTTGATCGAAGAGATATAGTTCTGTGTAAGAAAAATGATGAGCTTAAGAGAGTTTCAGAAACTCATCGATCCTATGATGCGCTGCAATATCCATTAATATTTTGGCATGGACCATTTCCAAATTAAACAAGTAGTTCCTGTTTCTGGAGTTCAAGGTATGAAGAAAGTTTCCTCAGCAAATTTCTATTCCTACCGTTTGATGGTGCGAGGTAATAATGTGAATCAAATATTGCGATGTCGCCAATTATTTCACCAATTTTTGGTTGATATGTATGCCAAAATTGAAAGTGAAAGGCTGCTTTTTATAAGGCTCAATCAAACTAAACTCCGTGTGGATGATTATATTCATCTTCGGGATGCTGTTCGTAGTGAAGCTAATCCAAATCAATTAGGTCAGCTGGTGATTTTGCCTTCTACATTTACTGGAAGTCCAAGGCATATGCATGAATACACTCAGGATGCAATGACTTATGTACAGAATTATGGAAGACCAGATCTTTTCATAACCTTTATTTGCAATCCAAAATGGCCTGAAATTTCAGCAGAACTGATGGAAGGGCAAAAACATTATGATCGCCATGATTTAACCACCAGAGTCTTCCGCCAGAAACTAATAAAGTTAATGAATGCCATTACAAAGAATTTTATATTTGGGCAAAGCCAATGCTGGATGTATACCATAGAGTGGCAGAAAAGGGGTCTTCCTCATTCACACATTTTAGTGTGGCTTAAAAACAAAATCATGCCAAATCAGATTGACAATATTATCTCTGTGGAAATCCCTGACCGTGAACAAGATCCAACTCTCTTTGAAGTCATTACTAAAAATTTGATTCACGGACCTTGTGGCGCTCTGAATTCTAACTCTCCTTGCATGAAAGGTGGAAAATGCAGTAAAAAATATCCAAGGAATTTGCTGCAAGAAACCCAGACAGGATTAGATGGCTATCCCCTATACAGAAAAAGAGGTTTAGAAGATGGTGGACAGGTCATAACATGATAATTCTAACAGGGAAGTTGAAATTGACAATAAATGGGTTGTACCCTATTGTCCACTGTTATCGCGCATTTTCCAAGCACACATAAATGTAGAGTACTGTAATTCGGTGAAATCTATCAAGTACATTTGTAAATATGTAAATAAAGGAAGTGATCAAGCTGTATTCGAGTTGGAAAAGGATGGAGCTGTAAATGAAATTGATCGCTATCAGATGGGCAGATATATTAGTAGTAATGAGGCAGCTTGGAGAATTTTCGAATTCCCAATTCACGAGCGGCACCCTACTGTTGTTCATCTTAGTGTGCACCTGGAAAATGGACAACGTGTATATTTTACAGAAGCAAATTTGCATCAAAGGATTATGGAGCCCCCACGAACAACATTGACCGCTTTTTTTCATCTTTGCCAACATGATGACTTTGCAAAGACACTTTTGTACTGTGATGTGCCAAAGTACTACACCTGGGATGCTTCGAGAAAAGTGTTCAATCGTTGAAAGCAAGGTACAGTGGTTGAGGGACATCCTGAGATTAGATCAACTAATGCTCTTGGCCGCGTATATACTGTGCATCCAAACAGTTTTGAATGCTATTTTCTACGCCTCCTACTTCATACTGTGAAAGGTCCTACTTTGTTTGATGCTCTCCGAACTTTAGATGGCGAAGTATTGTGTACATTCCGTGAGGCATGCCAGCGAAGAGGGTTGCTAGAAGATGATACTCATTGGAATGATACTATGGTCGAAGCATCGGCAACAAAATCCCCCACAAGGTTAAGAGATTTGTTCTGTATCTTGCTTACTTCTTGCGGACTTTCAGATCCCAAGACATTATGGGAATCGCATAAGGAGAATCTTTCTGAAGACATACTGCGACAAATTCAAATTAGGAATCCTAACTTGGATGTCACGTTTACAGACGCAATTTTCAATCAGACATTAATCCTCATTGATGACAAAGTTCTGAAAATGGTTGGTATGAGCATTTCTCATATAGGTCTTCCAGCCCCTCAAAGAAATTATGATGTGCTGTCACTTGAAGTTTTAAGAGAAACGTCTTATGATGTTCAACAATTGAATGATTATGTATCAGAAAATGAGCCTCTTTTAATGGCAGATCAAAGGAAAGCATACAATGACATCTTGCAGGAAGTGCAAAGGGGAAAAGGCGAAAAAAAAAATTCTAGATGCACCAGGAGGTACAGGAAAGACGTTTCTAATTAAACTGCTATTAGCCAAGATACGAAAAGAATCAAAGATTGCTATTTGTGTGGCTTCTTCAGGTATAGCTGCCACCTTACTACCTGGGGGACGTACAGCACATTCAACTTTCAAATTGCCTTTTAATCTAACACGTTCAGAAAAGCCACTTTGCAACATAAAGAAAGGAACAGGAACTGCCGTTCTTTTACAACAATGCCAAGTCATTGTGTGGGATGAATGCACCATGGCTCACAAAAAAGCATTTGAAGCATTAGATAGAACCCTTCAAGACATAAGAAACAATTCAATTGCTATGGGTGGTGTTGTTGTCGTATTATCTGGAGATTTTCGTCAATCTTTGCCGTTTATTCCAAAAGGAACCATGGCTGATGAACTAAAAGCCTGCTTGAAGTCTTCATACCTTTGGATGCGTGTTAGAAGGGTGACCCTGACAACAAACATGAGGGTTTATCTTAACAACAGTGTTGAGGACAGTGTGTTTTCTGAACAGCTTCTAAACGTCGGAAATGGAGTAGTACCGGTTCAGTCAGAAAATGGACTAATAAAAATTCCAACCAGATTTTGTATATGTGTTCAGTCACTTGATGAGCTCAAGTTAAAGGTATTCCGAAATATTCAGCAACATTTTTACGACCAAAAATGGCTTTGTGAGCGTGCAATCCTCGCTCCCAGAAACGACAGCATTAACTGCCTCAACCTGCAGATTCAAGAGCAGTTGCAAGGTCAACCTGCAACATTTAAGTCGATAGGCACAGTGGTAGATGAAAATGAGGCTGTGCAATATCCTGTTGAGTTTTTAAACTCTTTGGAACCTCCTGGAATGCCACCACATAATTTGATACTCAAGATTGGCTCTCCCATCATGCTTCTTAGAAACCTCAACCCCCCTCGCTTATGCAATGGAACGAGACTTTGCATAAAAAATCTTATGCCTCATGTCATTGAGGCAACAATTCTAACAGGCTGTGCAAAGGGGGAGGATGCTTTTATTCCAAGAATACCTCTTATTCCATCCGATATGCCGTTCCAATTTAAGAGACTCCAATTCCCAGTGCGTTTGGCTTTTGCAATCTCTATTAATAAGGCCCAAGGACAATCTCTAAAGGTGGCAGGTGTGAATCTTGAAGCAATTTGCTTTTCACATGGCCAGTTATATGTGGCATGTTCAAGAGTAGGAACTGGAAATAACCTGTATATCTATGCTCCAAATCAAGAGACAAGAAACGTTGTCTATAAAGCAGCGTTAGCATAAATTTAACTTTTTTATCATATGCAAAAGAAAAAAAATTATTTTTATTCTCATTTAAATATGTATTCGATTTTTTTTAACACTTTACTAAAAATACTGAATTCTTTCTTTTGATTGTTTTTATTTGTATAGTGTTTTGGTACTGTATATCAAGTTTTATATTATTTAATTATTACTTGAATGCATTTTTGTATTATACATGTTTCACAATTTACGCCTAACTAATTTACTATTTACACCAGAAGTGTGGTATTCCATTTCTTTATTCTGATCGTAAGTAAGTTGGTAAAGGGATATCAGGATAATTTTTGGTTTTGTGCTAACATTTTTTGGTAAATTACAAAACTTTCTCTTAAACGCAAACTTTTATGTCCTTCAACGGGTCCCCAGCAGAGCGGGGCCTCGCAGCTAGTAGACTATATAAATAACTAGAACCCGAACAGCCCCATAAGTTATTAATCTCCAGAGAGAGAGCATAAATATAAAGACTGCCAAACCTGCGATGATCACCTATTTTACAGTTTTTCTACTAGGACAGTTTGTTCTCTGATTAATATCACAGGTCGATACTAGCTGCCTGACTTGTCCAAAATCGAAGTAAATAAAACCCCTATTGATTCATATTAAGTAGATTTTATAATGCTCATTTTACTTTCCCAAATTTCTCTTGCTTAATATTCTAGTCCTCTGTGGCATTATTCCAGTTTCTATATATTTTTTTTTTTTTTAATCCAACTTCAATAACAAAAATAGCTTATGAATTTCAAAACTTTAAAGGAATCAGCATGCAACCCAACCATTGAGTTTCTATGAAGCTTTGATAGCTCATTCAACTAATTTCACAAAATCATTTGAACCATTCACAATTTGTGGAATTTATATTCAAGGATATGTCTATTTAAAAATATTATCATATTTAGATAATAGTTATATTTTTATTCATTAGTTATATATGCATTTCAAAACACAAAAAGAACATGTATAAATATAAATGCATAAACAAAAATAAATGTTGCTAAGTGTAACTAAAAATATATATATCTAAGATCTATAAGCACTGCCCTTTCTTTCCAAGACAGACATTTACCCACTAAAAAGACAATCATTCATTGAGCATACATCTTCTCTTCTTATTCCTTCATAAATTTTATATATTGCACATAAAGAGAAAGATCTACTCTGTTAATCTCATAAATCGCTTTTTTAAGTATACCTATCACAAGTTTAATATTGCAGCTTATTTTTTAACATCTTTATCCTGCTTAATCTCATAGGTAAAATTATTAAAAGATAGATATACTCTGTTTAATCTCTTAGGTCACAGATTAACAAACATGGAATAAAAACATTTGCATAAAGCAGATTTTAAGATACTTAAGATCTATCAAATTTACTACGTACAAATTTATCTAATCGTATCACAGGTGCTTCAAATAACAAAGATGCTAGCAAAGCTGCAAAGTAAGACATCAGTAGAAACCCCAGATAAAGGGAAACCTAAAAAACAATATTATATATAAAAATTTAGTGTTTCAATACAATTTCTGTCTAAGGATAAATAAATTACAAACTTATAGGGTGAGAATTCAATAATGTTTAAACAGTGTGTGTGTTACATTAGTATAGCACAAAAACAACAAACAAGGCAACTGCCTTTAGTTGTACATCTTTGTGTCAAATAATTTTTTTCTAAAATAATATGCAAAATTCTTGTGTAACAGGTTTTGTTACAAAGTGCACACAATAAGAATCTCGTACAAAGCAAGTGTAAAAATTTAAAAAGAACCAATGTTCAGACAGTAAATTTCTTTTCTTTTATTTCTTCATGAAATGCATTCCCGAATTTAAGAAAATATCAAACTATACTAAAAAAAACTAACACTTACCATTGTAATATGGGAAAAGCTAATCAAAGTTTTCAGCGATCCAAAGTAGCCAGTCAATATAAGGGGATGCACCAAATATGCACAATAAGTTAAACGGCTCAGAGGAATAAATAGCTTGTATGACAGAATGCTGTTTATGAAGCCTAAAATTAAATTATATATTAAACAGAATGGCTAAATTTACTTTCTTAATAAAAAGCAAAATTTAAAATGCTTGTATATATGCAAAGTATATACTTAGAATAACACTGATAATGCTAAAAAATGAGATTTGACATTCATTTACAATTGTAATATATATCTCTTAATTACTCATTTGTGTTTAATTTTAACTTTTTTATACATTTGTTGAGTCTGATTAGTCATCAATTATAATTTTATTACTTGCAAGTATACATTAAAATATACATACCCCCTTGGCCAGTGAGACAGACATAAATAACCCAGGCTAAACTCAGAGCAAAACCTGTGCGGCTCAAAGCATTGTAGAAACATGACTCTATCAGTGATAGACTTTTATTGTAAATACCGAAGAGGCATAGTAGTGTTATAGTGGTTGAAATAATCCATCCACAGCATAACGTTACCTACATAATAAAATAAAATATAATACAGATTCAAGTTTGTACAAAATACAAGAATGACAATCAACTACAGGCTTAAAGCAAGCCCATCTAAATGACTCAGTTTAATACCTCTTTACAATCCCTCCATGTAAATCCAGATGTCTTTTAAATCATTTCCCCCCATAAAATTTACAATGTGGCCTGGCACATTGTTTCCTTTTTAAGTAATGATTGTAAAATAAATGTTTTCTACTTTTAGATTGAAATGAAATCCCTCTACGAACTGAACCTCCCGGACTGAATGAAATCCCTCTACGAACTCTCCTTCAATGTATACATATTGAGGCTCTTCAATCTATCACCATGTTTCAAACTCAGGTTGACCTGTACATTTTTTATAGCTCTACAATGAACATTTCTTACGTCAATATCGTTTCTAAGATTCGGTTATTCGAATAACACTGCATACTTTGATGCCTAACCAGTCCCGAATAAAATGGCAAAATTATAACCTTATATTTAGATGAGATACTTTTCCCGATAAATTCTACTATCCTATTAGGTTAAGAAAATAAGAATATATAATTTTATCGCTAAATATAGATGCACAGAACAAGAAACAGTACAAGTACATAGAAATATCTAATGTAAATTATAAAAATTAACAAACAAAATTACAATACAACTCACCAAGCTATCTTTCCTCATGCCATCCTGTTTCCTTCTATGCAAATGATATGCGAGGGCAATCCCAACTAAATAAGGGCTCATTCTTGTATAAGGCCTCACATATACATAATCAAAAAAATTTAGCCACCTAAAACATATAAATTTATGAAAGTTGTCAGTAAAAAAGACAAAGAAGAAAAATTTATCAAACATTATAGTTTAAAAACAGGTTGCCCAGAAGGAAAAATAATTAGCTATCCAGACCTCGTTCATTTATCATTAATATTCTTCTGACATTCGATAGAAACCTATTCTTGGTATCTCTCTAATTGAGAAGGATTCAGTTCAATGAAACTTCTTGTATTAAACAATAATGTGCATTTGTATAGACCAGTTGCGATCGAATGAAAATAAGTGAATTACACATTAGGAGGGATATCCAAAATCTGTTTTATGCTAATCTGGTTTGTCCAGATGGTAGAATCGCCGGGAAAGAGTGCCAGAGCTATTAATGATAAAGTGAACATCACAGTGTGGTGAATATTTCTGATTGTGAATAAGTTTTACTAATGATGCCTAATGGTTACAGCTGAGTTTATCTTTGTGAATGTCAAAAAATGTATTTGCTTAAGTGTAAGCACCATGTTTTATTTTCAAATTTCAGCGAGTTCTTTGGGATTTTGTGAAAAATACGATCATAGAGGACATCTAAATAAGAAATACTTCAGTAAAAGTTATAAATGGAATTTTACATACTTTAAAATGTTTAATATTAAAAATTACAAAATGACCAAATTACATAAAAACGATAAGTGAGTTTTACAAAAACACTCAACTTACTTCACCATGAAGTCTTGCATGTTTGAGATTGTCAAAATATTTCCCAAACCAGTAATTAGATCAAAATGGTATGTGATAGCAAAATTGCTCACAAATGTTGCACAAAGAAATGCAGCTAGAACCGAATATCCAACTCTTGGCCATCTAAAGAAAATCAAATTTACATGATTATGAGTAAGAAATAAGTAGAAGTATTTTTAAAAAGTTTAAAAGTATAACACATGCAAATTCAGAAAAGAATCTTGATTTGTTATCGAAAAACCATTGTATTTTTTGTGGCTTCATGTAAACTTTGAGCAGAAAAAACAGCTTTACAAAGGAAGTTAAAAGAGTAGAAAAAATAACAGTTATTAATTTATTATGAGGTTGAAAGTAGAGTAAACAAAAGTTATATAAATTTGGATGTGCATATAACTTAAGTTAGTCCTTAACATTCCCAAGACTGTGCAGCTGTATCACATGTACAAGATAGAGTGATTCTTTACCACTCTTGTAGAATGAAAATATATATTTTCGAAACACACTGTACATTATACAGCCTGAGCACTGAAATATAAGTACGAACACAGTATTACTACTTAATAAATAATTGAACCCTAATAGAGATTAATATCTAACACATTCGAAGGCTCTGAGTAGAATATTGAGATTACCTACAGTGCATCATTACAGCAGTTGACAATATGTACAGAATTTGCAATAATTAAAATCTAAAATATTATGCAATCATTTTTATGCAATTGTATTCTATACAAAGCGTGAGTTCAAGTCTACAAATTTTCCTTATATTCTCTACATTAAGCAGAATGCTATTGTAATCAAAATATTTTATAAGAGTATTCTATCGATTTCTCCAACAGAAAGAAAGTGCATCAGTTAAATAGCTCAGTGATATTTTAAAGCCCATGACAGGAAAGTAGAAAATTTTATTCAACAATGCTTGGCAAATATTTTTTATTTTAATAACCTGGTTATTAAAATGAACAAAGTTGAGGAACATGTCTTCTATTTAAATGCACTAAATGCAAATTGTGAAATTCAAGATTTTAGCAGAAAAATCAAGATTTTAGCAGAAATTTACACATAACACATAAATACAGACCTACATACAAATATATACAGACCTGCCCTTTTAAGATTCCAAACTTACAACTACCATTAAACAAATATTTTGATTGGATATGTATTATCCAACACTTAAAATTTATATCAATAATAGTACACTAGATATTAATAATATTACTAGATATTACACATATATCTTTAAAAACTTAACTTAATATGAAAATCTTATGCATCAATATTGAAGTAACTGAAATAAATAAAAAAAAAATACAAACATAAAGATTCATTCAGAAATTATCATTTCAAATGCAATCACTAACAAATAAATACATATGCTATATGTACATATTCATTTATAAAAAAAATTCTAAACCAAACACAACTAAATTTTATATACTGGAAAAACAAGTTGTTCTGAAATTTGTTTTGAAGAAGGAAATTAAAGTACCTCCATAAAGTCACAAGTATTATAGGACTAATTACAAAAAACTGCATATCATTAGCTAAATACCAAGACCAGGCAAAGCACTGAAAAAGAAATAATTTACATATAAGATATTTTTACAAGTAAATACATAGAAAAACACATTTATTTGGACATTCAGGTGGTTATAAAAGTAATGGAAACACAATCAATTGTTTTAATATGCTTTATATTCATAATAAAACCTACCCATGTAATGTACCTTTTTAAAACAAATATATGTTCCAATACTATTGAGTTGCCTTAATACTGTAGTATTTGTGCTATTTTTTTGGGGGGGAGGGGGGGCATAAATCAATATGGCATGGTTTGGGATGGTATCTCATTTCGTTCCACACTTTTACAAGCCCGTTAGAAATCCTGAAAGAAAAACTATCTGGGAAGTACTATTTCAAACTTTTAGCTAGGTCCATTTTTTAAGTAATTTTTTTTTCCTAAATGAGATGGTGCCTTTTGAGATACGAATGCACATTTCTAAGTAATTAGACTTGACCTTCAAAGCAGATTTATACAGTATTAAGAAAATTGAGCACCAGCCATTTTAAAAGACAGGTTTTATCAATTAAAGTGTAACGAGGTGTAGACAGGCATTTCTGGAGTAGCCACAGAAATAATAATTTTGACTGGATTAAGAACAACATATAACTAAAACTTTAGTCTTCGAATTAACTTATGTGAAGGGATTGATGGATCTAGCATGATAAAAAATATGGTATTTCTACAAAATTAATATTATATAGGTACACATGATTATAATTGTATAAAACAAATACAAAAGAAGTCAACCAACTACAGACACGATGCTCAGCAAAGTTGATCCAGTCAAGAGTAATTAATGTCATTACATATACATAGATTGCTTGGAATTAATCCACTTAAATATTTACTTAAGTCAAACAAGATCAACTGTTATTTGCACTAAATTTGAGCTTATTAAATCCTGCTGCTTCTTGGTTACTCTAAAACATTTAAAAAAATCAATTTTCTATTTTTTAAATCACATAATATAATATTAAAAAAATCAATAAAATTGTTGAAGAAAACATAATCAATGTATTTTAAGTTTTATTACCTGATCAGTAGCATGTTGGAAGTTGTTAATGTAGAGTAAGTTTCGCCACCAACTTTTGCTGCAGATTGGATCGGTATCATAATTAACCCATAATGGACCAGATCCTAGATACGAATATAGAGTCGTATCAATTGCCAGAATTATCATATAGACTGGTGTAAGCCTAAAAAAAATTTATGTAAAACAATAAAAAGTAAATAGTTTAACTAAATTAAAGCATGTATTATACAATACAGCAATAAAAATTGAAGACCTATTATTCACTGTACATTTATCTTTAATCAAATATAATTAATTAGTAACCAAAGAATACTTAGTCTCTAGATTATTAAAGTGACTAAACAAATACAATTATAAATTTAAAAAAGAAATACATCCCAAATGATGCATACATCCCATTTGATGCAAATGATGGTTTTAAATTACAATGATAAAAACTGAACAACGGCACAAAATGTCCATAAAAAATATTTAAGGAGGTACAGTACCAAAAATAAAGATATAAAAAAAAAATTTAATCCAAAAATTTATCTTTGTTCAAGAAACTTTTTACAGGTCTTTGAGACACTTTTTAAAAAAAAATATTGTGATTACTTATTTAAAAAAAAAAAAATCTATAATGATTGATTGATACTTGCGCTTTTTTTTTAATACAAGTCAAGAAAAAATCATTCTTTTTTTCAAAGTGAAAGTTTTCTGTAATACACAATTAGATAAACAAAATAATGTCTTTACAGAATTTTGATGGATAAATTAGAATTTATTTTTTTAAATTTCAAAGTTAAAATATTGAAATTTTGCTTTTTTTTTATATTATCCTTTACGCTAAATGTTTTATTTTAAGACAGATTTAAAAAAATAAAATTCTATGTATGTTGAGAAAATATTTAAAAACTGTATAAATTAAATTCTGCATAAATTTGGATAGCCAACTGTTATTGATTCCAGAGATATATCGACTTGAATTTACAACATCTCTGAAAAGCACTACTGCTCGAAAAACACACTTTAAGTAGACATAATGTTTAAATAACAGGTAATTTTGGGGTGTTCTAGTCACAGGAGGAATAAGATAAAAACATCATTCCATTCAGAAATATATAAACTATTTTTTAAATTATTATTTTTATTATTAATTCTTTTGGACAAAATTTCGGTACTATACATTCTTAAATGGAAATATAATACTAATAAGTAAAAATGCAATGCTCATGAAAACATTTAAAAAAATTGCCAAGTGCAATATAAATAAGTTATCTAATGTAATTATGGTTTATATTTAAGAATACACTGTGCAAGTAGGAAATTCTTATGTATATCATTCAATCATATTTTAATAATAAAATAAGAATAAAAAAAAATTCAATACACATTTTTAAAGAAAAATATAATAATCTGCTTACTTAATAGTCAAGTTTATAATTAATATTTGTATCATTAAATTTAAGAATTTTAGATTAAGAAATTGTTATTATTTCAAAAAAACTAATAAAAATATTTTAGCCTTTTTTACAGAAGTTAATAACTAATTAAAAGCCTACATCTTACTCTTAAAATAAAATAATTCTTTAACCCAAAACTTGCATTTAGAATATAGGAAAATTATTCGTTGAAATATATAAATATTCTTTTAAAAAAAAAAGAGAGAAAATATCAAAATTAATTACCTTATGTAACGGTGAACATAAAAGTAAATCCATGGTATCTTCCCATCACCTTTAGAAGACTGATCAAAATATAGGTACGCAACTAAAAATCCACTACAAGATAGTAAAAATTTACTTTAATATAAGCATTCATAAATTCATAAATAAAAATACTTCACTTTTTAATACTGTTTCTTTTATTTTTTTAATGTAGTTTATCAAAGAAAAGCAATGTCAGAACACATTTTTAAATGCTATACACTTTCAATTTAAATTTTTTTTCCTCAGATACAGAAAATACTCAGATCTCAATACAGAAAAAAAAGTAGCAAAGTATGAGAACAATGAACAGTGCTTGTCATTTAAATGAGAGCTAAATTCCCTGCTTTTGAAGGAAATGATGCTACAGTTTATCTCTTCACAAGTTACGTATCAACATCAGTTCTTGTTGAAAACCAAAAAAGGCAACTAGTTTTTTTTTCCCCCAATGTACAAAGTAATTTTTTGTCAGCTACAGATTTTTTGTTCCCTAAGTAAGTGTAATAACTATTTTAGTAGATTGGTTAAGCATGTTATCTTGATCTAAAAGTTATCAAATTACATTAGGTTTCAGACCTTTCCTATTACATTTAGTAACACTACAAACTTTAAATGAAGAAATATGGTACCAAGGGCATCTTTAAATTCTTTTAATTGTCCCATTCAATGAACATTTCAAGAAGCCACAAGATATGAAATATCGAAAAGTTAAAAGAAAAAGTCAAAGAAAAACCTTAAAATATATAAATAATGTCAGTAAATAACAGATTGCATGTTTGTTCAATTTGATGAGAAGAATCGCATAAAGAAAGTAACAAGAGATTTTTATTGTTGACTACCTATTATTAAAAATGTGATTAAGTCATGTTTACTTTTTTCATTTAAAAACTGCTAAAATAACCTTGTTTAGTTAAATTTATTTTAAGAAAATTATTGTTTTATAGTGCCAAATAGTAAGTTTCATTATACCTCATTGGTAAAGTGTGATGAAACAGATTGCGAAATAACCTTTTTACATTTCTAAATCAACAAATGTGTACTTCAATAATGATTCTTTCAATATCACAAAATTTTCTAGATTATTAAAAACTTAAATCAAGAAATAATAAACACTTAAGTATTTACCTTAATAGGAAAAATGAATCAACAGAAAAAAATCCATTCAGAATTACTTGGAATGGCCAATTATCAATTAGTGTGACAGCTTCCATTAAATTTCCTAAAAATAAATTGAGCAATAACTTGTATAAGTATTAAGACACAAAGAGTTCTGCATTCATTAACCATATCAACATTTAAATGAGTTCAGTAAATCAGAATATGAATCAATTAAGGTATAGAAAGTTATTTTAAACATGTAATGTTTACATCTTGGTATAAATTAAGGCAGTGTGGCGAGTCAGTAAACAGTCTTTCTTGAGGCAGGGAAACATTGAGTTAATAATTTGGCACAGGGAGAGAGATAGAAGTTACATGTGAACTAGATGACAGATATGAAGAGAGTAATTGTTGCATCATCGAAGAGAGCACTGTAAACTAGTATTGTATTAAACCGTGGGAACCTTGCTGAGCTTAACAGAAATTCAAACACCAAGGGTGTGTGAATGATAAAATCGTCTGATGCAAAAGCGAGTAATACTGAGTATTAATTATGAAACTCACTGTTAGAAACTACACTAACATAAACAAATCTCACATAAATGGGTTGTTGAACATGAGAAAGAAAGTTAAGATCTGTGAAAGGATAAAAATATCATGCACGCTTTGAAACAAGGAATTAAATTAACTAAAATTGATCTTAAAAGGGATTATTATTACAAATATATTATATGTTTTCAGATAAAAAGAAACAGGTCCCTAAGAAAAGTTTTAATAGCACCCCTAAAATTATAGGAATTAAGCCAAACCATTCATACCATGACATATCTCTTTCATCGTATATAAAAGAAGGAATCCGAATGTTAATCTCTAAAAACTTACTTCCACTACTTTGAGAACTGAAACAAACTTTAAACATAAGTAGTACTTAATCTTGAGAAGTAGGGTTATTAACAGGAAAAAGGTTCACAATTTTAACTAACTGATTTCTTTTGCTTATCAAAAATGGAGGAAGAGTATTAATGAGAAAACGATTTAAAATTTTAAATATGGATTAACACATGAATAAACCTTTGCAAGCATGAGATTGCACAGTAATGAACCTTTAAACAAAAGAAATGTGTCTGGGTTTGCATTGTAGTGAACCTTTTAGTGAGAGGAGCCTCGTTAGCAAAGCACCAAAAGCAAGGATACACATTGACAGGTCTCCATAATGCAGGACCAGACAGCTAGTATGTCAAAATATAATCTAATGACTATCTGATTGATAAATAAAATACATGATGTTACTTTATTTGAATATATTTTGTTAGTACTATTATAGAGATTAAAATGGCAACTGGTTTCATAATTTATTATAGAAAGTGATTTACAAAAGAAAATGATACATAGCATAAAAGAACACATAAGAACCAAAACATCAACCAAATTTAAAATAACTGATCTCATAATTACAGCTTTTGGATAGCTTATAAGAAGTTTCTACTCTGCAAGCAGATGAATACTGTGCAACCAGTTAAATGCTGTCCCCCACAATGCTATAACCTAATAGGTTGCCCACAATAACATTCTAACTAGTTTAGTGAGAAGTTGTTAATACGGTTTCTAGGCTGTAAGCAGATAAATCCAGTTGAATACTGTCTCCCATAATCCTATAACATAATAGGTTTCCCACAGTAACAAGCTGATTCGAACTAGTTTGGTGAGAAGTTGCTATGGTGATAGTTAAACTTTCTTAGGCTTCAAGTTAAGAACCAAGCATACACTATCCAAAAGTGTAGTTAGAGGTAAGTACCATAAATCTTCATTTTTTAAATTTGTAAAATGTTTTTTTTTTTACCATATTTAAGCAATGGTTCTTAATTTTTCCACCCAGTGTAAATAATGTTTTTTAATTGGGATTTGCTACAAAGTACTCTACTACATAGAATTCAGTGTTTGTTTTTTTAATATAAAATTTTACTTACTAACTGCTGTGAAGCTAAAACCATATGTATGGCAGACAATGACCCAACTCAAGCTCAAAAAGCGTATCCCATGCAGACAAGGCAACTGACCTTCAGAACGGCTTGTGTCCAGCAATTTGGCACCATTGGTGAAAATGCAAAAACAATTGAAAAAAGATTTGCAATTTTCCATGCACACTGAAAAAAATTTGAATAAGTATCACATTTTGAAACTAGATGTATAAAACTATTAATGATTAGTACTCTCAAAGAAAATTAAGAAACAAGGCTTAAAAACATTGTTTAAGTTTTCTTTTCAGGATAATTATTTGCGTTATTTCATTGTTTTGATTTCAAATTCAAATAATTTGATTAATTACTCATCACTAATGAAGCATCAATAATAAGTTTAAGATAAACACACCATGATTAACCATAGTTCAATAAAATTGTAACTAAAATAGTCTAAATATTGTTATACCATATCTATGCATAACTTTAAGAATTAGATTTACTTTTACTATACATCAAACTTAATTAACCATGATAGGAAAGACATTTGATAAGACACTACATAAAAATAAAGAATTTGATGTTTTACGAAAAATTAATCCTTTCATTCTCAGTGTGGCTTAAACAATGTGACCATTATCACTAAATTAACCTGATTTATTTTAAAGTGCAAAATCTTTCAAATATTAGACATATATTTCTCTATCATGAGATAATAACATCTAATGTTTGTTTCAACTTCTGATGAAATTTTTCGTAAAATATTATAAAAAAATAATCATAAATATCCTTTCAAATAAATTACTAAAAGGATTCAGACAGAAAAAAATATTCTGAATTACATTGATAACAGTTCTGATAATGAAACCATCAACATACATTGAAAGCTAATTCCTTAACATGTTTCCATCAAAAAGTTATTGCAAAAATTTCCTTTTACTAACATGGTAACAATCTGTTTCTTGTTTCATTTTCAATAAGTAAATCATCATCATCTTGCAAAGCTTGTCTTTCACTGTCTGCATTAACGGACAAAACCTTTCCTTCATAACTAGGACCATATCCATAATCCTGAACAGTTGATTTAAAAAAGTATTCATATGCAGTAATGGAACTTCCAACAATGGCCATGAGAACAAATAAGGAAATCAAGCATCTATAAAGATGATACATAAAATTCTAAACATTACATAGTTTTTATAGCATTACATATCAATTTATAAATTTCACTTTATGTAAGTAAATTTAAGCAAAAAAATGTACACATGATATTAAAATTATAATAGTATCATGTTTAAAGATTCAATTCAACTCAGGAAAACACTAAGGGTTCTTCATGCAATTATGGGCTTCAGCATTTAAGCAAACCACCACTTACTTATCAAAGTAGTTTATTTCTTGTACAGACGATTTTAAAAGATGTTTTTTAATGACAAAGCACTTTCTCTTAAATTTGCATACCAATTTCCTAAAATTTACACAATTGTCCTCCATTGTATCCAAGACAGCCTACTAGTAATTCATTTCAAAGCAAGATTTTTTATTTTTTTTTATTTTCAAATAAACAAGAGTATATGTTGATACATAAACTACAAAATAACACAACTTTTGGAAACTCTACTTGCAGTATGAGGAACTTTCATATTTTTTAGTTTTATTATTAAATAAAAGTAGAGAAAAAATCATGAAAAACAATACCATTTTTTCAAAAATTTGAGCTCGGATAGATAGTTAAAAAAATAATTAGTTTTTCACTTTGCGAGAAAAAGCTACTTTTGCGTGCGACGTCAACGCGCCGATGATGAACCAGTCTAAAACCAGTTTTAGACAAGGTTCCTCCTTGGATTTTTGATGGAATCCAGGCGTAACTACGTCACGTTTTTTTATGCGTTTTTGGTCACGTGACTTTTGCTTTGATTTCAAACTCGAATTTTGATTAATTGAAAGCCTAGAGATAAAAAATAATTGCACTGCTAAAATATATTCGTTGGATAACACTAGAAAATACCAAAAATATTCATTTTCCTCGCTAATGCAAGTTCTTCATTACACTGTTGATACTATTTTGTACATTAGTTACAAAAAAAAATATATATATATTGCTTGAAATGCAGAAATGCATTTAACTTCATTAATACGATTTATTAAGTTTTATATTGGATTGTACTAAGTAAACTGGCATTAAAGCAAAGGTTGAATTAATAATTATCGGAATTATAATTGGGGTACAAGCTTAAAATTCTTTTTTTTTTTAAGTTCTGGATTGTTACCTAGCTAGTTTAAGCATTTTTACTGTGTCTTTTAATTGGAGTCAATATCTTTAAATCAATTTTAAGAAGAGCCTACATTTTTAATAAACCTTATATCTTGTAGACTTTAAAATTGTATGAATAAGGCAAGCATTTTCAATCAGCATAAATTTTATTTAGACCTCCTAATAAAATTATTTATTTCAAAAATGCTTGACATTATTTAGTTTTATGTATACCCATCAGAAACTATAGCAAGTACTCTACATGATGTATTTCAGGAAATTTGAGCAATAGACATTTTGCAATAGATAATAGTTGGCATAAAAAATGTAAAATATTCATATAAAAAGTTTTAGGCATGATATTCCAAATTAAACTTCAGATAAAGACACAAAACATTCTCATATAAACTATTTGAATAATCATTTTAGAGAAGAAAGCTAATAGTTACATCACAGCAATTGCTTCAGTAGTCAATTTCCTAGAAGTAGGTGAGCAAGCAAGTTCAGTTTCACCAAACATAGACTTAGTTTCTTCCTGTAGGTGGCTTGGAACTATAGAAAAAAATAAAGATTACATGAGCAATCAAAAAGAATTTAGTAAAAATAAATCTCAAAGAATGCACAGTTAAGACATTTGCACAATCAGATTAGTTTGAATACAAACAAGCAAATTTCTTTAAAAAATAGATCTAATGCTCTAAAGTCAAAATGTTTACTGGGATGATGAAAAATAGATTTTAAATTGTTCATAATGTTTAATAAAACAGTTTGTTTCCCTTAAGCTGTAACCATTCAACTGTTTTTTAACTGTAAATGTGACAATTTCATTATTTATTATTTACTTCCTTCTGAGGTACATGCACATGGTTTTTCTTTGCTTATTAATGCTTTTAATCAGCAGCTGTCAATTGAAACTGGTGTCATACTGATGTATTTTAATCTTTGTCCCTATTTGCAAGATTAGTTTAAATTATCTACAATTTTCTAAATCCTCAATTTTATCATGGAAACACTTCATTGTCTTCAATGATAAAACTTACCACAATAACACAAATTATTATATAGTTTATAGGGCAAATATCCTCCTCACTGAATCATAGAAATCTTCCCATCCAAAAGAGAAACCATGTCTCTATTTTTCATTTTAAGCAATTTTGAAACAAAACATTAAAAATGTTCGAAAATAGATTAAAACAGCTATACATGTCAGGGAGGAGGAAGTACAGCTGGAAACCAATGAAATTAAGACAACATGTGGTTGCTCAAATAGAAAATTGCTCCGTGATTGGGCAAACTTCAAAAAGTTAAGCAGTTAGTTTGTACAGGTACATCAGGGTTCATACTTTTTGGATGAAAAAGAAATTCCATGACTTTTCAATGACCACAAGTTCTTTTGAAAACAAAAATTCATGAGCTCACAGTTTTGTTTCATTACTAACATTGCATAATAAAATATATATTCACAGTGTACATAGTGCACACTACATATGTTTGTAATAAGTTTGATAATGATTATATGTAATAAAAAAACTGACAATCGAGATTTTTCATTTCCTCACATTTTTATACCTTAAAGTAAACAAACTTGGTTTTTTCTATGAGAGTGGTAATTTCATTGCCAGTAGCAACCCAAAATTTTATTTAAATTGCCCAAAATTTTTACACATGTGTTTTCTCACCAAAAAGAATCATTTGAGAGTGTGCCCCATTAAAAATTAATTTTTTAGTGGCATATAAGAAGCACCCTGTATTTATGTAAGCAACTTGCATTTTGCGCTGTAAAATATGTATTGTACTTAATTTGGGTACACTATATTGTACAAAATTATATTTACTTTTGTATGTGGTTGGATTATATAAACTTTGTCAGTTTGGATTATATATTGTATTATTTCGGTAGAATTCAGAGAACTTTATCAATTCTGTAAACTGAGTCATTTATAGTATTATTTTAGTATGATTCTTTATCAAACGTTGTATCAACATTTTATTTTGTACTGTATTATTCCTGTATGATCATGTAAACATTATCCTTTTTGTATTCTATATTTTATTTAGTACAATTTAGTTCCCTTTATAAACTGATTATGCAGACTTTGACTACTACATATTCAGCAAATTTGTTATTTTGCTTTTATCTGGATCAACCCTGATAGGCCTTTAGTTTATTGTTAGTCTTCAAATTTGTATTCAACTTCTTACAAAATTACTAAATTACCAGATGATTAAAGCATTTGATACTAAATATATTTACTAAACACATTTACTTGAACTACCAATTGCATTTCATTATTTGTTAGATGCCACCTTTATAATGTATTTATAGGTCAAAGTGATACATGGAAAAAATATATGATTTAAACGTGTTTTAGCTACAAAGAAATGGTAAAATTGTTGTATGTATGTGTTGCTTCAAATACATTTTTTAAAAATTCACTTAAATCATATAACATCAAAGTAAAAAACTTAAAAATCCTAGTATTTGAATATTTAATCACACTAATCATTTTAAACTATATAGTAAAGCATTTCCTAACTGAACTTTTATAGCAAACAATAAAATGTGAAACTTTATTATGTTGCATATGTTGAAATTTAGGTTTCTTGTAAACTTGCATCAGTAATAATTTGTTATTTGTTTCTCAGAGAGGAAAGTAAATTTGAAATGTCATTTTCCAATGATAAAATATATTGCATTACCTTACATGCAGAAAAAAAAAAAAAAAAAAAAAAAAAACATTAACACAGAAATTTATGTATGGTTATTTGGTAAATATTATATTAGAGATAAAAAGCTTCACAAGCAAAGAGAAAGAAGAAAATTTGAAACCAATATTACCATTTTTACAAAACTGATGGCTTTGAAAATGATAAGTAGTATTTTATTTCTTACTTTGCCAGTTGATTTGGTTGACTATGTTCGATTTAGCATCAGAAGGATGGCAGGAATCTGGTAAACATGTTCCCAAACTTAGAGGTAGTGACTGCAAAGAGATTTTGGTAATTTGTTAACGACATTGCTTATTATACACTTTCAAATTAATACTTTGAAACATATGCTCACAACTTACTACCAATTGAATCAACTTAATTACACAAGAAAAGATCTTATGTTTAGTTACAGTTATAGCATTAAACAAATTTGTAAAATTTACAAAATTCTTTTGAGAACCGAGATCAAGGGCTGGGGAATATAAAAGGACAATCTCTTTTTGATGCAAGGAATGAGGCGAGATGAAACTGTATAGAGAGGGAGGATACATTACCTCCGTTTATTGCCAATGAAAGACTTTTCCAGGAAAATTTTATTGCCCTGCACATTTTATCTTCCTTGTCTGTACTTAGCACCTTCATGCATTACTTGGTGGGTGGCATAAGGCCATTGCTAAGTCCTGGATTTAACCATCAAATTCTTAACTTCTCTTAGTTTTCATTTAAGACTTTTTTATTGTAAAAAAAAATTATTTTCAGTGTTGACTTTTTCACTTATCTGGTTGAATGTCCATAAATTTTGTCAGGATATCTTGCATGTTTTATATATTTAAAAACCAGTTATCAGTAACTGCTAAAATAGCAAGCTTACTAATAACAGAACAAAGTACAAACTGGTAACTATAGCAATCATATATATAGTTTTAAGATAAATATAATACAGCAGTGGCTTACCATGTTACCCAAATGCATTGCAACTGTTAGACTGCAATATTGTCCATTAAAATTTCCAAAGCTGGTATTTGCTTTAGCTGGAGCATAAACACTAATACACTCATCATAATCTCCTAGCCACTTGAAGTTTCCTTGAAAAATTCCACTTTCAGGTTTCCCCCAAGAATCAATCACTGAAATATAAGAATATAGATAATTATCAAAGCATAATAAATCCAAGATTATGGTTAATTATGTGAAATTAACAGAATTTAACTCAAGTTATTACTATAGTGTGTATTTTATTCACTATTTCATAGTATCGTGACAACAAGCATACACATGATCATTAATACTGCAGGATATAAATTGCATAACATGAATAGTAATGTTAGCATATTTTTGATAAAGTTAAGAAACTAAAGGATGAGATAAAAATAATATGACTTTACTAAAAGCATTGCAAACAAATTGTTTATAAAATAGACTTTGTGACAGTTGCTAGAAACTCATATTATTAATTATAAATTTTATTTTTGCCATCATTCACAATATAAAGAAAGTTTTGTTGGTATTCCACTTATAAGAATAACTATAAAAAAACTTTTATTAAGTAATATTTATTAAGGTAACATTTAGGTATACAAGTTCTACTTTAGACTATGAATGAAGTATTAAAGAACTTGTTCTAAAACAATCACTCCTTTTATTTATTCATAAAACTGAGGAAAAACTTTAGTGAGATTTTATTGATTTTAGAACAGTTTTTATACATTTGTGAACCTAATGCAAATAGGGTTGATATTAAACTGGGCCTCCAAAATAAGCATTTTGTATTTTCTTTTACCCATTTAAACAATTTTACCTTATGTGCAAGAATGTTTTAAAAGTTATTAGAAAATAAGAGTAAAATTAAAACTTATTTTAATTGCAATATCTTAAATTTACAGCATGTACAATTTCTTAAATTATGTTACATGTCTATTTTAGAGAATCTTCACTTGAGCAGTGAGATATTGACATTCAGAAAACGTAAATAACGTTGATAAAAAATTTATGATAGTAAGAGCTATCTTGACAATTGCAAAATTATCTTTCTTTATGTTTGTTTAAGGAATTTAACAATGAAATGAGATATTGGGATGTAAGAAAAATATTTTTCATTCTTTCGGGTTTCCAGAAGAAATCTAAAAAGCTTACTAGTAAATTTGCTTATTAAGTCATCAGGATGAAACTAATGAAGTTTGATAATCAAATTATGAAAAAACAAATCTGATATCAATAAATGAATTATCTCAGATAAAAATAAACTTTTGATCAAATATATCTTCTGTGTAAAAAACATTTAAAAACTTTGACATGCAGTAATAAAATTCAACTTTTAAGCATTCTAGTCCTAGTGGTAAATATTTTCAGAGAAAAAAATATACATACTTTTGGACGCCCAGCCACCAGGTGATCCAATATTTTTGAAAATATACAGAACATCTTCTGCGCATTTTTCAGTGGTTTTATTTTGAAGAAAATCGACCAGCAAAGGATCGAAAGTTCGATTAGAAATGCGTTTCAATTCATTTTCTTGAGACGTAAGTGATTCTAGTAATAATCTTAAATCCTTTTCCCCATTTACGCGCAGAACAGTATCTTGAACAAGCTTTACAATGTTATACTTCTGTTGTGGAAACTTTTCGAAATATGTCTCGGCATGAGTTACATGAACGTAGCAAAATATAACGATAAGTAAACTAAATAAGCACAAGAATTTCATTTTAAAGATAAATTTTAATACTTAAAATCGTCCCCTAAATAAAAAATATGCATAACAATAGAATTTTATTGTATAAAAATTTAAAACTACTTAAATTTAGAGACAATTTATTGGGAGCTTAAACTTGCCAAAAATGAAAACAGTAATCTTCACGTAAAGCCCAGGGTTAAGTTCAATCACAAGTCACGTTACAGGAAAACGTAGTAATTCTTACTCATTCTAACATTTCACAACCCCTTCCCCAATCATCAATAATAAAAGTACACATGAAAGATAAAACTTCCAAACACAGCGCGGAACTAGGGGAATAGAAACTAGAAGCAACTCTTATCATTTACATTTAAAAGGATTGTTTACTTCACGTGATATTGCCATCCTTGCAGAAACTATGGTTTTGTAAAAGTATAAACCTAATGTAAAAGTTTGTTTTCGCCTTTTCTCATGGACACACTTAATTTAAAATTTATTTTGAAAGGTGTGAAAGTAATCACTATCAAGTTTTCATTAATAATTTTTATTATAAAATGCCCACTAAGAAAAAATGTCGGGCTTATTCATAAAACTAATAAGCACTGACGTCATACAACAAATATTTTTCCTTGTTTTGCAACCATGCAATACACACGTCGAATGAAATTGTTAAAATATTCTAATTCTTATGTGAAATGAAATGCAGTAAAGTTCTTTTATAGATTACAAATCGTTTAAAAAAACGATTATTCATATATTCCCCGAATTGAACTTCAAAAGACAGAAAAGGTTGTTGCCCAATTTTAAATATTCCAACCAGTGGTAGAAGTGGGGAAAAAAAGGTGGGATTATGCCCAAAAGTTGGTGACAAGTGCACCCCCTCCTTTTCCCCCATCTTTATGTTAAACAAGAAGCGAAATTTAACTTAAAAGAAAGTTCCTTCAAAGTTATAAGTTGACCAAGTGTAATAGTATGTGTCAATAAAAATACTTAAATCTTTATACAAAGTAATATAATACATTTTTATAATAGTATGATATTTACGTATGCCATAAATAGTTTCTTATTTTTTTACATTTGAAAACTTTAAATCACTTTTTCTAAATGTCACTACATTTAAAGGTTAATGTTATTTTTTCTTAGTAGTTTTAGATCTATTAAGTGTTTTTAAAAGTGGGGGGATGGATTTCAATGGTTTTAGAAGTGAGGCGACGCATGGGTATTTTCTTTAAAAGTGGAGGGACGCGTCGCTCCACGTCTACCCACTACCCGCACTTCTAGCACTGATTCCAACATAACGACAAAAAAAAAAAAAAAAAAAAAAAAGTATTTTAGTTTGTGATGATTATTTTATTACTTAAAAAAACCAGGTTAAGACATTTTTAAATTAGAAAGATTGGTCTTTGGCCAATCTCAATGTTTTAAATTTATAAAGGCATTAGTGATCTGAACCTATTATCCCAGTGCTCGTTTAGGGTTTGTAAATAATTATACAGGGCGATTAAGTTCAAATTTTCAACTGTGGGTGTGGAACATCGCACAACTTTCATTTGCACTTTAATACTCGCTCCATTTAAATTTGACATGGGTAACTTACCGTTTTCATGTTCATGATTAGTTTGATAATATTTTCGGTGATAGTTATCACATTTGCATTTGTAAACAATAAATCCACCAAATGGAAAAATTGGTAACATATATTTTATGATAATTATTATACTATCCTTTCGAGTAAGGGAAACCGTGGAGAAACAGTCGTTGATAGGCAATGCTCAATAGATATAAACTTTCTGTTAAAGACATTAGTTTTTCAACTTTATGAGTCGTAATCGAATTTTTACTGAAATTTCGGAGATGAGAATGTTTAGTATAACTTAAAAGCAAGGTCCGCTTTCCGCACAAGCCAACAAGTCCAGGCTTGGGACCCCGAAACTTTCAAAGTTGCTGTAGTTAAATTGAACCCTGTGTCCTTTTTATTTATTTTTTCCAAGGTCGTTTTTAACTTAAATAAACTATAACTTTAAACTGATTTAAAGCAGCAGTCGTTAAACAGTTAAATCTTTAAAAAAAACATGAACTTAGTTCATGTTTTTTTTTTTTTTTAAAGATTTAACAGATTATTCAAGTGAATTACATTTTGGATGATCTTTTGGATTATTTTTTTATCTTAATGCTTTCAACTATTAAAAAATTGAGTTTGAAATTAGCTGAAATCAAAGCAAAAGTCACGTGACCAAAACCAAATAAAAAAAACCTTGACGTGTTTACGCATAGATACCGTTGAAAATCAGAGGAGGAACCTCACTCCCTCCTCGTCTAAAACAGGTTTTAGACTGGTTCATCATCTACGCATTGACGTCACACGCAAAAGTAGCTTTTTTTCCACCAAATCGCAAAGTGAAAAACTAAATATTTTTTAATTTTTTTTAACTATCTATACGAGCTGAAATTTTTGAAAGAATTGTATTGTTTTTCGAGATTTTTTCTCTACATTTATTTAAAAATAAAACCAAAAAACGTGAAAATTCCTCATTCTTGTATGGTCTTTAAAAAAAAAAAAAAAAAAAAAAAAAAAAAACACCATACCCTTTGTCAAAATGATGATTTTGGCGGTATATATATCGATAATTCTTATATTATCCTTTCTTGTCAGTGAAACTGAGCAGAGAAGAAAAAACGATCGTTGATGATGTATCCTCAAGGAAAGAGAACTCTGTGTTGAAGGCATTTGTTTTTCAACTTTTTACTTCATTAAAGCATTTTTATGAGAATTTCTGGAGTGCCGACGTTTAGAAAAGGCATTACCACAGCAATTTTGAACAAAATTGTTAGAGCCGTTTTTTTAGCAAAATTAATGAAAAACATGATTTTTTCAATGGCTGCTACCATATGCGCATGCGCGGTTATGATGAAAACCCTAATGGTAGGTCCCTGTGTCATCACCAACCCGCACACCAAATTTGAACATTGTAGATCAATTTGTTCGGGAGTTATGCACACACACATACACACACTCAAAAAAAAATTCTAGATCACTTTTTTGAAATCAGGATGTTCCAAAAGTAAAGAAATGCGAGGGGAAAAAAAAAAGTCGAAATTCTTACCTAATACTACTTTCATTACTCTATGTGTACATATGGGTAATTGAAAGTAAAAAGTGATCTAGAATTTTTTTTAATTTTTGCGATATTTCATGGCTGATGCCACAGAGATACTCTAATAAATCCAGCAAGTGTCAGAGAGGGATTTAATTATTCTGAAAATAAGAGAGGTAAAAAATTAACACCTATTGTATAAAGTAAGATCCTTAATTTTTAATGAATGTGTTTTAAATTTTCCAGAAATTGTTTAAAAAAAATTCAGCATATCTGACATTACAGAATATAACTTTTTAAGAAATTACGCTTGGTCGGAGTGGAATCAGCACCTAGGCTCAGTTGACCACCCCCATTCACTATGACTATGACTATGGTCGAAGGGTTAATACCGTAGTTTTTATTATAGGTGAGGAACTCATAAAATACTTTATTTATTACAAATTATGAATTAATTATTTCTTGCACCAGCCGAGTGTGGACAGTATGCTATTCAAACTGTATAAATTAGTAAAAAATACAGCAACCACCTCTAGCTAAGAGTCATGAAATGCTCTTTACAAATCGCAAAGAAACATATTGCTTTTGGGGATATTGATAGCAAACCACCCAGTCCTTAAAAATAAACTTTTTAAAAAAAATAAAAAAAATATTGCTACTTTGTGATTGCTTATCTGAAAACAAAGACAGTACCAGATACCTACCAAGACATCCTTGTAGAAAATAAATTGATGAAGGGACCCTTTTGTAACATTTGGAGAATTGCATGTGTCGCAGAATGACAAGGCGTTCAGACGCAATTTGAGGCCCACAAAATCTTAGCTCGAAGCTTATGATGCCCAAAATCTTGATTTGCAAAAAATACAAATTATTCTCCCCTTTAAAGGTATTAAATAAAAAATAAATTATTGAGACCTCAACCACTTTCTTATATAGTGGACGGAATCGCCAATTGAAAATTGTATACTTCAAAATCTTAAATCTTTTAACACTGCAATATAGTTTTATTTTACAAGGCATATACCATAAATATATTTAAAACAAAAATTGTGAATGATGGTAAATTATATTAATCATATATAGACTCATGGTACATAGACCTACGTATCAAAGAGCTAGAGCTGTATAGTAGAGTCGCCATTAGACGCCATTTTCAACACTCTGAGGAAAAATGAGGAAACAACTAATGAAAGACACTAAAAATGAGGACAAATTATGAATGTTAAAAATTTAGGAATAAATGCAAAATCAATAATTATAAATTGGTGTTTATTATATGGTTTGAGTTTTTGCTTCAACTGGCTGGAGGATTATTCCACCAACCAACAAAAAAGCTTTCCTTTTACCTGTCAAATTAGTCTCCATACATGAATTAAGGAACCAGTTGCCACCACACTCCATATTAATGTAAACTCCCTGTGCCATATCTGAAAGGAATTACAGAGGAAATTTTGGTGAAAGATCTTTTGATAATTCGAATTAACAAAAATGGACATTCGCAACGTTATACCGAAATTTTGCCATCGTTCAAACATTAAGAACACACAAAACCGAAAATCAATATAGCACTACAACATTTATTTTAATCTTTAAAAGTCGCTTTGCCTAGCATTCAATATTAGTGTTTTTCTATAAATATTATACTGTAATTTATACTATTATCCAGTACGTTGATTTTTCCAATTTAAATCAAACTGTCCATTACCTTGCAAAAGTTTTTTAATCTTTCCAAATTATTATTATAAATTTTTGGATGAGTGCAGTCGATTGTCTAAGATATATATATATATATTTATATTATACAAGATCTGGTGCAATATGGACTTGATGCATGATTATATCACATATACTACCGGAATGTGTAAAGCTAAGAAGCGGTAATTCGGCGGCCACTAAAAATTGAAAATTTATTTACTGAGTGTATTTTGATTGATCACAAGTTATTGCTGATGATGATAATAAAAAAAAATTACTTAGAAAACATTATGCAGTGATTTAGGGTATAGTTCCAAGTTACGTTCATTAGATACCTAAGAATACTTAACGCCTAAGTAGAATACTTAATGACACAATTCGCAATAAAATGTTTTTCAGAAAAAAATGCTTTGTTGTGGTCGAAATGCCATTTTCCCCTGAAGAGTATCGCTATAAGAGTTATCTTGATCATTGACTCACTCACTCACTACCTCCTTCTATAACGGTATAAGGTGAATTTTTTACTGATCATTGTTGATCCTCTTTCCTGTAGCCAAAATTGTGTTTATCAGAATAAATAAAAGATAATTGGACATGATTTTACAAATTAATTAGACGTTAATGTAGAAATTCACGTTTATTTTTAAAAAAATGAATTTTGTAACATACTTTACCACACATTGCTGTTAGGGATGCTTTTATTATTTAAAATTAAATGCAAACCCCAAGCACACGCTGACAAATGAATCGACGTGATGTTAATCAAAAGGAAGATAAATGATTTGTTGACAGTAACTCTCAAATCTATTATAGCGCTTTTTCTGTTGTCATTTAAGATCCAAACGATGCACTCATTTTCATTAGGTTCTTCATTGAAAATAACTATTTAGTTAAATATTTTTTTATCATTTCAATATATAGTCAGAAATAATTTTAATTTTAATAATATTAAAAGAAAAATAGAATAATTGACACCACAATGAAATGTTAACAGCAAAAACAAAAATAATTAACGAAAGTTCAAAATTATTCCAAAATAAGCAATCCCCCCTCCCCTTTTGAACGTTTTATATTCAATGAACTTTAGATTTATGTCCTGAAAAGAGAGTACACGTCGGCCCTTTAGTCTCACTCCAGCTCCTGACGGAAATAAGCATTATCTTTTTCAAACAGCAATTTAGACTTTGAACGTCAAGGTTAAATGTCAGTTAGACGTACTGTGTCATGCTAAAGTGAAGTCATTCAAATGTAGTGACCATTTCCTTGTTCTCAAATTTTCCTCATACGGATTATAAAAGGGTTCAAATGCAATTGTAGCGACAGATTAACTGTTCTTTTGATGATGACGTCATATGTTTCCTTGTAAGCTGAAAAAGTATCGCAAATTAAATATCGTTTTCTTTAATAAATAATATCTAAATAATCCTTTCCAGGATTATAATCTTAAGCACTGGTGGTTAACTGGGGGGGGGGGGGTGAAAGTACCACTGAGGTTACCCCACATTACAGACATCAGCCCCTGAAAAATAACTTTAAAAAGAGGAGGAAATGATAGTTAAATTAAAACTCAACAACAAATAATCGATTTTTGACATTAGAGTTTCCCAAACTGTGGAACACAATCCAATTCGCAATGTCTCATAAACTGATTATTAAAGTTGGATGCAGAATTTAACTTTTGTTTGATAAAAAGATAAAGTCGTAAAAGGTATGAAATAATAGCGTTGGTTTGACTGTTCTAAACAATCAGACTATTTTTTAAACTACTGTTAATATGATTATTAAACATTCTTAGTGTGCTTAACAACTACAAATTTCCAACGTAAACTTCAACTGAATGCGGAATGTAAGAGTAATTACAATTTGAAAGTTTAAAAATTGTACTTACGGGTTTTTAACTTTAAGGAATAAAAACTCAATAAATAATTTGTTTCACTTCTCATAACCATTTTAAGAAAATAAAGTCATCTTTTAATTCCTATGCAAACTAAATAGATATTTCTAAGCTATATGAACATTCTGATTTTCAAAAACATAAATATTAAAAATCTTATGAGTCTGACTTTTCCTCAATTTAAAGTTTTTAATAAAAAAAAAAATGAAAAGTTGAATGCAATATACATAGATAGAATGTCTTCAGGAAATAATGATACCTCGATATGCTCATTTTATTTAAGAAACATCTTGAATGGTCAATGCAGATGACCATTTTGAAACTGACGCTGCCTAGACCATTCTTGGACCTGTAAAAATCAACATTTATTCGTCAAACTTTGCTGATCTACTACAGTGATACCACCGTCTGTCGTGAAGAAATTTGGTGAAAAATATAATAAAATAAAAATTGTTCAGATTTTCACAAATAAAGCTTCAAGGACAGCGATTTCTGATAGATATTTAAAAGATTGAAATGGTGTCTTTTTACCTAAATTTTATTTGTAGCCTTCCTTTAAGGTTTCCTCGTGTTAACTTCAATCGAAGCACTCAAAGTGTAATATTTCCATCTGGTTGCTAAATTTTGGCATAATGTTTATTTCTCCCCTTCGAATGTTAATCTCCCATAATGTAAATAGTGTATTTATCATATTTTATTATTGTATTTATATTATAGCACTTCTAAAAGGTCGTTAGAGCAAGTTTATGTTGATTAAAACGGCTCAAGATGGTTCTCTGAAAGGGTGAGGTATAATTATGGTCACCCTGTATATCAAGAAATAATGCACACCGATGCTGTATTTTCGTGAATACACAATTGTTTGTAATGTTTTTATTTCATGAGTTCATATATTCATTGAGAAAACAGAGAAATTATGCTATCAAATGTTCATTTTGTTTCTTACAAATTGTGTTGTTTTAAAATAAAATTGTAACGATCAGAAAAAAGAGGGGCAATGGATCTTTAGCAAAAGTTTTTTTATCGATCGAAATTTATTAATATCTATTCTTAGAACAAACAGTCTTAATAATGTTCGTTATTCTCAAAGCTAAATGCATTTTAACACTGAGTAAAAGTATGTTTTGATCTGCCTTATTTAGAACAGAAGAAACTTGGAAAATATTTCAAGGAAACATTTGTGATTAATAACTAAATAAATTTAATTCCTTTTAAGTGATATTCCAAAGTAACTCAACACAAAATTGTAAGCAGTGTGTATTTAATAGAACTACACAAAAAACAATTTAAAATACCATTTTATTGAAAATATTGGAATCATTAATAAACAAGACTATATAGAATAATGAAAAATAAGCATTTAAAAACAATAAAAAAAAATGTGTGTAAACTTAATAGCTTTTAGACAATAAATCACTGAGTATATAGAATAAAAAACAACTTCAAGCAACTCTTAATGCATGAAATATATAGAAATTATAAGTTAATTGCATTTTAAATTAAAACACAAATTTGTACTATTCTGGAACAAGTGGCATAGATAGAAATGTATTTTAGTTTTATATCTTCACCGAAATGGTGAAGCTACTAGCGAGAATATTTTAGTTAACATAACACCATAAATAGGAAGAAAAAAGGGATGTTGTTGAATATGACTCGGGTGTAATTTGATATTACTACTTTTTAAGGCTGGACACTTCGCAGTGACTTTCTTTAACATCCTAGTGAATTATTTTTCATTATTTTTGTGCGATTTGTTAAGTTTATGTTAAATTGTTAATCCAAATTTATATACGGACATTTTCAAAAATTCTTCCAATGGAGTCCAATGGATTTAAAAAAAAAAAAAAAAATTGTAAATTTATTTTCTAATATTTTTTTAAAACTTTACACTTACCAATAAATGGGAAAATGTCGTTTAAAACTGTTTTTAAAGATTTATGGCAGCAATTATTGCGAATGAAGTGAATTATTGCGAAGAAAGAAACACTTAAGCAACAAAACACAATCATATTTAAAATATAAGAGGGTCAAAGATTAAAAAAAATCGAAAATCTTTAAAATAATCACTAATTTTCATAATAATTTTAGTAAAATTGATTTTATAAAAATTCAATTTCTACCTTTGAAGAACTTTCAGCGGTCAAAACTAAGTAGCACAACTGCTGCTCATCAATTAAGATACTTGAAAAGTTCGGTTCTACTTTTATGGCTTATACGTATTTTTACGTTTTGTTTTTTCCCTAGGTTTTAAGCCTAAGGATATTGTTGTCAATTGGTCAAAAATATGTTCCGGTTAAGTCCCCACTTCATGTTTGGGCTTGCGCAGGATGGACTATTTCTGATGGCCTATGGCAGGTGGGACACTATTTCCTGAATCATGGTTAATTACTGTGTTGCATATAATTGCAACAACAGCGCAAATCGGAAAAATATAAACAATAGTTTTCACCGGTAAGTAAAAAATAGTCATTCAAATACATTAATGTATTTTTTTTTTTTTTTTTTTTTTTAATAATATTTATTATTGAATTATATCTAAAATGACCCTTCTAACATTGATTGATCTCTTATAAGGCAATTCATATCATAAATAATCTATTTTAAATTCAGAATAAATAGTATTATGATCTAGAATAAAACACTTGATTTGTATTTATTTAATCCTTGTTTTTATTCGTTTTCAAGGGCATTTGGCAAAGAAATGGGAAAGGAAAGCGAAATTAATACTCTACATCAGGGGTTCCCAACCTTTTTGCACCTGCGACCCACTTGACTTTTTGAGAAATTTTGACGTACCACCAGACCTAAATATTTTAAAAAACGTATAATATTTACTCTTCTAAAAATGTTCAAAGACTTTTTGAATTAAATTCCTGAGAAAACTTCATATTTAATGGTTAGATATTTGTTTATTTATAACTTGCTTATAATAAAGGAGAAATAAAAATATTAAAATGGTATTAATTTACAGTTTTATGTATTACCCATAAGTCTAAAAACATACAAATAAAAAATTAGTACAAACTCAGCAAAGTATTAATCATCATACAAAATATACTTTTATAGTCTTTAGTGCGAAACTTGTTGTTTGCCTGCGATTAAAATATCAACATTAGGAGTAATGGAACTTATCTTCAATCTTAAGTCCTCTTCAACACTTATTCTGCTTCTATGTTTATTTTTTATGTACAAGAGTTCTGAAAATCCACTCTCACACAAGTAACTCGTGACAAATGGCATCAAAAATAGCAGAGCTTGCCGGGAGATCAAAGGGTACTCGGTTTTACATCCGATCCAGAAGTTAATTAAAGATTTCTCTTTAAAATAATCTTTCATTGAACTATCTTCTGTAAGATCAATAAACCTTTTTTTTAGTTCACCTGAAACCACCGTACCACCTGAAACGTTCCCGCTTACCACCGGTTGGGAACCCCTGCTCTACATGTTCTCTCATTTAATAAATAAAATAATTACTCTATTTATAACTGGATAATTTGTTTTAGATATGTTTTATTTAATCTATATTTTTATACGTTAAAAAAAAAAAAAAAAAAAAAATGGATGGAATGGAAATTGAAACAATAACTCAAAATGCTAGTGTTCTGATCTAAATTCATTTAATAATGAAATTGCTGATTACAAACGGCAAAGTTTATCAGTTTCTTTATTACTTACGTACTTATTTTAAAAACCAAGTCTTTTTTAACTGTTTGTTGGAATTTGAAGTCCCACCAAACTGTCAAAAGCAATTTGTATTTCTGTTTTTAAATGTAACCCTTCAATTTTAGAGAGAAATCGTCTCTCCTCTTGCAATCGCTTAAAAATACTTGTACTAAATTAAAGAAGTTTATTTTATTTTAATTTATTTCAATGTTTTTATTAAATTAGGAGAAAGTGAAGTGTTTATGTGTCAGGAAGGCACGAGTTTCTTCATAGTTTTCTAATTCTCAAATTTCATTTATAAGAATACTCGTTATTATTTATTGTAAAACGGATTCGGATTTTACTCTACACTTGTTTAAATGAATTGTTGTATGTTAGAAGGATTTATTGAATAAATGTTAAACTGATTAAATTTGTTTCATTAGCATATAATTTTGTTTTAGTTTTTAAGCTAAAATGTTACCAAAATTAATCCAGTTGGTTAATTTTATTTTACAAAAACCTCCAATTTTTATCAATTAATGTACTACAATTAAGATTTTTTCAGAGACTCACTTTAGAATTAATGGAACAAATATATGTATTTGACTTGCATAAAAAAGTTTCAAAACCTGTATCTTTAAATGCATAAGTTATAAAATAATATTGAGCATGAAAAATTAATATAAAAGTTTGCCTTTGAAACTTAAATTGTTTTTTCTATTACGTTAGTTATAGTATAAATGAATTTGGATTTTGCAATCTTATTATTACTTATTTTCAACTGGTTTACTGTATTTATTCAATTATCTTTTATTTCTACTTCTAAAATAAATATACTTTTAAAGTCTATTTTCATTTGCTTTCTGAACTCTAATAACTTGTAGATGATAATTTATTTTTAAAACATTTAATTTATGTAACTTAAAATTTAAAGAATTAAATTCAAATCAATAAAGATAAAACACGTTTACAGATATCGACAGTAACTAATCTCAAATGTTTGTTTCAAATATACAAATCCTATACTTAGAATTATTTTGGTCAGTTTTATTTATTAGTTAAACTATTTTCTTCAAATATGTTTTATTCTTATTTTTGTTTGCTTGCCAAATATCAAAAGTAACGCGAATATACCATAAAGATCGAAGACAATCCACATCGGCAATGCAAATTCCTCCATCCAAGCATCTAGCTACCGCGGTGGCTCATTACCCCAGCGTTAAGCAGTATATCCAGTTGTTTATCTACACTGTTAAAAAAATTTGTCCACCATGCACCAAAATTTGGTTCCCATTTAGCTGCCACCAACATTTGGTGCTTAGTTTTGCGATTTAATGGTGCTTACGGTCCGAGGTTGCACCATTAAATCGTGAAACTAAGCACCAAATGTTGGTGGCAGCTAAATGGGAACCAATTTTTGGTGCAAGGTGGAACAAAATTTTTAACAGTGTAAATCGATGATTACGATGAGCTTATCTCTACCTCTTTAACATTCTAGATTCAATTTGATCAGCAAGGAAAAGAACACCTACATGCGATGAGACCTTTTTTATAAGAGACACTAATTAATAATCCATGACAAAGCATTACATTATGAGAACTTGTAAAAGAAAAGAACATGAAGAGAAACACAATTTTTACTGGATTATAACATTTAGTTAATAAAATCAGTATTTTTAACAGACATTATATTTCTCTTTACTAAAAAAAAGTAAGGATTTAAAAGAGTTGCCGCTGTTTCAGAATTTTTCCGATGCGCGTACTTCTTTGTCTCACAGCGCAAAAAACTATTGAATTTGAAATTATGAAATTTTGCCTATTCGTAGAGACGTGTCTGGGAAATCTCCTGATAAGAAAAATTTAGAGATGCTTTTGTTTTTGAGTTAATTTATGTCAAAAGTTAAATATTACTTTTTTTTTCGCATGCGAATTCTCTTTCAGGGAAAACTAATCCTTGTATGAATCTAATTTTTTCAAGGCATGGAAGAAAATGCTCTCACCACCTTTTTTATATTTCAATGAAATATTAGAGTTGTTAAATATCTAAATATAGAAAAAAAATCAATTTTAAACTTGCGCGATTGATGTTTTTTTTTTGATAAACAGTGGAAAAGTTTCGAAAAAAAGAGATTACTTTCTTTTCATAAATTATAATACGACATAGACCAGATTATCAGGGTTCGATAAAGAAAACCAGAACTCAGATTGTTTACAAATATACCGAAATTCGTAACAATATATATCATATATTATTTTTATATACAATATATTAATATAATAAATATGTAATATAATAAAGTTATTTGCACTAAAATCTGCAACGAGAAAATTCAGCAGATTTTTTTTAATCATTCAAGAGTTAATATTTTTTTAAGTTAATTGTTCAAGAGGTTTCATTTCAACGTTACTTACTTACGCTACTGAAGCTAAAAGCATATCCATGACAGCAAATAATCCAGATCATGTTGAGGAACCTCATACCGTAAAAATACAGAAATTGGCCATTAGTCTCAATGGTGTCCCCTAAATTTTAACCATTTGTTACTACACGAAAATAGTTGATGAAAGATTTGAAGTTTTCTTTCCAGACTGAAAAGTATTAAACGTGTTTAAAAATAATATTCTAAAATTAGGACTTGTACTTAACGAACACAAATTTTTGCAAATAAAACTTTACTAGTAATTTGTTCGAATTTTAAGTAAATACTTCAAATCAGACAAAGTTTTAAACAATTCTACCAACATAATTTTTAAAATTCTGAATACTCCTGCTACTAACATTTAAGCTGTAAAAAATTGATTAGGAAAAAAAATCAAAATTTCAATTCTCTTTTCTTAAAAACCAATCTATAGCCAATGACAATAGAGCCTACTATTATTACTAGTTTTTAAATTATTTTAAACTTGAGAAAATTAACTATCAATATTTCAGGGTTTAGGGATTGAATCCATTTTCATGCTAGGTGTACAATACAAATAGAAGTTTCATTTGGAGTTGGGTAGTGCTACAGTACCGTAAAATATGTTATGTTAATATATCTATTACCAAACTATATATTTTCAAAGATGAGACATCTGAGAAACTCTCAGTTAATAATAACCTAATGCACTACTAAATAGCTCAGCAATCCAGAGGAAATTGAAACTGACAGATATCTTCAGACCATTCTAGATAACAATATCAAAAAGATAATAAAAGTATCTTAGTTTAATATTTTATGCTATGGCCCTTATAAAACTATAGGGGTTTATTCTATTCCACTAAAATATTTCTTTTCTATTTTAAATTGAGAATTATAGTTTGCATTCAACCATGGTTTATATTTTAAAAATAGTCTAACTAAATAAATTTACCCCTGAGATTAACTTTCTATCTAAGTTTTTTGCAAAATGGTTACTTCACGAGTTAATTTGTTTCTTACCTATTCTAAAAATAAAAAATCATTTTTGCCAAATCGAAAAACTCAAAATCTGGATTTTGAACTACATAGAAAATTCAAATTTATCAGCAATTACTCTCCAATATAGTTGGCACGAAAGGCAAGAGTTCTAACAATTAAGTTATGATATCGCCAAACAATTTAAAATCTGATTATGAGTTGATGTACTGTTTTTTTATTAATTATATAAAATACTTACCTTTTACATGTTTATTAAACTTTTCATGATGATATTTCTTAACTAAATTTGAATCAATATCTGAAAGCAATCTATCAATGTGATTTTCCACTTTCTTATCAATAACTTCATAATTCGAATTCTCGCACTGCTCCCAGTCCTTATCACTCTTTCATTTGCCACGAAATTTTCGTTGGTGTCTGTTTTATATGGTTGTTCATCGGTTTGCGATGTCGTCTCTTCAGGAATTACATCTGGTTCCATCATTCGTTTTGTCAATACACTGTCAGTACACTGTGATGGAAGTTCCGATGGCAACCAAAGATAGGTACAAAATAATTATACCACTGAAAAAGTACAGAAGCAGTGAATTTCCAAACTTCAGGTTTTTATTCATTTGTAGTTAACTTCTTCGTTTATATCAGAGGTATTTATCTCGTTAGACCTCAATGGCAAAATGATAAAGTATAAAGATTTTTTAGGAAATTGTACAAGGAAAAGAATTAAAATCTATAAATTCAAAGAAAATTTTTGAGGGATATGAGAAGTTAATAGAAAGATATTTATTTAGTTAATAATTGTAAGTTTTTATAGGAGATTAAGGATACATTTTTAAACTGAGACCTAAAATATTAAATCGCATATTAATAAAAACAGCATTTAAGCTATGCTGTAAATTCATCAAAATTATTATAAGAAACATTTGAATTAATTACGCAATTTTCACTTTTAAAACAGAAAATACACTTTATGTACATCTTTACAGTTAAAATGTCCCTGATTTCCATTACATTTAGTAAAGAAAAATGTGGAGCTTTGTTTAATCATATTTCGTATGCATTCACGAAAAGTGAAGTTTTTCAGTTTGATATATTTTTCTTGATTTTTGCAATGACATAGGGTAAAATAATTACACAATACTGAATAAAACAAAATTTAATAAATATAATATCCAATATTTAAACTCTAGGTCTCGTCATTCAAACTTTACTAATACTGTAACGTTTTTCATGAATAATTATACCCACATCATTACGTAAGCCCCAGTTGATAAAGATTTGGAAGATGGCTGCCAAGTCATTGATGTACTAGTAAAAAGATATTCCACTTCATCTAATAATGCTTTAGTTACTGTAAATACATAAATGATTTAAGAAATGCAAAAAAATTTTAAAAATGAGTAAACTTTAACAGCTAGTATAACAATATGATTATTTACAATTTTTGTTAGTTGCATTAACATAGTAACCGTTTTAGTACAATTTATTAAATAACAGTTGCCTTGTAAATAATTGTTACTTAATTATGCGTAAAAATATTAAATTATTAAAATTGCCATGAAGCATCTGAAAATTGAAAATAATTACATGCATAAAAAATTACAATGCATACAAATTCCCTTTCATTAAACAAAAATTAATAAAATGCTAATTGAATATTTTGAAATTGCAGAAAAAATTTAAATTATATATTTTTCCAAATGGTATTTAAATGGTGAATCCCTTTTAATATTTGTTTGGGTAAATATCATGCAGTAAAGAAATATTATTTTGTATCGGATTTTGCTTTGAATTTGGAACAATTTCAAAAGGCTAACAAGTTAAATTATTTTAAATTAAGTGATTGCAGCAACAAAATATTTTCTAATTGAATTTTCTTTTTAAATATTTATTTAAACAAATGATTTTTAAATAGTGGCATGGTGAAACAAATGTCTCCATCGAAATGGTATAATTTGAAATAATTATCATTTCCTTTTTCAAAAAATTAATTCGATAAAAGTATTTCTTAGAGGGATATTTACCATTTGTGTGGTTCAAATATTCTCTGAATTCCGCAACAGATGCAGAAAACTCTCACGAATCTGGAAAATAAGTTCCCACACTGAGGGGCACCAACTGAAATATAAGTTAATTAATTTATAATTTAATTATTTAATAACTAGAGTGAAGATTTGGTAAAGCAATCAAGGTGGGTTAAAGTGACCATCGGAATTTTTTGCTGGAGAGTGCATAGCCTCAAAATCAAATTGTTAAACTGTCTCAATAGATATCGTCAATATTGCCAGTAACCTTCAGTGTAAAACTACGAGTAGTATTTTCGTTGCGAAAATGATGAATTTCAGTACGAATTTTGTAATAAATCCATATGCAGTAAGAGGTTTATTTGAATTTTTCAAAATCTAATTTTTTTTAATGTTTCTATTTCTATTGTTTTTTTTTTTTAAAGTACATAAAAATTTTAACGTATTATTTGGAATGTACAGTTAATTTTTAATTTTTTTTTATTTTATTACAAAAATCTGCATCTTTAACTTGTTTGGAAAGTTTAAAATTTTACAGATATAATTTTTCAAATTGTTGTATTTCTGGTAATAAATAGATTAAACTTGGTCAAGCTCTTTACTATTCCAATTACTATATAAGGTTAAAGTAAACAGACCCTGGCCACTTTTCCCGATTTATTCGAGTAAAGTGGCTATTTTGCATAATCGAGGTAAATCATATTTATACCAATAACTTAATTATACATAAAATAAATTGTTTTATGGCACTTTTCAGAGATTTTCAGGAACATTTTATAATGTACTTGATTTAAATGATCTTGTATCAATTAATTTCCTTTGGGATGGTCAGTTTATCCACCCTTCTATATTACCTATTTTTAAATAATCAAGACATTCTATCTATTGATTTCCTTACATGTTTTCTAATATTCAATGTCATCTCCAGGCTGTAATATTTTTCATGAAAGTCCCCACCATCAGTATTTGGTTTCGGAGGAGCATAAACATTGACGCATTCAGCATAATCTCCCCACCTCTTGATATTGCCACTGAAGACTCCACTTTCTGGTTTCCCGTAAGCATCAAACACTAAAATAAAAAATTTATTTTGAATTATCTAGATAAATAATATTCTAAAGTAAAGATCACGATCGAAATTAAAATTATATTTAACAACTTTATGCGAATATAGGATTTAAAAACATTACTATTTGATTGCAGCAAACCTGGTTTTTCTATTAAAGCTTCCTTTTTAAAAAAAAAGATATGTTCTGTATTTGGAAAAGATTCAGTATTTCTATCACCGTTATTTTCAATCTACAGATAATTTTTCAAAAATTAATATTTTTACAATTTTAAAACAAAATATGAAATAAAATTAAAAATTAAAATAATTCCAATATAAAATTAAAATTTAAATCAAATTAATTGGAATATAGTGGAAAACATTTTTTAATTAAATTAATTCAAATGTTAAATTAAAAAATAACATGTTGATATATATTTATCTGACAGAAGGTCAAGTTTACTATATTAATTAAAATGAAGTACAAAAAATGATTATAAATATTCATACTACAATTTTAATTTTGAAAATCGATTAATTTTGAAAATCAATTAATTTTCTATCTAAAAATATTTTGTTACTAATTTAAAAATATGTTAAATATATTTTTCAGTGCTATTTATGATTATATATTAATTACATTAATTACTCATATTTTTTAAAATTGTAGTTTAATTGTATAGTATGGGTGTTAGTTTTCAGTATTGTAATTATAAATAAATGCTTAAAACATATTTTAAAAATTAGTATTACATATGACTTTAAAATCGCGCAAATGAATGTTTAATGGACCGTAATTCAGTGAAAAAGCATTGCTACTGTTACTTACTTCCCGGTATATAATTGTCTATAGATTGTTTCGAATGTATTTCAATCTGTATCTCAGTGTTCGCGTGCTCAGAAGCATTTTGGCATGGCTGGGGCATGGTGTTCTGCCAGAAACAGCGAATATTAACGTTGAAGAGTTATTTTGTGCGAAAGCCATATTCTCATATCATTTAAGAGTTTCGCAGAAATATCTTGATGCAGCAGCTAAACTCAGTAATTCAATGATAGAGCTGAGTTGAATACGAACCTCGTAACAGCCATTTTTAACATCAATACCGACTCCGCAAAGTCACCCAAAACCAGGTAAAATGAACACGCTTTTGTGCTTTGTGAAAGAGGACGTCGTAGCACCTAAAGTTTATCCACTAAAAATAAAAGTCAACATTTCAACTATCTGAGATAATTTACAGTATTTTAAATTTTTAAGCTTATACTTTTACACGCAGGTAAACTTTGAAGTGCGTGAATCACTCTGTATTTCCTTAAATATTTTTAAATAAGGTAAAAACAATCTATTATGAAAGATAGTTAGAGTTTTAAGCAACTTTGCTTTAATAATATATTACTCAATAAAAAAAATAATGCTAGTTTATTTATAATCATAGAATGTGTTAGTTTCGCCTAAACGGCGCGGGGGGAAAAAACAGACTATTTAACAGTATTTATATTTAAAAAAAAACATAATAAATATAAACAATTTATAAATTATTAAAAGCTATAATCAATGAATGTATATAATAACAAAAGCACATAAGAAAAGCAAACACATATATATACATATATATATACATAAACATTTATTTTTAAATAATTAATATTTCACTTACTTTTTATTGCCCAGCCATCTATTGACTGAAAATTTTGAAAAGAGAGTTTAAAATCTTCGATACATTTATACGAAGCTTTCTGTGTTAAAAAGTCAGCTACTGCGTATGAAAATGTATTATTGAAGAATTTATAAAAAAAATGTAAAAACAAACTGAGCACGAGTTTTATCATCATTACCACTCACTAGGAAATTATTCGTTGTTTCTATACCATCTTGATTAATCAGAGAATTAACTTCTGTGATTAGGTATAATTTAGAAAAAGGTATAATTCACAGGAGTTTTGTGAAATGCTTGGCTGCATTGAACAGTGTCGCCATTATAAGAAATGGAAATAAACAGCTGAATTGCTACAATCTCGTCAGGGGATGATGTATGTACAATCTCAATCTCCCCCATTTTACTATTTCGCATAAAAAGAAAATACATTTTTTATCAGAAATTCACAAGCTAAAACTTATATTACAACAATCATATTTGAAAACTAGAAAATTTGCATTTTTTGGAAGGGTGTCGAAGGGAAATTAATTAGATAGGTATCGACTATCTTGTATTTTGCTCAGCACAATTTTCAATGATAAAATTTTACATAATACTTGCTTATAGAAAAAATTAATACCTACTCAGGGTAAATCATTGAGATGTAAAAAAACACGTTGTAACGTTGATTGGAGCTGTTGGGATATACTACACTATAACATTGTTGTATAAATATCTGGACTACTATGAGTTATCCATATCCAAAGAGGTTTTTACACTGCCCGTATCTCAACTTAAACTGACTCGCGTTTAAATTTCGAATGGAAAAAATACACTAAGAAACTCCACTCTAGGAAACTCCTACATTTGACTTAAAGCCACCAATTGCAATCTTCATTATATCTATTTTTTAAATCAGAAATTGCTGGAAACTTATTTTTATCACCAAATCCAAGGCCTACAGCACGTGGGGTCCAAGGCATGTGAGCTCCAAATAATGAATTCAGCAGTTCTTAAAAATATTGTATATTTTTCTCAAATATGGCTAGTCAAACACTTTGCACATTATTATTGATAAAGAATTAGAGGAATTTTAATGCAGAATAAAAAAACTCCCTTTTTTAATTTGCTGTACATTTCTATTGTTGTTAACGTCCATACTTTAAAAAAAAAAAAAAAAAAACTCGATATTTTCCCCGTGAACTTTAACATAGAAATTTACAATCGAAAGGGAAAAAAAATGAACCTAAGCATTTCAATTTTCGAAAAAAAAGCTCATCGAGTGGAAATTGTAAAACTAGCTAAATACTATCGCATTATTTAAAAGGTCAAAATTGGCAATGAAAAGATTAAACAAAAAGGACGTTCATTAACCTCAAAATTTGTTATCAATTGAAGGAACTCTTCGTGTTCGAATCAGGCGCTATTTAATGATCAACAAGAGTTCTTTTAGTATTGATAAGATTACAATATTCAGAACCTTCTTTAACTCGTTTGTTACGAATCTTGTTTGCAATGTTTGATTTAAAGATAAAGTGCATTGCAGAAAATCCTCTAAAAAGGCAATTTTTACAGTCAAACACAGAATTTTCTAAGGAAAACATCAAATGAGACTGACTTATCAACATTTTATCTCCCCTTTTCTTTAGCTAAGATACGAAACTCATCAAAGTGATCAAGTTCTTAAAGCAGAATATTTTAATCAGGCTCTAAAATTATGTATTAAATGCAAAAATAATTCAAAACACTTCGTTTTACTAAAGAGCAGTGATTATCAAATTGTCTGCCACGAAAAAAATACAAGTGTAAAATAAGATTAAAATATCTAATAAATATCTATCTCTATCTCTATACTTTAGTAAAACTATTTACAAGCTTTTTTTTAATCATGAATCATTTATTTATTTTTATAAGTTGTATTTTCAGAACATACTGTATTTGAAAATGATAATCCTTCCTTATTTATTTCAGCATCAATAAATTGTTTACTTAATTAAATTTAGTTATGAAAAGGAGATTTAAATGGGATGCATTATAACAATTATTACTTTTGCCAAATTTATATTAGTCTTAACATAAATGCACTTTTATTAAAAATTATATTTAGCTATTTTATTAAATATTTAAAAAGTTATGATTTTTTTTTTTTTTTTTTTCAAAATAATTTTTCCAATATGTATAATAATTAAACAAAATAACTTAGTGTTTCGGAGTAAAATATAACTTATGAACGTATAGTTTATTCCAAATGTCTGCTTGAAATTTAGTTGCTATTTTTATTTTCAAACAATAATGATTAACATATTATATGGGGCAGTTTTTTTATTAAAATTTGTTTATAGATTAATTCATGCCTGTCAACAAATGAAAGAATGAACAAAAAGGGTCATGAAGTATCATTATTATTTTCTAAGCATTATTTTTTTGTTATTATTTCCATCTATTCGGTCGTTGTTGTTGTATTTTATAGATATTGTTTATTGATCTACATAGATCTTTATATTAGTTTTAACAAAAATTCATTCTTTTTAAAAATAATATTAGCTATATATTCCATAGTGTGAAGATTAATCAAAACATTTTATTTAACTAAAAAGAAAATTATTTGTCAATGAACAAACTTCTTTCTTCGGGAAAATCCTTAATGCTAATAGATTATTAAGAGTAAAAAGTATTGTTCACCAATAGCGTGTTTACCCATAAAAAAAACTTCCCTAAATAAATAATTTAATTATCTTACAGACATAAAGCATGTGACCTTGCTTTTCTTCCAAATTAGACTTCCAAAAACCATAACTAGTTTCTTTCAAGCAATCAGTCTGAGTTTTTGTGATTAATTTTGATGGTTAAGGTTTAAAAATGGTGTTCTATTGTGCGTCAACAGCAGCATAATTATGTTTTCTTCAATCAGTCATAGGAAGACATTTTAGTTAGTGAAAGTGGATGTCTCAGTCAGAGTTTCTTAATGGCTCTATGAAATATTCACATAACTCATTCATAAAAGTTTTCAAAGAAGCTGCGTTTTGCTGGCATTACAATTTTTAAAAGGTAAGACTTATATATTTTTAATTGAATGCTAACCAACTACAACTTCAATAGTGTTAAGCGTTCTTTGGTTTCAAGTCAATAGTCCCGCATTAACTATCCAGAAGTTGTAGTAAGTTAGTTGGTTTGAATGCTCAACGATCTATTTTTTAAAACAATAATCGCTTATAAGGACGGGAGCTACAGCTTAACGTGGATTCCGAACCACAATGAACATCCATTCCTAATCCAGGATTCGAACCCAGCACCTACGGTATGCGAGGCCAGAGGAAGTTGTTGTACGATATCAGTGGTTAAAATTTTTTAATTGTTAGAATTAAATTGTGTTTATCATAGTTGAATATGTGATGCATTTCAAATTTTACTAGCCCTAATTTCTTATTAGTTTAAAATCCCAGAATTTCCAAATGTAAACAAATATCAATCTGAGATATTGAGAGGTAGTTTATGTTAGTTATTAGAGCTTATATTTACTAAGTGTTTTAAAGAATATGTTTATTAAAAAAACATTTGTTTGTAAACTTATATAGTTTCTATATGATAACTACTAACTTAAAAATAAAGTGCTATTAATGTAAAATTATTAATAGCAATAGATATCAATGTATAAATTTTATTTAGCTATCATACAAAAATAAATTTTGTCAGTTAACGTATTCGCTTTATTGATATGATATTCTAATTGGTATCAGATGTATTGTTTTCAAATTAACCACAAATATAACAATTTGAATGTAGGAGTAAGTGAAGCCGTGTTTTATTCAAATTTTTCGGTACACGCATTTGTAAGTTCTGAAATGTTTTTCTCGACTTTTTTTTCTACCTTTTATTCTTAATATAATAATTACTGCACCAGTTGAAATGTTATATTCTGAGCTGTCGAGAGTAATTATACGCATATTTATGAATTCTTACGTCACTTCTTATAGGATCAAGATAACTTTTAACGAAAAATCAATTCAATTTCTCATACGATGTAAATTCTATAATTTTCCACATTTTGAAATTATTAGCTATTTAATGAATTTTTTTTTTTTTTTTTTTTTTTTTTTTTTTTTTTTAAACTCTGAAAGAAAAGGATATTAAATAAACACTAATATTCGGTAAACGCGCAACACAATAATTATATTAGAGATGTTATTTGAAATTTTTAATAAAACACAAATTATTACTTGAAAGGCATACAGATTTGAAATTTAATAAAAAAAAAGTTTCAGAGATCAACAAAAACTTTTAAAAAAAAATTGCTCATTTAGTTGCAAACAATTAATTTATTAAATTTTACCTTCAGAATGGATTCCTGTGACATATTTTCCTGTCCCCCTTATGAATTGATGTCAGAACTGCCACAACTGTTCACAAGAATAAGTAAGAATTAATAGTAACTTGTATATTTTAATATAAGTGTTGCATGCAATATGAGAGTGAGAAAGGTTCAAATTACTTGTATTTGACTTGAACAGCAGCTAAACTTCCTTAACTTATGTGGTCAGATAAATAATATAACCTATAAAAACAGAGTTTTTAAAAAATCCTTCATATGCATTGTCAATTTTTATATTCATTAACACAGCGCCGATATAAAAAATATTTCTATCAGCAAAATTTCCGCCAAACTACATTTCAAAATTTATTTGTTAAAAATGAACGTCAATTTATGCTTTCACATCCAAATATAATTATTCATTCTAATTAAAGTATTTTTATTATTTATTAAAAAAAATGTTGGCAATAGGAAAGAGTTTCAACAATGATCGCTTCAATGCCATTTTAACGCGATTGGATGACGGCAAGTTGGTTGATTAGTACTACGTAAAAGCGACCTTTTAGTGATAGTTGCAGCCACAAAATTTGATAGAATGCATTGTTATCGACATCGCATCTATCTGCCAAGTTTCAGTCCAATTGGATGATGACAAGGTGGTTAATTAGGCCTCCGCAGATTCCGCTCCCATCGACAATCATACATACACTTTAAAACCGAAGTTAATACAAAGGATTTAAAACTATAAAATATTTTTTATCAAAGCGAGATTTTAAAGTATCACCTTTAAGTATTTTAGATATGCATTTATTATTTTGCATTTCATAAGATAATCTTATTTTCTCGATACATTATTTTTCTATTGTCAAACATTAATTATTGTTAACGAATCACATAAAATTATAGATTTGGTACTAAAAGATTGTTATGGGGTTTATTTCTTTTGATTTTAAAGGTAGAGCACATGTGTAAATTGCTAAAATGAAAATAAAGTAAAAAAATCATAAAATTATTATAAAAAAAAATATGGGAAATTTATTTAAAAAATTATTAAATTTGATTTTTACAAGTCCCTCCAGGAAAATATGTAATTTATAAAAGTGTTCCTGATGTTAAATGACATAAATAAAAAAGTAAGAAAACATCATAATAAAATTATATAAAATTAATCCAAGTATAATGATTTTAAAACTGCGTGAGCCATAACTTTATTTAAGAAATTAAATTCACATTCTGCTGATGGAAAGGTTATAAAATATGTTCTGATGCAGTATATTTTAAGCGTTTAAATAAAATTCTCTGTTGTATAAAACCTGTTACATTATTTCCAAACATGTTTTCTTTGATGAAAGTAATACATTACAATCTGAAAATAAAAACGTCATTTTTGTAAGGGTGCATAATTTTCCTCTTGAAAATAAATGTTATTGTTTTTTTCGGAGGCGACAAACGGTTATAAAAAAGTTTTGTTGCACAAATTGTCTGTATATAGTGTAAATAGTGACGTATTATTTTAAAATTATATTGTAATTTATTTTTATCTTATTTTATTTATTAAAAGCGATTATACAGGTTAGAAAAAGGTGGCAACACCTAAAGCAATCGAGCAATTTCGAGATGTTTCTTTTTCGATGAATTGGCTGGAAATTTCAGGATTGTTCTCACGCGCCTGCTATAAAAAGACCCTGTGATCGGGAAAGTTTTCATATTGACTTCGGACTTCGATGAAAGCTTATCGCTTTGTTTACCTATTGGAGTGAGCTTGTATAATCGATGTATTCGAAGTTGTTTTTGCCGAAGCTTGTGTTGAAGCTTGTGAGCGATTACGCTGTTGCCTGTGAATAAATTTTGTGAGTTTTCTGAAGAGAGAATAAATATTTTTATACTGTAAAAACTGTACCATCATTGCCTCAGTTGAAAAATTCATAACAGTGGTGTCAGAAGTGGGGTCAAGTCATCTTGAATGCCGACTACTAGAGGAATGATGGAAGACCAAATGAAGCAGTTGATGGAAATTGTTGCTGGAATGAAGGCCCAACAGGAAACCACCGCAGCCGAAATGAAAGCCTGCCAAGGAACTGCCGCAGCCGAAATGAAAGAAATAAAATCCGGCCAAGAGTCCACCGCCGCCGCAATTGCCGCTACATCATCGGAGATTAGAGTTTTAGCCGCCAAGTGTGAAACAACATCGGCAGTAGTGAATGAAATCAAAGAGGAAATGAAGATAGAGCTAGCCTCAATGGTGGAATCAACCATAATAGAAACTACCTCAAATGTTCTGCAATCCGTGAAAGAAGAATTATTCAATGCAGTAAGAAAGAAAGTTGATGAAAAGTTTGAGGAGTTTAACGGAAAAGTGAACAACTTAGGAGACAAAGTTTCCACCATGAAAGAGGAGAAGGAAAAGTTTCAAGTCGCTGTTGAAGAAAGGTTTGAAAAGTTTCATAACGCTGTAGAAGAAAGACTACGGGAAATGGAAACTCGCGAAGCTGCTACCATTGCAACGCCTAAATGGGATAATGTTTCCACTCCCTTCATTGCGCCACGTTCCACCATAAAAGTGGCCACTTTCGATGGGAGGTCGTCTTGGCGCGTTTATCAAACGCAGTTTGAAATTATTGCTTCTGCGAATGGTTGGGACGATACTTCGAAGGCATTCCATCTCGCAGCATCTCTTCGAGGTGAAGCTGCTGACATTTTACAGACACTACCTGAAGAGAAGCTGGGAGAATTCGTGGCGCTGGCAAGTGCGTTGGAGTTAAGGTTTGGGGAGCAGCATCTAAAGGATTACAACAGACTGCAATTGAAAGTGAGACAGCAGAAGGCCAATGAAACTCTTCAAGAAATGGCGTCAGATATAGAAAGACTGTCGCTCCTCGCTTTCCCTGACTGTCCCCCCTGATGTACGAGACGATCTTTCTCTGCAGTATTTCATCATCGCTATTCAAGATCCCGATGTGCAGCAGGCGGTAAGGTTATCCCAAAACAAAAACCTGAAGTCAGCCCTTGTGTACGCCATGAGAGTGGAAGCCGCACAGCTAGCTTCTGGAAAAGACCGACGATATGTGTGCGGTGCATTAGCCGGGGATTCTTCTGACTTTGTCACCAGTAAGCTTCAAGAACTGGAAAGCAAAATTGATAGAATGATGAGAAGCTATCCCGGAGCCAGGGATCGAAAGACCAGAGTCATTTGCTGGCACTGCAAACGGGAAGGGCATCTACGAAGTAACTGCCTTGATTTGAAAAAGAGAAGGGATAACACTACCACGGAATCTCAACAACTGAATCTAAGAAGATGCCATCTCGCAGGGCAGAAGCTGCAATGTAGAACAGGTGAAGCCTCGACCAGTCGTTTCCACGTTTCATCCCGACAAGGAGGAAACCAGGGTTTATTCGTGAAGGGGGAGATCAACGGAACTCCATGTCGTCTAATCGTCGATTCAGGAGCGAACGTAACGATTGTAAGGACGGACGTGGTTCGTCGCCTGAACAGCCGACTCCTCTACACAGCGCCCTCTGTTTCGCTACAAACTGTGTCCGGTGGTAATATCTCTGTGCATGTGAAATTGGAAGTGGACATTGCCCTTGGATTTAACACCTACAAGCACACCGTTTATGTTGCCGAAATTGTAGATCCGTGCATTCTCGGACTAGACTTTTTGAAGAAAAATGGAATTACGCTGAATTTTGAGAAAAGCAAACATGGAGAGGCGAAGTTCCTTTGCACGATCTAGACATGAAAGAGCTGTGCGTATATCGGATTATGGCTCATGAAGACAATGTCATAGAGAATGCTGAAGAGTCCACATCTATGAAAAGTACCTCTCCAGCCTCGGAAAGAGAACCGAAGAAAGCGACGTTGATGAAACCCTCCCAGGAAGTGGCTCATGTGGAAATGGACAAAGTTAGTGAAGAGAGAATCGACATCCGTGCTCCTGTTACAAGCATCGAACGGAGGTCCTGGGATCTATCAGCTGCACCCGCGGATGATTCGAACGCAATCACAGAAAATCTTACTGAAGATGATGTTCGGTTGAATGGGAGTGGGAACGGGAACTCTCTTTCCGGAAGTTCATGTCCGGAGAACATACGACGTTCATCTAAAACGGAGTTCAAATCTGGAACACCGGCGTTCTCTTATCAACAACCAATCTCAAAATCATGTAACCAGCAAGATGGGGATCAGAAACTTTCACCGCTTTTGTTGGCATACGGGAGTGCAACTCACGAGACCACCGGATTTTCTCCATCTCTAAAGATGTTTGGAAGAGACCTTAGGCTCCCCTGCAACCTCCTCTTTGGACAACCACCGGACACTCCTTCCTCGCCTGTCCAGTATCTAGATGATCTGCAGGCACGTTTGGAAGCCGTACATCGGTTCGCCAGAGAGAGAAACAACATCATGACGGAGCGCATGAAGATCCGGTACGATGCCAAGGCCACGGACCGTTCATTCCAGGAAGGTGACAAGGTGTGGTTATGGAACCCTAAAAATCGGAAAGGACTCTCCCCTAAGCTCCAGATGAACTGGGCAGGGCCGTTTTTGGTCCTTAAGAAGATCAACGACGTCGTGGTGAGGCTTCCAAGAACCCCTTCCTGTAAACCTAGAGTTGTACACTACAATAGGCTAGCCCCATATTATGGTAGAAGTCATTGAATGGCTTAAGGACTTCACTTCCCGAGACGTGCAGTCTTTAAGAAGGGGGAAATGTTGCACAAATTGTCTGTATATAGTGTAAATAGTGACGTATTATTTTAAAATTCTATTGTAATTTATTTTTATCTCATTTTATTTATTAAAAGTGATTATACAGGTTAGAAAAAGGTGGCAACACCTAAAGCAATCGAGCAATTTCGAGATGTTTCTTTTTCGATGAATTGGATGGAAATTTCAGGATTGTTCTCCCTCGCCTGCTATAAAAAGACCGGGGATCGGGAAAGTTTTCAGATTGACTTCGGACTTCGATTAAAGCTTTTCGCTTTGTTTACCTATTGGAGTGAGCTTGTATAATCGTTGTATTCGAAGTGGTTTTTGCCGAAGCTTGTGAGCGATTACGCTGTTGCTGTGAATAAATTTTGTGAGTTTTCTGAAGAGAGAATAAATATTTTTATACTGTAAAAACTGTGCCATCATTGCCTCAGTGGAAATATTCATAACAGTATTTATAATAGCATTAGTTTAGATAACTTAATAATCGCGATTAATCAATCCTTTTAAATGTAGATGGATTAGTATTAAAATGTATGCTTTGTCATAGAAATGTTTGCTTTGTTTCAATTTTCAAATATGATTACGTGCCTACATAATAAAGTTGAAATTTGTCAAGTTTTTCGAGGGGTTTAAGGTATTATTTTTTACTTTTCAACGCATTTTAAAGTCTAAACATATTTCAAAGAATTAATGTTAATTATTGAATTATTGTAAACAAAATACACTAGCTAAGTTACAACTGAGCAGAATGCATTTAAAAAATTAAATATATCTAATAAAATAAGCTTATAAATTATTCTTTGAAGGATAAAAAAAAAGCAATATTTTTTGTAATGTACAAACAGGTGAGTGTACAATTATTTTAATGAAGAAAAATTCTTATCAGTTGAGGTACAGCATTTTAATTTTAGTATGACTCAAACATAAACAATTATAAACTCAAACTATTATTTACTTTTCCGACAATTAACATGTAATTTCAAACAAGGAAATTATGATATCATTGTACACAAAAAAAGCATTTCATATTCATACAGTATCATAATGATGCAAATTTTATATAAGCAATATGGAAATAAGTAAAAGGAAGCATTTCATATTTATTTTATTATGTTAGAGTGAAAGGTAAATTATAAGCCACATTAATCCACATTCGACTTCAAATTAGCAAAAGAATATTTATCTAATATTTAAGAATATTTGAATGCTAAATAAAAATATGAAAAATATTATTGAGTTAACATTGAATTTTTGACGATTCAATAGTGACCCAATAATAATATTTTTCATATTTTTATTTAACATTCAAATGTTTAGCAACAAATCATAAAATGTTCCGATCCCGAAATATCGAAACACAATGAATTTTTTAAGATTCATTGTGTTTTGATATGCATATGATACTTTATGGCAAAAAATTATTCATTAAAAAAAAAAGAAAACTTGTCCACTACCTACGCTAGTTATAATTGTACTTTCTTTTTTGTTCTTTCATAAATTGGAATAAAAGATATAGCTATCATGCAGATTACTTTTGGATTTTTGGGTACTGCATCTTCTATTCCTTTATAAAAACAATTCCATGTATTAATATGTGATTCCGTGGTATCTTGGTGCATCCTACTCCTCTTACAAGCAACCTTCATATGCATTGAAATTTGTAGCTTAAATTTTATTAATGTTGCATAAGTTTTTAAGTAATTATATTATTTATGAAACTTCCAAATAAATTTTGTAAATGTTTTGTTTTTCAGAAATCAACAGTTTCGGTGAAGCAAAATCCTTTTTTAACACAACCAAAATTGTATGGAAGACATCAAGGAAATCAACGACGGTTGAAATTTTAATGATGTAATTATTTTGTCTAGTTTTTACAAGCAAATATACTCAACGTCTACTTATAATTGCAAACACAACATCCATACGTTTTTTGTTGAAAAAAAACAAAAAAACTTTCCTTTAGAAACTTCAATGGTCTTTCTGGAAACCTGTCAAAATTTTGAAGAAGACAGCACAGCTTCTAAATCAGAGGGCTTTGAACAAAAGGACATTCGTGAGATTGACAGTGTTTCATCAAAAATTTTGCAAAATTTCATTTGAAAATATGTACATCTAAATTATGTTACATGAAATATACGGCACTTTCATAAATGTATTTCTTTATGAAGTTCGAGTTTTGGTTTGTGTAATAACGAGCAATCACGTTGGGAAAATTAAATGGTAAATAATAATAGTTTGAACAGTCAGTTCTTTCGAAAACTGTTTCGTAATTTTATGTGCCTGAGTCAATTGTTCAAAAAGTTATTTTAAGTTTCATGACTAAGATTTTAAAATTATTTCTTGTTTCAAATTATACTTCAGGATTGAATTTTAAAACTTTTTGAACGTGAGATTGATTGTATTTCCTCAACGTTTTTGAAAAATTTAGTTTGAAAATGCGTAAAGGTAAATTATCTTACATGAAATAAACGAGAATTTTTTAATGTATTTCTTTATAAAGTTCGAAAACTTAGTTTGTATAGTAACGAGCAATTACGTTGAACAAATGAAAGGGTAAGTAATAATAGTTTGAACGTCAGTACTTCCAAAAACTGTCTCGTAATTTTTTCGAGCTTTATGTGCGAGTTAATTGATCAAAAAGTTATATTAAGGTAGTAAACTGGTAACTTGCACGTTTTTTTTACGTATGTATCGTTTTTTTTTTTTTTTTTTTTTTTTTGTATGGGAAAATAAAATTCAATGGTTTTGTTTTTTTAGTATGGTATTAATGACATCTTTGGGCGTCTAGGGATGAATATAATAAAAAACAATTTTATTTAATTTTACAACGTTTTGTTATTTTTATTATTGGTCAAAGTCGACACCTAAAAAAAAACGTACGTAGCTGGCTCATGTGATTTCAGTTCTTAAAGACATCTGAAATTAAAAAAAAAAAAAAAAAAAAAAAAAAATCAAAAAAAATCGAATTGATTATTAATCTATAGAATTGTCGTTCTCGTTGGGATTAGGATTATTAAATTTTTTCAGAAAATAACAAAAGGTGGACTTCGAAAAATAAAAGAGATTTTTTTTCCAGGTACAAATCGTTCTGTAAAATGGAAAATTAGGGATAGAGAAAAAGACCCTAGTTACGATGAGAACGAAAATTCTATAGATTAATAATCAATTCGTTTTTTTTTTATTTCAGAAGTCTTTAAGATCCGAAATCACAGGGACCAGTCACGTACCCTTTTTTTGGGTGTCTACTTTGACCAATAATAATAATAATAATAAAACGTGGTAAAATTAAGTCAATTTCATTTGTGTATCCATTTAAAATCAGGATGTTCCAAAACGTGGAGAAATGCTAAAAAATCATTTTTTGTTACCGATTGTTATACTTTCATTACCCAATGTATACAGATGAGTAATTGAAAGTAAAAAACGTGCAAGTTACCAGACTACTATCTTAAGTTTCATGACTAAGATTATTAAATTGTTTCTTGTTCCGGGTTATACTTTATATTTATTTATTAAACTTTGGTATTTTTTATTATTTCCTAAATTATTTATACTTTAATGCACCATATCGAAGATAAGATAAATAAATGTTAGAAGGATTTGCATTTTATGAATTGTTTATAATGTATAATTAGAAGTAAATTAGACTAGACTTGAAGCTATCTCTATATTTGGTATTTTGTATCAATTTTAGATGCTTTTTGTGCATATTTTTCGTATTGAGCTTTGTTGCAACACTTATAACTGCAACTAAATATCTCTTCAAAAACCAGAACAACAATAAAATGCATTCCCTAAACGGAAATGTGTTGTATAAGAAAAAGAGAAATCAAGAAACTGCTATTTCTCGAAACCGACGGAAATGCTCATCGACAGCTTTTCTTTCATTTGACGATAAACAACAACCAAAGTCAAGCGGTAATTATTATTTTATGTTTTATAGTGTAAAACTGTATATCAAATATACGGGTGTTTTAAAGTGTATGACCAAATTGTAGGTTGTGGAAGATAAGTCTGAATATTATTGTTATATTTTGAGTGCAGTAATGCCGAGTTCAAGCTTTATCACCGAAAACAAACAAGTAGAAAATAAAATTTGGTGCAATTTCGTGACTGAGACAAAAGTTATGAAGGTTATAACAGGTGTTTTCAGAGAAGAAAGTAATGTTCACTTTAAAAGTCCTACAAGGAATCTTGTGTCTGAAAAAAGCTCTTAAAAGAGAATATAATATGCACTTAATTTGCAGTACATTTACGAAGATTTTAGATTTTTCCTAACAACATATTCTACTACCTAAAGAATACATTCATTCATTAAAACATGCTTATCTTGGACTTTTCTGACCCTGTTTACAATTTGGACATATTTTTGAAGCATCATTTATTTCTTGCCATGATATTGTAAATTATTTTACATTTCTGTAATATGATCTTGAGAATATTTCATTCGTGAAAATTTATATTATGGGGATAACTTTTTTATCATTTCTAATAGTTTTCTTAGATATTTCAGTTTTTTATTGTGTGTTGAATATTTTTTTCAAACAGTTGTAAAGAAAGTCTACTATTTTTTTTCATTAAGATAGTTATTGGCTATAGATTCGTTATTTTATATGTATTTATCTTCTTTGAAAATATCAAATGTATTTTCTTTTCAATGTAATCTTTAAAAATATAAATATTACGGTATTTTCATACATCTTCAAAAGAAATTTTTTCAACTTTCTGGATGATTTTTTCGTAAAGCAAACAAGCTGTACTGTCTGAAGTCTGCTTTTATTCTTTTCCAGAATGGTATGCGAAATACAACACTTTCTTCAATTGCTTCTGTCTCTTAACAAACGGGAAGAAACTTTTTAACACAGCACCGGCAAAAGGTGACTTGCCTTGTCTACATGGACTTCGTTTATTTAGCCAAGTCTGCATTATTTTTTGCCACATATCAGGACAATTATTTTACTCTGCTATAAGTAAGTTCGTCACAAACTTATTGAATTAAGTTTTTATCTCGATATGAACATCAAGTTTAAAATAAAAGGGATTTTCATTTACGTCAGACACTTGTTCAGATCCTTGCACAAAAATTGCAGTTATGAGGAAGGTATTTATGAACATCAAGTTTCACCTGAAAAAGTTGGCCATGCATGTAAAGGTTCGGATTTGAACCACGAGAGATTTGGACTTAATGGAAAAAGTGTTTCAGCAGATGAAATAGCATGTAAGTTACTGTATCAACTTCCTGATAACTACGGAAATTCTGCTATTCAACTGTACCCGATAACAGTAGTCGAAAACTGTATACCAAGGCTACATCACAAGCAAAATCGAAATCAAACTTGAACGACCACATTTTGGCCATATACTCCGTGTGCTTGTTTGGATCCACGGAGGATTTGGAAGTTAATGGAAAAATTGCTTCAGCATATTAAATAGCATGTAAGCTAATGTATCAACTTTCTGATATCTGCTATTCTGGTATCCAGCTGTACCACTTACAAATCATAGTCGTCAAAAAACTGTACTTATAAATACTGAAACACAAGTAGAGTCTGAATAGAATTTTGAACGACCACATTAACAGTTTGCTTCTTTTAAACAGAAGACTTAGTGAACGAATTGTGACATGAAATTTTTTTTTATTTTCGTACTTATTAAGAAGGGGATAAAGTAGTTAATATGTTATTTTATGATGAGGATATTTTTTCGGCAAGTTCCATATCTTTCTTGGCCATGAACAAACGCTTGACGTAAATAGGTAGGTGGGAAAAAATAGATTCATAATTGATAGTATAAATGCCTTCCTAAAAGCACCAATTCTTGCATTGATTAGTTGGCTCAAACACCAAACAACTCAGCCAAACCTTTATGATTTCGTTCATGGTATGTGACCAGTCCGTGCAGGAGGAGTTTCATTATCGGAGAAGCGTACTTGTAAAAGTCGGAAGCATTTTCAATAATATGCTTAGGTATTAAAGGGAATTGAAAAACCCGTAATAATGGATAAAGAAACTCCAGATACTGCATTGGATGTGGATGACCAGTTTGAATAGATTACCCGCCCAAGAAACACAACTTTGAGGAGTAAGGAAACTACATTTATAATGTAATCGGGGAATTTATTTTGATTTTGTTGTTTAAGAAATTTTTGTAAATAATTATTTGGTGTATAGTATGAGTACTTTAAAAAGTCTCTTAATAATTCTAATTTTAATGTACCATGGATTTTCAGAGGACTTGAAAGATCACGTAAATATTCATGATACCTGGTTTTTTCACATAGGGATTCTTTGTATATTTCATTCGGTCGACACTTTTTTCTTGTTAAGGTAAGATTAAGTTTTTGAAATACAAATAAATCCTTGTGTGATTATAATATAGATTTTCATGTTATAGTTATAAAATAGGCTGCAAGAAACCTAATTTTTACATAATTAGTTAATTATTTGTATGTTTCTCAAATTATATTTAAACATTATATTAAATAGATAGATAGGATATTGTTTTCTTATCCTGTCATGCATTATTCTTCTCTTAGAAAATCCTTTTCGTGAATTAAAAATGAGTTTAAGAAGAGTTGGTATTCTAAAATTTATTTTAAAAAAAATCGATTTTAAGTTTATTATTGTTTATTAAAATTTAAATTCTTCTCTTTAAAATAATATCTAATTGGTAATAATATAAAAACTAAATTTAAAAGTGTGTTTAATAATTTTTTGAAGATAACATTTAGAACTATTAATGTACGTAAAGTTTTCTTTAAAATGCGTTTTTCTCAAACCTACATTTTTCTTAAGTCATATACCTTTTACTCAGAAAGTACTTGATATAGAAGCCTAATTCTTCTTCAGTACATTTAGCAGACACTTTTTATTCTACTGAAGTTGTTTTTTAATTGTAATTGATTTACTTTTTTTTTTTTAACCTTTAACTGCTGTAAGCGGTCTGACAGACCGCGAGTCATTTTTTGTGGAATGCTTCCACCCCCTAAAATATCTCATCTTTGACTTTTATATTAATTTTTCTGATACTATGTTTCTTAAACTTTAAACTGATGTTCACAAATTTGTGTGGTGCAGTATGGACCATGTGTTGCTCTTGCGCCAAAAACGTCAAACCACCCAACCACAGCAGTTAAAGGTTAATGAATTATCGTGAAAGTCGCTCAAATTTGTTAAAAAGCATTTTTTTTTTTTTTTTTTTTTTTTTTATTTTTTTTTTTTTTTTTTTTACTAAATAAACCAGAACAAAAAATATTTTAAAAATAAAAACAAAATCTCACTTCAGTATAGACCGATACATAATAGAAAAAAAAATTAAAAATAATTTAAGGTGATAGTTTGTTAAGTTTTTGAGAAAAAAGTACATGAGTAATGAAAAATGTAGTTTTGAGAAAAACGCATTTTAATGAAAAGTTTACTTGAACTAATAGTTCCCAATTTTATCTTCAAAAAATTACTAAAGATACTTTGAAATGAGATATTATTACAAATGAGATATCATTTAAAGGGAAGAATTTAAATTTTAATGAATAATAATGAACTCAAACTTAAATTTTTTACAAATTTTAAGGCACGAACCTTGAGTGCATTTAGCCTGCTTTAGCCTTCTTGATTAAAAAGAGGCCTTGTAAACTGCAGATTGTGAGCTAAACCTTCAAACTTGCACTAAAAGCCAACATTTAATAGGTACCCGATATCACTTGCTAGCAGGGCCATAGACAGGGGGGACCAAGCTAACGGGACACCCCCCCCCCCCAATCGAAATTGTGTGAAATATTGTTTTACCACTTCCCTTCTTTTTTTTCTGTTTAACTTGTCATATGTGTTTAATCAAATCTTCGACTATTACCCCTCCCCCCCACCCGAAAAACAATCGTGACTATGGGCTTGCTTGCTTGCTAGTAATACCTGACCTGGTATGTCAGTACAAAAGTCTGTCTCGCATTTCAGCTAAATGCTAGTGTTTGAAGAGTGGCTTGGCTTGTAAGTCTAGATGACAACATCTTTTGACAATAATTCGGAATGTGGAGGTTTATTCTACCCCTTCTTAATACAATAATATTATTCAGTAAAAAAATTATGTTTTGGTTCATCCGTAAATGATGATTTACCCAATCATTATGTGCATAGCAAAAATTCCATTTTCTGTTATAAGTACAAACAATTAATCATGCACAAACTGTTGCCTTTTAAACAATATCTAAAATATCTAGTCTAATAAATATCTAATCAATTTCTAAAAAACATAAACTTCTAGTATACTAAACGTTATTATAGCTTAATGGAAATTTTTGTTTATTTTTAGTGGCTTGTTAAATGCTCACTCTTTCTTTCAAAATGCAGCAACAAATAAAAGAAAGTCATGGCTTAATTTTTATGCTCATCGTTTCATTAGGTATCTATATTTTTTTTTTATTCTCAATAAATATGTTAACTATTATTTAAGATTGTTAAGTTAAAATCAATAAATGAATGTACTTTTAGTAATTAATGTACTTTACGAGGTTTGATCAGCACAATCAAAAATGTATGTGCGTAAAAATAATTTTTTACTATGTGCACGAGATATTTCCAAAATAATGTAGTTAACATTTTTTTTTAAACAACTCTCATCCATCATACATGTATACACGTAAGAAGAATCATTTATTATTTGCACGAGATGTTTCCAAAATGATATAGTTAACATTTTCTTTGAAAAAACCCTCATCCTCACCAATTTGATAAATGAAACTTGAACTTTTCAAAATCGAGTGAATGCTATTTAATTTATACCAATCTGAGGTTCTAAACAAAAATTCTATTCTGAACCTCGGAAAATTTTCATGGATAAAAATAAACCATTCCATGAACCATCACTATTAATAGTATGAATAGCAAAACAAATAATGTTTAGTCTATGGTAGTACATGACTTTATAATTCCGCGCAATTATATGTCCATAAAAATTATAGTTCAAGTTACATTTCACGTCGGTAGTTATGACAATCTTAGTCCCAATTCTGTGCCAATTTAATCACTACGATAAATGTTTATAATCGTATGGGATTATGTGCACTCTGGTATCATTGAATCTTATTATACAGCTAATATTTGCTGAAAAATCGCAATAAAATTATGAAATTTTTTTTTACAGAGTGGTTAAAATTTGACTTTCGGTATTCGGAGGCTAGTAGCTATGCTTCTACTGAAAGGATTTTAATGAAATTTTAAATACGCGTTATGTAGATGATGCGGCCGAGGTTTCCATCGAAAAAAAATAGTTTAAAATGTTGCCAATAAAAGCGCTGTACTGCAAATACCGTATGCAAGTGAGTAATTTCACTTTTAAAGCGATAAATAAGGTTCGGAACAGGTCCTCTGGATGTTGCACCGAGAAGAGAACGACATGTAACTTAGCCGGCGAATGTGGAAGAATTTTCAATTGCAACAGTTTACAAGCTCTTCAAATGCTACTGTAAAGTGAACGCTCAATAGCACGAGCACTGGACATTCTGAGGGCAATTGAGTGCATAAAGTGAACACTCAATAGCACGAGCACTGGACATTCCGAGGGCAATTGAGTGCATAAAGTGAACGCTCAATAGCACGAGCACTGGACATTCCGAGGGCAATTGAGTGCATAATTTTACGCAAAATTATAAATTTGTACCCTTACAAGATCCATTTCGTGCAACATTTGAAATTGTACTCTGTACATCTTGATTTGGCCTTGCGTTTTTTGATGAGGATGCAAGTGGATGAGTTCTTACTATCGTCTATCTTATCGTCTAAATCATATCGTCTATCTTATGATGCTCATTTTCATTTAGATGGTGTTGGGAACACACAACATTGCCGCATATGATATTCCACCAATCCTTATGCTGAGCAACAACAGTCGCTACATTCCCGATACAAGTCTGGGCACACGACATGGCGGCATACATCACGACATGGTCTGGTCAGTAGGCTTGGGCGATGTATCGATACATCGTCCAAAACCGGTGTGAAATCAACATCGTCAAACCGGTGTCACTATTTTCGCATAACCGATGCATCACGATCTTTTTTGACGAGAGCACGATCCTTGCCTAGCATTTCAAGGACGAAGAACCGTTGATGCCATGATTGATGCGCGGGGTTTCTAAGATACTAAGAAACGTATTGAAACCGTCGACACCGCGCCGTTTGAAACACGATACTTCAACACATCGCAGTAATCCACCCTGCATATGCGCGGTGTCTCCAAGACTGTACAGAAACGTACTGTAGCAGCTAACACCGCGCCGTTTGAGACGATTTCCATTTGCTGGGGCAATACTTCATCCGCATCGTAGTAATCGTAACCACCTTCGGTATGTGCGATGTTTACAAGATTGTATAGAAACAAAGCGCCACATACGGCATCGCGCACTTAATCTCTCATACATGTTGCATTCGCTTTTGCATCCCCTCCCTTTTGAAACTTCTTGTAAAGTTGGAAAAAAGTGCACATTTCAAGGGAAAAAGCACGTATGACATTTTGAAATTATAATTCAGTTTTACAATGTGGTTTTTTTTAGGTCTCGCGTTTATTTCGTACTTCGTTTTTACAGCTGAGTATTGAAATTTCGAGGTGGTTTTCATGCGCCAGTAGTCTAATAATATTAGAGATTCGATGAAAGATGTATTCCTTTTATTGCTTGAAATTTTTTTGTATTGTTCTCTCAACATCAGATGTAAGACTTTGATATTCTATTTTTGGAATTCAATTGAGTATTTCCTGGACTTTTTGTGTTTCATTTTTTTTTTTTTTTTTTTTTTTCTTTCTCTTTTCTAGCTTGGAAGAAATAAAATATAAAATTTTTGTATCTTTAAATCTTTTAAATTAACTTCAGGGTTTTTTTATCCAAAATTTTTACCCTTTGAGAGCTTTGCTTTATTACTCAAGGGGATTGCTGTATTCTAGCGCAGTAATTTCTGTCTAATTCTTACTCAGTTAAGATAATCAGGTTATTTATTACTATGATGGTTTGTTATATCTGCCAAAGTCAATATGAACTAGCGCATGGACGGATCACAGTTGTTTCTCTAGTTTGATTGCTTAAATACTTATAAACGATTTTTTTCCCATTTACGTTGAATGATTTTCTCTTCTGACTCGTAAGGAAATAAATGTTTTATAATTTTTTTTCAGTTTGTACAATTTGAATAAAGTTTATTTCCATAAGACATAAGATTAATTACTCAATCCAACTTTCTTCTTAAAAATGAGGAAATGCAGATTTTTTTTTGGCCCAAAATAAAGATTATTAGAATTTTAAATGTTATGCATTAATTTTATTTTTATTGTTTAATAGTTATATTGTACTAGTAAGTAATACAATATTCATTATAAAGTATGTTTTGTATTTAATAATTAAGAATATCCAATAACTAAAGTAACATGTGCACTGCCATGAAGTGCACTTGTCTCCCCCCCCGTCTCTTTTCATTTATAATAACAAATTAGCTAAGTAAGCATAACTTTCGGCTATATAGCGTGTTGTGAAAACGTTGTTTTATAGTATTTTGTAAAAAATATATAGTTCACATCGCAATGTATCGTGACATCGTGATGTCTGCTTCCCGATATATCGCGATGCAGATGCCCAGGCCTACTGGTCAGCAAAGATCCTTGGATTTGAACTCTTTTATGACTTTTGGCTACGGAGTTTTCTCAAAGATCGCGTTTATCAAGGACGTTTAACTAATGAATCCTGAGTTAGGCATGGATGTTCGTTGTGGTTCGAAATCCACGTTAAACTGTAGGTCCCAGCCTGATTAGCCGTTGTTGTGAACAAAGTCATAGGTCGTTGAGTATACAAACCAAACAAAAACTAATGAAGCGGACTTGAAAACCACAGCATCGTTTGCCACGTCTCCATCATTCCAACTAATACTTTGCGTGTGGTCGTTGTTAAAGCGACTTTAAGTTTATTGTTGACAGTGGTGTAGTGTAAAATAAAAAGGTATGGGAACGCTATGTCGCGTCGTTACAAACGTATATACTTTTGTTTTTTTTTCTGTGTGTGTATGGGGGGGGGGGGAGTGGAAATTACAACTAAGAATAAATAACTTTCTATATTTTACTTTAATAATCTCAAAACAGATAATGAGCTCCTCAAAACTGAAAAGAAAAACGTGTGTTTAGAGTTTTTTTATTTAAATATCTTTTTAAAACTATTAAGTTATCTGGATTTTTTAACAATTTGCTTTGCACAACCCATTTTAACAGATTGTTTGACACTTTATAAATGGATTAGAAGATATTTTCAAACATATTATTGACACAATTTTTAAATAGATTTTTTGCAACAATTTTCAAACAGATTATGAACAATTCATTTTAAACAGATTATCAACAATTCATTTTAAACAGATTATTTACATGATTTCTTAAACAATTTTCAATCAGAGAAATTTCCATAAGAGATCGAGTTTCGATTCAAACCTGATGGCTGTATGGTTAGAGCTCTATCCTCGCATGCCAAAGGTGCTAGGCATGGATGTTCGTTATGATTCGAAATCCACTTTAAGCTGTTGGTCCCTGCACGATTAGCCGTCATTGTACATAAAAGTAGGCCGTTGATCGTACAAACAACTAACCAAATATAGACTCATCAATTGATAGATGTACATTGTCATCAAAATCACTACAATTTAAAAAATATCGGGAATAATTTCCTCCCCTTACCGCCACCACTGTATTTAATGTTGATTTTTTTTAAACTTGGGAGAAAAAGATTTTTTTAAGAACTGTTGCTACATTTTGGAATAAACTCTGCAAAAGCTGTAAATGTAAGATTTCCCAATCTCAAACCAAAAAGCAATTTACTTTTGAAATTTTAAATTCATTTTCATTGCTTTCTCACTATTTCACAGCCCGATTTTGATGTATTGTACCCATTTGCAAAACCATTAGCAATTTTATATTAAGAAAAGTGAAATATATAACCTCAAAGCAAATGTGAATAGATTCAATATCATGAGTTTCGGCAGTATCATTTGTAGGTTGCAAGGAACATTTTTTCCCCCAAACTTTGATTTTTCAAAACTATTTCCCTTCTCACTATGACAAATACAAAATCTATTATTAAATAGCACACAGTTTATTTTTCCTGTGAATTTTGCCCTTTTCTCCACTTTTATAAAAATTCAAGTAACTATTAGGGAGGGAATAAAAGCATCCTCCCATGCACCAACCTGAGGCCACCCATTTCCATTATTTTTATGTATTGAGTTAAAGTAGCAGGAGTAACAAAATCAATACTGTTTAGAATATATTTTGTCATGTTCAAACAACGTATCAGTTTGATTTTCCCAATACCTGGCAAGCCAATATAAATGCATAATTCCGTAATTTCAAAACACGTGGGTAATATAAAAAAATGAAAAAAAAAAAGTTACACCACTTTTGTTGAGAAATCGATTAGCGTTCCCGTTAAAATTAGAAAAACATTCATCAAGGAAAGGGCGCAAAGAACTGACAATATCGGGCAGACCGCAGTTTTGGAGAGAGTTGGCGTCATTTTGTGTATGAAGAACCATGCAACTTTGAAGTCTGGAATTCATCCACAAATATAGAAGATAATCTGCATTGGATGAATTATAGTTCTAATGAAGAAGTATTGAAACATTAAACCAAGTAGGAGAGGGGGGGGGGCGGGGGGAAGGGGGTGTCGAGTGCATGTGTTGGATTGTTGATGGAATGGCCGTGTGAGTTAGTTGCCGCGCCTTTTTCAACTTGCTTGTTCAGCTCTGAAGCTGCTGATCGAAAACAGCAGCATAGTTCTCAGGAAAGAACCTTTTCGTTTTCTTTCTTGACTTTGCGTTTAATGAAAAGATAAAAGAAAGAAAAAAATTAGGTGAGGGAACGCCGTTCCGCCTTCTAAAAAGGTAAAGGATCGCCGTTCCCACGCGTTCCCGCTCCACTACACCCCTGATTGTTGACCTGCAAGGTGTGCACATACGTAGTTGTCACAGGTGTGTAAATAAATAAAATATTCAGTTGTTCTTTGATTTTTAAAAAGTTATTTTGCTTTTTACATCGTTACAGCGTCCCCTATCGGCAACACTTCACACTATTTTTCTTCGATGGAAGCCTCGTCCGTATGATCTACATAACATGTATTTAAAGTTCCATTCGGATCCGTACAGTAAAACCGGAGCTACGAGCCTCTGAGTATCGTCAGTATATTTTTAATCACCTTTTATAATGTACGTATTTAAAATATTGATGGTGATTTTGCTGTTCACCATGTACAATTAATTTTAAATCAACAATTACAATAAATTGTCAATAGTTTACTACAAAACTCAAAATAGGAGATTGAAATTCTATATTTTTTCTTCCTTTAAGAATGCAACTTCCGTAACTGATTCTCAACAGCAAACATTCACTATTGTTTGTTTGTTTGAAACCACCGACTGTCTATTTCTGCCACTTATAAAGTGCTTAACACAACCAAATACGTCTCGTAATTTTGAGCATCTAGAAGAATAAGAGGTCGAAATCTTCTGGTGTAAACCCCTCTCTCCGACCGCACCACACCAACGAGAGGACATTGAGGCCACGACAGATTTAATGTGCACCAGCCCCCATTAGGTACACACCGATATTTGGCGGATGGAGGCTCGAACCCACAACCCTCCGGTTATGAGCTCGATACTCTACCGCAAGGTTATCGGGAGCCACACATTCACTGTTTATTTCGATTCTAAGTAAACAAATCTAATATTGTTAAATTGCTTGCAGTCGGATAGTCTTTATTGTAAATAAGTAAATTGTGCATATGGGGTATTCTCCTTAAATATCCGCTTATCCTCTTATTTTAGGAACATTTGGGCAATTTTTAGGAATCCTGAGAATTGTATCTTTATGAAACTATTCACTGTAGTTGAAATCATCCTAATCTTACCCTAAGTACACGGAGGGAAATACATTTATTAAAGGCTCTGATTGGTTGCGAATTCTTTGCAGCCAATCAAAACTTTCAGATAGTGTGCTTTCATCCGAGTACTTTGTGTCAGGCTACGGTAATTTCAACTATAGTCATAAGATAAATTCAGGGTGGTTATAAAGAAACTTTGCCTATATATTTATCTCTAGCGGCCGTTCTGTTCAACAGATCGAGATGAGGTTTCAGGTATAGTTATTTTGAGATAGGGAGCTCGAGATTTTGTGAATGACAACAAAATGACGTTCATGGTTACGTTTATAGTTACAGAAACTTGAAATTTTCGAATGATAACACTTTTTCCTGTCGCAAAATGCTCAGCGCATGCGAAAACCCTAAAGAGTGTTGGAACGGTTTGCATATCATAAAAAAACGGATACATTATGCATTCTCAAAAAACAACTCTGCAGAGGCAAGACTCCAAACACAGAACGCTGCTCACCAGATATTTAGCACAGAAAACCGATAAAATTGCTATTGTTGGCACCCATGTGAACTTTGGCCTCAGTCATATGCAAATTTCTAACTTACGTCCCAATCGTGTTTTTGTTTGCCGTTGCAGAGGGGTTTTTTTTTTGTGAGTGCATAACTCGTCCGTTTTTTGTGATACACGTACCGTTTCCAATGCTCTTTAGGGTTTTCACATGCGTTGAGCATTTTGCGACAGGAAAAAGTAGGTGTTGCCATTCGAAAGTTTCGAGTTTCTGTAACTATAACCGTAAACGCCATTTTGTTGCCATTCACAGAATCTCAGCTCATACCTCTGAATAACTATACCTGAAATCTCATCTCGATCTGTTGAACGGAACGGCCGTTAGACGTCCATATATCGCTAAGTTTCTTTATGACCACCCTGTATACCACAATGTTAGTTTTCAGCTTAATATTTTTAAATAAAATAAATGTTTTGTATGGTTACTATTTTTGTAGAATGTAAAACTTATTTTTTTTCACGCTTAACATAAAACTTATACACATAAAAATAATTTATTTAAAATATTGATAGAATAAATATTCAAATGTCTCTCAATAAAACAAATTAATTAAGACATCTAAATTTAGGTTAGGATGGTATGGTATAATGACATTTCACCATATTTTAGCAATCATAAAGTAAAGAATAAGAATAAATGTTTCGAGATAATTCCCCAGATTGTATTCTGAATATTATTCAGACATCTTTAAATAAAGAATTTATTTTTCAGGATTACACCTATGTATATGATAATATTAGGGTTTTATGCAATCATTTTCCCTTACGTGGGATCAAACTCGCTTTGGTCAACGTATCCCGGAGAGCAAATATGCAAGAAGTATTGGTGGCGTAACTTGTTGTATATCAGTAATATATGGTCGATCACTGAAATGGTATGTAATTTATACTTTAAATAATTTAAAATTCAGTTTTGAATGGTTCACTATTTAACTTGAATTTTTCTTTTAAATTTCCTCTTGAAATATATAAAGTATAATTTTTTTTTAGTGTATGGCTTGGTCTTGGTTTCTGTCCAACGATATGCAGTTCTTTGTAATCAGTCCTTTATTTTTAGGAACTCTATGGAGGTACGTCATCATTCACTTTTTTTTTCCTATTTTGAAATTTTAATTAGATTAATTTAAAATTACGAAGTTCCAAGTTACTTCATAATAGTTTTTTAATCCACAAAAAACATGCTCAAAACTTAAGTCATGTATAGTTTATGTGAAAGTATTATACAGTGTATTAAAAATGAAAAGTACATATATCAGTTTTTTTTAATTTAGTTTTTTTTTTTTAAAGTTAAAAATGAACCCTCGTTAAACATTATTCTTTTTTTTTTAATTTTTATACAACAATTCTCCTTAATTTATTTTATATTTCATACATTTTCAATTTATTATTTTTAGGTGGCCAATGTTTGGAATCTCAATCTTGGTTATGCTTCTGAGTACTACAGTTTTAACTAATTTTTTTATTACGTACCATTTAAATTTACCCAATTTCATTCTACACATGTATGAAAACTTGCAGCATAGATATACCTTCAATGTATACGTAAGAAAGTAAGATAATACAGTATGATAACATTACTAATTTTTATAAAACTGCAAAATTTATTTTGAATTTTTTAACTTCTGTATACCTAATAATACTAAATTATATTAATACTTTAATACTGAAACAAATACATACATCTATTCAATACTTGTAATGTACTTCTGTTCTTCTTTTATCGCATAAATAGTAATAATAATATACCTTCACTAGCATACTAAACTTTAGCATCGATCAGTTTTTCTCTAATCTTTTCAATGAAGAAAGTCAGTCACACAATATTCACATCAAAGAGGATGTTTTTACTTATCAATGACAAAAGAGACAATAGATTTGAAAGTAAAAATATTACAGGGATGTTTGTAAAAGAATAGAGAACAGTTAGTGCGCAGTTGCACATCCTTGTCAAAAATTAAACAATTCTAAGAGTTGGTCTTTAATATAGATATAATTTTCTTTAAACAATTTGTTATATTGCTCTGTATTCTCAAACTTAAAAATAAGTTCTTTATGGAATCCGGTAGCTCAAAAAGCCCATCATACTTTCAAAGCTATTTTTCAAGTACATAAGTAATATCGTATTAAATTTTGCCACAGAGCAATTTTTCAAAACATTCCACACATGGTAGATGAAATATGTATCATAAGAATGCTCTGGCATACACATAGAAGCAATATTCACATATTTTAATAGTTTATTCATGACAATGGTGTAAGGAAATATGTCATAAATATCAATAAATAGGAACTCGAACCAATATTTTAGTACTTTGGACTTGTATAGAACTAAGAAACATGATTATAATTAACAATTTTAGTTTAATTGCATCATACGCTCAAGTAAGGCTCAATATGGCAATTCACCATACAATATTCAATCAAGTAACTGAGCTGCTCACTTAAAAACTCTAACCGAAAAACTAATGCTTAAATTTTACACACTTAATGTATTACGTGATTTAGATTAATTTAGTTTATAATTAGTGATTTTTAATAAGAAATGTTAAATTTATTTATAAATAAACAGAAGTTTAAGTTGTGAAATATATAACCAGCTTATATTTGCAGGATTATCGAATACTACGATCAACTGTATGTAATGCCGTACATGAGAATAGGCCCTTACGTGATAGGGGTGGGCATGGCATACTATTTGTTTAAAAGAAGTCAGACAAAGCAATTGAAAATTAGCTCAGTAAGTCTATAAGTTTGCAATAAATTTTTTTATATGCTTATACAATATTTTCCTAACCAAAACCTCAGTTTTTTCTTTAAAAAAATACGTAGTGATTAGAAGTATACCAGAAAAATGCAAAGTCACTAATTGTCTAGAAAGGTTTTTTTAATTATATTTTTCAATAAAAATATTTTCAATTTAATGTGTTGTATGTTTTTGAAACAATTATTTTGTAATTTATTTTCAGATGATTCTGTATTGTGGATGGGCTGCTTCGACCTGCTGTATCATATATTCGATATTCGGAGTTAGTCGTAAGAAACCATCGATTGTGGAAGCTTGTCTGTATAATGCTTTAAATCAAATATGTTTTGCTAGCGTTATAGCGTGGGTTATATTCGTCTGCATTAGTGGACAAGGAGGTATTACAAACATACCATTTGTTATGCTTTACATACAAATTTTGTAAATACATTAGAATAATACAATATGTTTTGAGGTGTATAGTTATTTTTCATTTTTTAAAAGTAAATTTAGATACATTTTTTTTTAGTCATAAGGATTTTGACTAAAATGGACCATTGAGAATCAATTAAAAACCAGGGATTACAATAATATTTTGTCATATGATAAAAACAATAGGGGGATTCGCAAAAAGCGAATTTTCGTGTAGAGAATTCTAACACTGTAAGTCTGATTGTCGAGTATAGAATTCTAATAGTAATTAAACTAGCGTAACTTCTTCGTTTGCAGTTCTTTGTCCATTACTCAAAAGTAATTTTGATGAAAGAGACTCACCATGCGTAAATAGCTGCAATTTCAGTTCTATCACGCCCTAGCTAACAATTCAGAGGGAGGTCAATTGTGTTCGTTTGCTAATTTTAATCTAATCTATAATCTTCAGATCGGATATTTAGTCGAATTTTGGCATCGAAATATTGAGTGTAAAGTTGCTCTAACGTAGTCATCTCTGTTATCTCTTCCGCACGGTCGAGTGAACTCAATAGCAAGTTTAGCTTATCTTATAAATTCTTGAACATGCCATGGAAAGTTTAAATATTGAAACTTAAGCTTAGTTCTACTTTGTAGAAATTATAAAACATTCTTGGTTGCTTTTCAGTATTAGTGGTGAAACAGGTTACATTTCTCCCACTCAAATGAATCACTCTGTTTCGTGACACATTTTATTGATGGAAGCATAAAAGTTCTAAAACAGATTTGTCCATCACCTGTTGAGGTCTTGCTCTCAATATTCTCCTGTAATCCAACTCTCGTATGCATGTATCCATGTCATGAAAAACAACTTATTTTCTAGATACAGAAAGACACGTTTCTCTGAATCACAAGATACAATTTTTGTTAATGTTGTTTAGTAAATGGCTCCTTTATCCGACCTTAAATATTTTATCGGCATTCGTACGTCAGTAAAATACTCAACTCGAATCAGGCAGAAGCATTCATCTTTAAAGATAAGAGGTGGATGGTTTTTTAAAGAGAAATGTTAATGTTGGATTCTAAGTTAAGAGATATTACTCTGAAAATAGGATCAGTTCTTTCAGCAAACATGATTTTGCGAAATGATAGGCAAATTCCAAGGTGAGGTATTTGAATAAATGTTGAATATGTGCAACATTTATTAAAATACCTCACCTGAAAAAACCAGAAAAAAGAGGCTTGGTACTTATTTTTAGAACAGCAGTGCGTCTGTTTGCATTCTTTTCACAAATAGTTTTTTATCTTAAGTATCAACTTATCATCAAAACTTGGCAAGTTTAGGTCAAATTAGCGAATTAGTATCTTAACGCACTATTTTAATAATATGATTCTGTTATAAGGCAATTAAAATGAACTGGTTTCTAGATACCAAAGGTTTAAAGATTATATTTGTAATATTTGAACATTAAAGTTATATTATGTCAAGCATCAGTATTACGCAACTTTCCCTTACTTTTAGAATTCAAAACTTGAAGGTTCTCTTCTTTCCGTAATCGTCAATAATTTTTAGAGGAAATAGATTAGCAGTAATTACAAAGTTAAGTCGCCGACCAAACGGTATAGTGGTTAGCTTGCTAGCCTCTAGACCGCGAGGTTGCGGGTTCGAGTCCCGTGTTAGGCATGGGTGTTTGTAAATGTATGTTGGCTTGTCTAATGATGAATGTTTCGGCCCATTATAGCCCTCGTGTTGCTGACGGCGCCAGATAATCTGAAAACAACCAACCAACCAACAAAGTTAAGTCTACGACAGATAAATATAATACAATAAATTTGACATTCTCTATCGTACTTATTCATTTTCCTCTTTCTCAAATTATGTTGTCCATTTTTATTAACATAAATATATTTTATTTTGACGTTTCTTATTATATAATTATTTGCTAACACAATATGCACCTAATGTGCAGTTTATGGTTAGAAAATTTATTATTTTTCTTAATGTGTATTAAAATGGTTTATTTAATGAATAATTTCTATAAATTATGCCTAAAAGTATCCTACTCTGTTATAAAAAAAAAGTTTTGTAGCAAATCTATCGGTACTTTATATGAGTTCATTCTTTTAATGAACTAACCATTTATTTCCACCTTTTCTATTTAATTTTAAATACACTGGCCAACCTTATCACAGTAACAGTATTAAGATACCCATATAAACGTACGATTCTTTAAAAATCCTCTTCAAATCGATAGGTTTTTTCGGCCTAATGTATAAATCCTAATATCCCTAATGAAGTTAACCCAGGTAGCATAGCAGTATTGGAAAATGACAAAAACAGTGGTTCTATGAAAATTGGTCAATCCATGCCGAAATCTCGAGAATTGTTCCAAAATACACGATTTTTTAAAAAAAATAACTATGAAAAAAACCATCACTAAACATATTTTGTTACCCCTTTATCCTTTCTTATAACACTATATTTCAATTTCAATACTCTGTATTAACATTTTAAAACTTCGAGTGTATTTTACCCAGCATTATGCGAGATTGACCAAGAACCGTAGAAGTGAGGCGACGCATGGATATTTTCTTTAAAAGTGGAGGGACGCGTCGCTCCACGTCTACCCACTATTCGCACTGATTCCAACATGACGACGACAAAAAAAAAAAAAAAAAATTATATATATATATATATATATATATATATATTTTTGTTTGTGATGATTATTTTATTACTTAAAAAAACCAGGTTAAAAAATTTTTAAATTAGAAAGATTGGTCTTTGGCCAATCTCAATGTTTTAAATTTATAAAGGCATTAGTGATCTGAACCTATTATCCCAGTGCTCGTTTAGGGTTTGTAAATAATTATACAGGGCGATTAAGTTCAAATTTTCAACTGTGGGTGTGGAACATCGCACAACTTTCATTTGCACTTTAATACTCGCTCCATTTAAATTTGACATGGGTAACTTACCGTTTTCATGTTCATGGTTAGTTTGATAATATTTTCAGTGATAGTTATCACATTTGCATTTGTAAACAATAAATCCACCAAATAGAAAAATTGGTAACATATATTTTATGATAATTATTATACTATCCTTTCGAGTAAGGGAAACCGTGGAGAAACAGTCGTTGATAGGCAATGCTCAATAGATATAAACTTTCTGCAAGACATTAGTTTTTCAACTTTATGAGTCGTAATCGAATTTTTACTGAAATTTCGGAGATGAGGATGTTTAGTATAACTTAAAAGCAAGGTCCGCTTTCCGCACAAGCCAACAAGTCCAGGCTTGGGACCCCGAAACTTTCAAAGTTGCTGTAGTTAAATTGAACCCTGTGTCATTTTTATTTATTTTTTCCAAGTTCGTTTTTAACTTAAATAAACTATAACTTTAAACTGATTTAAAGCAGCAGTCGTTAAACAGTTAAATCTTTTAAAAAAACATGAACTTAGTTCATGTTTTTTTTTTTTTTTTTAAAGATTTAACAGATTATTCAAGTGAATTACATTTTGGATTATTTTTTTTATCTTAATGCTTTCAACTATTAAAAAATAGAGTTTGAAATTAGCTGAAATCAAAGCAAAAGTCGCGTGACCAAAACCAAATAAAAAAAACCTTGACGTGTTTACGCATAGATACCATTGAAAATCAGAGGAGGAACCTCACTCCCTCCTCGTCTAAAACAGGTTTTAGACTGGTTCATCATCTGCGCATTGACGTCACACGCAAAAGTAGCTTTTTTTCCACCAAATCGCAAAGTGAAAAACTAAATATTTTTTATTTTTTTTTAACTATCTATCCGAGCTCAAATTTTTGAAAGAATGGTATTGTTTTTCGAGATTTTTTCTCTACATTTATTTAAAAATAAAACCTAAAAATTCCTCATTCTTGTATGGTCTTAAAAAAACCAAAAAAAAAAAAAAAACCATACCCTTTGTCAAAATGATGATTTTGGCGGTATATATATCGATAATTCTTATATTATCCTTTCTTGTCAGTGAAACTGAGCAGAGAAGAAAAAACGATCGTTGATGATGTATCCTCAAGGAACTGTGTTGAAGGCGTTGTTTTTCAACTTTTTACTTCATTAAAGCAGTTTTATGAGAATTTCTGGAGTGCCGACGTTTAGAAAAGGCATTACCACAGCAATTTTGAACAAAATTGTTAGAGCCGTTTTTTAGCAAAATTAATGAAAAACATGATTTTTTCAATGGCTGCTACCATATGCGCATGCGCGGTTATGATGAAAACCCTAATGGTAGGTCCCTGTGTCATCACCAACCCGCACACCAAATTTGAACATTGAAGATCAATTTGTTCGGGAGTTATGCACACACACATACACACACTCACAAATTTACACACACCTATTATCACACCAAAATTACACCACCAAAAACACACACCTATGTCGAATGGATGTCATAATGTTTCTATTTAAGGCTAGTAAAATTTTAAGGAAGTAAAATTTAAAAATTCATGATATTAACATCCAACATACAATATTTATCATTCCATTATAAATATAAATTTTCATGCATCCACATCAAAATATTAGAGTAAATAAATATATCCATAAACATAAAGTTTCATCAAAATCTTAAGAAATATCATGTTTGATTATGTTACCAACTTACAAACTCTTCTTTTCTAGGTGTTATTAACCGAATTCTTTCATGTAAATTTTTGTTACCACTCAGTCGTTTAAGTTATTGTGCTTACCTTATTCATCCAATCCTTATGTTTGGATATGTCGTATCATTGGATGCCCCGTTTGAGTTTTCTTATAGTGCATTGGTTAGTATTGGCCTTCCTTGAATAATTTGTAACTAAAAATTTAATAATTAACAATAATTATTAAACTGCCTATTCTTGTTGATTTTAATATTTTTATTTTTCATCATGAGTAATATTGATGGAGCTATAATTCCATTGTAATATGAACAGAAATCATTCACCTATAGACGCAATACGCAATAGCATGTTTGTGAAAATTTAAGACAAAACAATCGCATAAACTTGCCGGATTTCATAAAACTGAATTTACTCATACAAATTGCTACTAATAACTATCTATTATTATACGCTTATTATAAATATCTCATTTAATTTCAATTTCCAGAATAGTCTCAATTTCTGGTACGGTACTAAACTTCATACACTTCTTTATTTCCAATCAGATTAGAGCAAACTCAAACTTTCGTTAAATCTTTCATTTGCGTTTTTTTTTTCTATTGCATTACTTGGTGATAAAATAAAGAATTTTAAAAAGTGAAATATTCATTCATCATAGAATAATGAAAAAAGCAACCACACCTTGTACTTAGCTTATAAATTGTATCTAATCATCAGAACATTTTATCATCATAAAATCTTAATAGAAAGCAGGCCAATTTGATAAAACAACGGTACAGCGGTTTTCAGTTTAACTCACCTCTTTCTTTAAAATAATAAAATTGATATCTCTACACTTACAACTTCATATTTTGCTTTTAAATTCTAATATCATAAAGTTCTAATGGAAAAGGGACTATTTGATATGGAACCCGATTCCAGTTTAATTCCTCTTTTTTATTAAAACAATAAAATTTATAAGAAAACACTGAAAAGTTTTATGATTTTTGTTTTTTATTAATAGAATTGATAGATTTGCAAATAATGCAGACAATTAGCACAACATTTTTATGAAATATTTTTTAGGTTATCAATGTACTTTCATTTCAGTTTAAGACAGTGTTAACTTAGTTATGAACTCAAATATTTTTAATTGCAATTAAATTGATAATAATTAAAAAAAAAAAAAAAAAAAAAAAAAAACAGTGCATGCGTTCAAAAATGTGGAATTATTCATATTCCAAAGCAGTTCATCGTTGTACCATGTATCAAATCGATTAAACTTTTTATTTTAAGGGGTCTGGGACTCAAAATTCTAAAATCATAATTTTTAAAATTATTTTTCTGAAATTTTTTATGTTGTAATGTATGATGCTTTGAGATTAAAAAAAAAAAAATTAAGTTTTTAATAATAAAAAAATATTTTTTTTTAAAAAATAAAAAACTTAAAAATTTTGATGTTTCCTAAATTCGATATATCCAACAAACTTTTATAAGAAATCACTTCATTTTTCCATATAATTACTTCTTATAATTCATATCAAAAATTGTCTTCGTAATTTTTCAATAAAGTAATTGGGAATTTTTTTTTTAATATTTTGTGCAAAAACTGTATAAAATCTATAGTATGCTAAGATCTAATAACTTTTTTAAAAAAAAAAGTTAAATAAAAAAACATAATTCTTGAAGGCAAATTAAAGAAATATATATGACAAATAATTTTGAAAAGTTTCATAGATTTATAACTAGTAGTTTTTATGTTATATCAATTTAAACTCAAGAAAAGAACAAAAAGTCATCAACGAGAAAAAAAGTTTCAAAGTTTCAAGAGAGAATATCTGAGATACAGTTGTCATGTAACGAAAACTTAAATATTTCAAGTTCTACTAATGATAGAAACAACACTTTTATGCCATTTTATTCTAAATTATTTGCATTATTTTTTACTATATTATTATTTATTTTTTAAATTGTCTGAGTCCCAGACCCCTTTAAATTTTTTTTATAGATTTTCCTTGAATATACTGCTTCAATTATTAGTTCAAAGAATAATATGAAAAATACAATACTTTAACAAATACTTATTACCACTTAGTACGTTGTTTAATTGGAATTTTCTCTTTTCAGGCAGTGCTGGTTTGTTGCCTTACAGCGGGATCTTTTGTAGTTGCTTTAATAGTTCATTTAACTTTAGAGTCCCCTATCATCAGAATAATGAAACTAACGTTTAACATATAAAATTATACGTTAATAAATATCAATTTATGTATAACTTTTATTTATTTTTGAAAAGCATCGTGATTTGAAAATGATATCTTCATTACTCTACAGAAATATGCAGCTATACTATATCCAGGCTCTTACAGACAAGATCACATATTCGCGCTCAGATACTTCTCCCAATTTTACTATTTTGTTTTCAATTTACACGGGAGCATACACTAATGAGTCAAAATGAATAATGTCACCTGAACAATAAGTTGCATTGTGTTTGGATTAAGTATGAAATCTACGATCGAAGTAAATGCAAGTAAATATCCTCAAATATAAAGAGTTGGAAGTTTTTTTCTGACGTTAGGTATTCAAACAGATTTTTACTGTAGTTGAGGTGTAGCAATATATTTCCAATTTTCATAGGAAATTAAGCTAGATGTAATTGATTTTGCTCTCAGCTTAATTTCGAAATGTTGTTGGTTCGTCTGAAACCAAAGTTTTAACGTAACTGCACACGAATAACTAATTCTCACAAATGTTTCGTGGAGCACTTAAGACTTACCTTTAAGATCAAACAACTATGTTTTGGAATTGAATTCATTTAAAACATGTTCAGTTGTTGCGAATGTCGATCTAACTCGAACTTCTTAATTCCATAGCTAGATAACTTTCCTTTAAAATGTATTTGTAACACACACATTTAAAAAAAAAACTTCTGAAGTTAAATGTAGGAATTTTAAATTACAAAGAGAATTTTGTATTGCATTATATCGCAAAATCAATATTACAGGAAAGAGTTTTAAAAATGGAAATTTTCTAACGACGCTTTGTGATATCCTTTTATAAATTTAAATATTTTTAGTAGGATATGAAGTAGAAAAGATCAATTTAATATGCGCTCTTTCTTCCTTAAAACAACAGTTAGAACTAAATTATTCTGAAATTAATAGCAATAAAATTATGTTACCTACAAAATAAGGAAAAAGTAGGATGATGAGTATAAAAGATTCTCTGCGATATATGGGCTATTTGTTTTGTTATTTTCAATTGATTCTTATTTATTTTAGTGAGCTAAAACCGAAAACAATAAGGTAACAATAAAAAATTTTGTTTTACCTCGAATCAAAAGATATTCCTTCCAATGAGAATATTTTTTCTTATAAATCATTAATTTACTTTATTATGAAATTTATATCTACATTTAAATGCAAAATCACTATGAAACTATTTATAGCACATTTAAGATCGACAATGGCAATGAAAACTCCTCATTTCTCTCTCTCTCCCCACTGTCTAAGTGAATATTTTTCTACGAAGACTTTTTAATCTATTGCACATTACGCAAACAACATCAGTAACACATACACAAACATTATTGGTATGTCCAAAATTCATTCGTATTCCTCTGAATGGCTTCATTTAATAGATTCAGAAGAAGCCTAAAACGGTTTTATTCAACAACAGTGGTTTTTGCGTTTCTCTCCTTGTGAGTTAAATGAGTTTGAAATAGACCTATGAGATCTCGTATATGGGTCTTCAAAAGCTATAACACCAGGAATAGAGTGTAAAAATGTGTATATCTTGTGTATGCCGATGCCGCTAGATCAAAAAAACTGGATAGAAGAAACACTCCTGTTGTCTATGTTTATGGGGCAGTCAATACACTGAGAATCATAGGAAGATACATAGATGGTACCAAATGGCGGTGAAATTAAGGGTGTGGAATTTCGCACAACTTTCAAGTACCCTAGTCATTCACTGTAATTAAATTTGCCATGAATTGGTGTGATTTACCGTTTTCATTATTTTAAATAATGGCAAGTTTGGCGATATTTTTGGCGAAAAGTATTGCATTGGCAAAACTAATCGCCAAAAGGGGCGAAATGAGTTATATGTTTTTCGTTAAATATTACACTAATTATCGGGGGGGTTTTCCGCGAATTTTATTAAGTTTCGTTTGAATATTACACATTATTCTGTCTTGTAAGTGCATCTGAAAAGAAACAGTCGGTGATGGGGATGATCAAAGAGAAGAGAACTCTTTGTTAAAGACATTTTATTTTCACCTTTTTACGCTTCTATCGCATTTGTACGAAAATTTCGGAAGTGAAAATGCTTACACCACCTTAAAAAATATTACCGCAATGATTCTGATCAAAATTGTTAGAGCCGTTTTTGGGCAATAGTTTTAAAACATAGATTTTTCGATGGCAATTATCTTATGCACATGCGCAATTTTGACGTTAAATTTAATGACAGGTCCCATAGCCACAACTAATGCGTGTGACAAAGTTAAACATAGTAGGTCATTCCATTCGGAAGTTTTGATGACCAAAAAGTGTAGAACTGCACACACACACACACACACACACAAAAAAAACCACTCATATTTTTTGGACCAAATCCAATACTTTCATTACCACTTTTAACACATGAGTACTTGAAAGCAAGAAGTAAGATTACCAAATTACAACTCTATTTGATAAAAAAAAAAAAAAACCATCCTTATTAGATTTAGTTTTTCCTCTTCTCGATAATTCTCGTCGATTTTGGAAATTTTGTATGGTCAATTTGATTTTCCCTTTTTTATTGTTTAGGACTGTAATATTGTCACCTGACTGCCTTATCGTATGTTTTATGGCAGTGGTTTAATAAGTACTTGTTGTTGCTGTTTAGTATATTTTTTGCTGTTTTTCTTGAAGGAAAACCATTATTTTTATAATATATAAGTTTAGCAGTTTTTTAAAACGTTGCAAAAAGTTACTCCAGCATATCACAACAAAGCTTAAAGTCTGTCATCAGTTCAATAAACGGAATGCCGAGAACTGATCGCAACGCAGTTTTCTATTCCACAAACACTTCTAGAGACTCCAGTAATCTTTTTATCGCAGTTGTAACTAAAGTAAAAAAATAGAGATAAAAAAAAATCCCCAAACATTTAGTAGGTGAATTTTTTTGAAAATTACTTCTACAATTTTTTCATCAAAGAGAAATATTTCGCTTATTAAAGAGGTAGTTTACGGGGGAATATCTTTCTCAGCAGCAGGGAAGAGTCCTTTCCAAAATGTATCGGTTTTTAGGGTGCTAGAAAATCTGAACCATCAACCTCCTTCACCACTCTTGAATAGCTGTCCTTATCATACAATATCATAACGTAGTTACTAAATTGAATATCCCCCCTCCCCCCCCCAAAAAAAAAAAAAAATTCGACGTTGAAAAATTACCCGCCTAGAAAAATGGTCAGCCAGAAAAAAGTTTTTAAATCTTATGCGGTCGCATTCAATTTTTTTTTTTTTTTTTTTTTTTTTTGGGGGGGGGGAGTGCATATACTCTGTACACAATGAACTAAATTTGATTATTGAGATAAATCCCCATAGGCAATTAGTACTTGGCAGGCTACAGTTTTATAAAAGTGTGTTCAATATAATGCAATGGGTACAAAGTTGTATATGCTTGAGCAACTTTGTACCCATTGCACTAAATAACTAGTTCAATGCAATCGGTACAAATTAAAGCATATGAAGTGAAATTATTCCGATAACTGTATTAGTCGGCCAAATATTGTTTGTCTATGGGAATTCCTCACAATATTATCAATTTAGTTCATTTTGTACAAGTATCCCCAAAGTAAACATAAGATTTCATAACTTTTTCTAACTGACTATTTTACTGGGCAGGTTTTTATTACAACGTCTAGTGTTTTTTTCGGGGGGGGGGGGAGATATAATTTTTTTTTTTTTTTTTTTTTTTTTTAATTTTTTTTCTTTTTTTGCGTTTGTTATGTTCTAAATGAGTAAGGTACGATCAATGAATTTTTTAAAGTGAATAAACATATCGTCGCTCTAAGCACAAAATGCGCAAACTATAACACTGTTACATTCACATACGACTATTTATATTGTGAACGACAGTAAATATTATGATTAAATATTGTACAGAGTTTAAGGTTTGCAACTCAAATCCTTTTCGCTTCCTTCAATTAAAAATCTCCCTTATCACACCAAGAACTAGGATGTGGAACATCGCACAGCTTTCAATTACACTATAATACTGACGTGGATCTGGATCAACTACCGTACCTATATTTTTATCATTCATTTAGTAAAAATTGACAGTTTGACAAAATTGTTTGCTAAAATTCTAGTATGGAGCACTTATTAAAAAAAAAATCCGCCAAAATGGCCTATACATACCGCCGATATACTTATCGATAATTCTTAAATTATCCTTTCTTTTAAGTGTAACTGAGCAGAGAAGAAAAAACGATCGTTGATGAGGCATGCATGCTCAAGGAAAGAGAACTCTGTGTTAAATGTATTCCATTTTCAACTTTTTACGCCATTCAAGCATTTTTACGCAAATTTCTGTGTTGGGGATATTTAGAACACTTTAAGAGGCATTACCACAGCGATTTTGAACAAAATCGTTAGAGAGGTTTTTTAGCAATTACTGAAAAACATGATTTTTTTTCAATGACAGCTACCCTATGCACATGCGTGATTTTGGCGAAAATCTTAATGGTAGATCCTTGTGTCATCATCAACCCTCACACTAAATTTGAACATCATAGGTCAATTTGTTCGGGCGCTATACTGACCATGTACACACACACACACATTTTGTTTTAGATCACTTTTTTGAGATCAGGATGTTCCAAAACGTGGAGAAATGCATTTTTTTTTTTACCGGATACTATACTTTCATTATCCTATGTACACGTATGAGTAATTGAAAGTAAAAAGTGTTCACAATTAAAAATATATACCTACTAGTTATAACTTAGTACAAAAACATACTAAGGTGTAGATTGATAGTGAGTGCCCTACACTCTCTTATAACACCACAAAAGGTCACCGGTGCGGATATCTTACAATCTAGCCATATTTAATACTTGGGTGTCTTAAAATATTAAGAAGAGAGATGAGCAGACTTTTTAATAACAAAGTTAACAATTTATTTAAACAAATAACATTTTTAGTTTAACTAAACGAATAAATATTTAAGTTGAACAAAAAAGGAGACTCGCCGCTTTTGTAAAGTAAGCACAGCACGGCTCCAAACGCTGGCTGATGTAAAAGAAAAAGTTCTTGTCTTTTCAAACCGATTATATACTTCCTTCTGCTTTTTAAGATTTGCATATACCTTTACTTGTAACATAGTAAAAAAGGGACTTCTAAAGTTCTCCTGGAAGGAAAATATCAGCAGCCACTAAGTCCTCCCGTCAAGCAAAACAGAGTTCTAACTGGGATGTTGGAGAAGCGTCGCTACAATTAAAATGCATACTCAAAAATAAGTACCAATAAAAAGTATGCAAGCAAAAAAAAAAATGCTTGCTTTATGTATGAAATAGAGGATTATCAGCTTCACATATGAATAGATTAAAAAAAAAATGTGTTACGAAACAACTTTCGTTATTGAATTAGTTTGAAATTTACAATTTATTATTGCTTTTTAAAAGAAATTTACGCCATCTCCAGTAAGGCGGTTGCGAAGGCGGCAGGTAATGATCAGAAGGTGCGTGGTACAAAACCAACGATGTCCCTTGATTTTTTAAAACTTTATTTTAAAAGGAAAGCGGAATTGTATCTCAAAGTTGAAGCACGTATTTTCAGAAACTTTGATATACGAGCAATTTGATGGAAAAACTAGTGGTGTAAAACATAGCACAACTTTCAATAACAATATATAACATCGCTCATTGCATTAAAATTGATGGTGTTATTTACTGTTTTCATATTTTCAAACATTTAAATAAAAAAGGCCAATTCGGTGATATTTGTGGCAAAAATTTTTACATGGGAGAAAAAACTATACCAACATGACGAAATTGGCGATGTTATTTGATACACATTACATTGTATTTTCTTGCGTGTTAAACATAATAAAACCAATTGTTGATGTGCGATGCTCAAGGGCAGAGAGCTTTGTGTTAAAAGTCCTCGTTTTCTTTTCGGTCTAGTCAGCTTTTATTTTATTTCTACTGGAATTTCGAAGGTGAGGATGATTCTAACACCTTAAGAGGCATTAGCACAGAGACTTTAATCAAAATCGTTGGAGCTGTTTCTAGCAATTGCTGGAAAACATTATTTGTTCATAATTTTTCATGATTTCACCCTTATGCGCCTGTGCGATTTTGACAAAAACCTTAATGGTAGGTCCCATGGCAACCACTAACCGGCACACAAAATTTGAACAACGTAGGTCAATTTGTTTGGGAGGTATGCTGATCACGTACACACAGGTAGGCATTTTTTCTTAACCATTTTTTTTTTTTTAAATCGGGGTGGTCCAAAACGTGAAGAAATGCCAAAATATCGATAGTTTTTCTGGAGTTATGCTGACTACAGACACTCAGACAGACATTTTTCTTGGTCACTTTTTTGAAATCAAAATGTTCCAAAACGTGGAGAAATACAAAAAAAAAAAAAAAAATTTCGACCAAAAGCTGTACTTTCATTACCCAATATAAACATATGGGTGATTGAATGCAATAAATAAATTTTACTTTTGTTTCAATTACACTGTTTTAGTAATTCAACTCATTTCAAGTATCAAAGTCTCTTCTTGAAATTGAGACGAAGATGTGTAGCCGAAATCCGTCACCCGTTTTAATCATTCCTTACCCTGGCTAAAATTCCCAATTTCCCAATGGCGGCCGTGGTCAAAAATGTTAGTGTAGCTGGAAACATCAAATTTAAAATTAAATAATTGTACATTTTTAAATAAATTATTTAATAAAATGTACAATTATCTAGTTTTAAATTTGATATTTCAGATTTGATTATTCTATTTTCATGCAGCATTGCGCTAAGGATGAATTTTCAAAGTGTTTTACAATTTTTTCAGGACGACAATAGTTTTATTACTTTACTTTTATATTTGCTTGCAGCTGGAAACATGACACTTCCCAACAATCCCCCCCCCCCCCTACCACCATCACCAACCAGACACACGCTATCACCAATCATGTACATTCACACTTAAACTTTTTTTTAAATTATAATACTAAAAATTGGATTTTTTTTTCTGCGCTTAAAAGTACATAATTAGTATTGATGTTTAAGAGAAAAAAAATTTCAGTTTTATTAAAAATTAATTAACATTTAACTCGTTATAATTAGCATATTTTTAAACAGTGATTACTCGAGTTCTATGGGGCCAAGAAAAGAAATTGTTGTTAGAAATTTTTCGGAATATAATTCTTAATGTTATGAACCTCCATCTAGTCTCTAGAATATATAGTTTTGTTTTTTTTTTAAATAATTTTTATCATTCAAAGAAGAAAAAATCGCAGTTTTTCTAAAAACTTTTGCATTTAAAAACCTAGCAAAATTCATTTCAATCAATTTGACTCAGGTTCAAAACATATAATAGTTAATTCAGGTTTGAGTCCGCAAATCATTTTTCAAAAAGATTACATCAAACTTTAGCAATCATTGTTTAAATGAAGTTTCACTTCCCAAAAACACGATTTTGTAGATAATGAGTTTATAATATTCAAATTTATTTTCATAATAAAATATAGTACTTCAAACTAAAAAAATAACTCTCTAGCATTCAGATGATACCATTATTTTGCAAAAATTCCATCTAGAGATTATTTTAAAGCAGAAACTCTCAACGGCAGCTGAAGACGGAAAATCGCTAATCTGGCTGCTACGCTGCGCATTACGAAGAGGGAAGGCTCTATTGGATTCCATTGGTTACTATGGCAACGTCGCAGCCGAAACGCGTTTCAGGAACACTTGGCTGACGTTCGGAGGAAGATCTCCTTGATTGGAAACGTTTCCCCCCCCCCCCTCGGGAATTGAATTTTAAAGCAAGAAGTTTACTGTTTATCGGATTTTTTTACACTTAGCGTAGAAATTGGATCTTCATTTTAGAAATTGTAAAAAATATAATTTTAGTTTTGGACTAATAAATTCAGATGCAACCCGGCTGCACTGGCTGTAGTGCACGAGCCGCCACTGATGCAATATCCTCGATCATTTCTGAGACCCTCGGGAATTTTTACGAGGTACAGACCCCCGTAAGAATTAATTCATACAAAAAACACTTCCTCTAATCAAACTGAGAGGAATAATATATAAAAAAAAAGAATGGTCAGAATATATCAAAGCGTTTAAGCTGTAAGCCTGCCTAAAATTCCCAAGTATCGGGATCATTTCCGCTGTCTCAATCAGAAGAAGGTTAAATTCCGGTGACTTCGGTGATTTCAAAGGAATATTTCACCATGTTTCAATGTTCAATTTCAGCAATTATGCTTCTCTTTTTTGTCTTCTCACCCAGGGAAATACGATGGCAAAATAAATCACGATTCTAGCTGTAATAGAAACTGAACTGTGATTGGTCGGATCGGGCCTAAGCTCGGTTAACATGATATACACCCGCATGTGTCTGCTGACTTGACATCGGACTTGGCGGCGGACATAACCAAGTAGGGCTTGAAATTGGGTTTCTACCATTTTGTATGTATCTGGAATCATTAAAGCAGAAAAACGAAAATAAATAACCTACTTGACTTAACTTTTTTTTTTTTTTTAATAAATTTCCACTTGCCCCTATAAAATACACCGAAATTTAATAATCGTCAGGAGAAGTTAGTTATAAAACTGCTTGACAAAGTTTAAAATACATAAGTTCTAAACAGAAAATACTTTCAGTAAGAGAAGTCATAGAATAGCTTACACAGCTAATGATTCTTAAAGCCCTGGACATCCCTTAAAGTTTCCTACTTCCTGGCTGAAAAAGATTTCGCTACTATGTTATTATTAATTATGCTTCAAAAACATCTCTTTTTTTTTCTGTCTTTTTTGTCTGTTCACCTCGCAAGTGATCAAGTCATTGTTACAGATCATATTGAGTTACAAGATTCATGAACGAATTTCCATAATAAGAAATAATGGATTTAAGTCGTCTTGGTAAGTAACTTTTTATATCACGGCTAAAGTTGGAACCTTTTGTATGTAAGGCTATTTCTAAACTACCGTTCCCCCTACATGACCCGCAACCACTTTTTTTTACGGTCCGTCTACTGCACAGGAGAACAAAAATCAAATTTCGCTGTATAGAATTTATTTGACGAAATTTCAATTTGTCCATAGGTATATATTTGCTATCTAATAGCCCATCTCATGTTTCAAAACAAAAAATACAGAGCATATATACAATAGCTCTCTAAAGTCTTCGTTAACATACAAATTTTAAACAAATACTACATTATAAATCTCAAAAATTAATACTTCAGAATATTTTTATATCAGAATCAGATTTTTAAATGATATCTCTAATTTCATCTTAATAAAACTACATAAAATATTTTTAATGCATGGTTGAACTTTAAAAAAAAAAAAAAAAAAAAAAAAAAAAATCATTAACCTAAGAGCATCACAAAAAAATACCTCCCAAAAGTCTTACATTTGTTTACATGTTAGTATTTATTGTAATATTTCGGTAAATAAGTAATTCGTAACATGTATTTTAGCATTCACAACAGCTTTTATGTGTCTGGGCCTAAATTTTACTAATGTTTTTTTTTTTTTTTTCCTTTTTTTTTTTTTTTTTTTTTCTCCTATAATATCTGCATCAATGTTCCTCCATTTTTGGATCATTACTTTTTTTAGTTGACTTTTCGTTTTAATGTCGTGTCTTCTTACTTTGGCCTCCAATTCTCTCTAAATCTGTTCTTTTGAGTTCAAATCTGTCAACTGAGATAGTGTTTTTAAATTTTGTGGGTAATTATAGGCAACAGAGACGATCTTTGAAAGCTGTGATCTCATATCATTATCTTGATAAAAAAAAAAGGATTCTATCAAGATAGTTCATGATTCCAAATTCCATTACTAAACACCAATTTGTCAATTCCTAATGCTGACAAGCACCCATATACTAAGACACTTCTCCCTCACAAAGTTCTTGGTATTAAATTCATATTTTTATTTCTCCACACAATAGTGTGGCAATTGAAACCAAAAAATTTAAATTGATTAGTTGGTTTTAATTTTCAAATAAGACATGATTCTAATAATTTTCTGGCTTATTTATCACTAGCTAAATACCCGTGCTTCACAATTTTAACATGTGCAATATTTAGGCTAGCTGTGAGGCTTCGCGTTGCGGAAATCTGTCCGCATTCGTGTATAGAACCCAGTTTTTGGCGATTCGCTAGCAGAAATGTTCATCGCTACGCAAACTCGAGCTAGCTTCTTTAGCTGAAAAGTTCATGGACACATAAACACAGGCATATTTCACTCGTTAAAAGTTTCATTGCTATGCAAGCATAAGCTCGCTTCACTCACTAAAATCTAATTGCTACGTAAAGCCTTAATAGAGAAACAAAAATCCCCATTAATATCCCGTTAATACAATAATACAACACCCTTTAAGATTATTTTAACACGTGTTTGTGGAAAGCAAAATTAGAGGCTAAAACTACTTATGTTGAAACTTTCGGAGCTCTAGGCCTATTCGAAGTCGCTTTTTGTGAAAAAATTAATCAAAAAACAAATTAAAATTTTAACATTCTTTTTGTCAGTCCAATTAGAAGGCCACAACTATTTATGTTGAAAATTTCAAAGCTGTAGCCCTATTTGAAATCGTTTTGTAATATATATATTAATTAATTAAAAAAAATTAATTAATAATGAGCTAAACAAAAAATTTAAACTCGGGGTTTTTTTTTAAGTCCAATTAGAAGGCAAAAACTACTTATGATGAAAATTTTAGAGCTGTAGCGCTATTAGAAATCGTTTTGTAAAATATTAATTAATTAATTAATAATTAATTTAAAAAAATTAATTACAAGGAAACTAAATAAAAATTAAAAATTCTGTTTTTTAAAAGTCCAATTAGAAGACCAAAACTACTTATGTTGAAAATTTCAGAGCTGTAGCCCTATTAGTAGTCGTTTTGTAAAATGTTTATTAATTAATTATAAAAAATAATTAAAAAAGAACAAAATAAAAATTCAAAATTCAGTTTTTTAAAAGTCCAATTAAAAGGCCAAAACTACTTATGTTGAAAATTTCAGAGCTGTAGCCCTATTAGATATCGTTTTGTAACATTTATTTATTAATTAAAAAAGACCTAATTAAAATTTTAACATTCTGTTTGTGATGTATACAATTAAAAGGCCAAAACTACTTATGTGGAAAATTTCAGAGCTGTAGCCCTATTAGTAATCGTTTTGTAAAATGTTTATTAATTAATTAAAAAAATTAATTAAAAAAAAATTTAAATTCTGTTTTTTAAAAATCTGATTAAAAGGCCAAAACTACTTATGTTGAAAATTTCAGAGCTGTAGCTCTATTAGATATCGTTTTGTAACATATTTATTAATTAATTAAAAAAATTAATTAAAAAAGAACTAATTAAAATTTTAACATTCTGTTTGTGATGTATACAATTAGAAGGCCAAAACTTCTTATGCTGAAAATTTCAGAGCTTTACTCCAATTTTAAGTAGGTTTCTATAGATCTACAGAGCCACAGACAAATAGACAGACAGACACACAGCTTGTTTTATTATTTTAGATTGCCTTTGTTAAGAAAAACCAAAACTTTCTAATTTTAGCATTTACGATTTTTTTTGTCTGGTAGAACACCCAGATCTAAGTACTTTTCAAACAGTTTCAAGTAAAATTAAAGTAAAAAATTTCACCTACATTCTGAAGAAACTTTTATAACACCCAAAGGCGGATTTTTCTCAAATTTTCTTACAATAAATCCCTTTTTACGTTCAGATAACCGTGTTGGGCAATCTCTTCTTCGCTGGTATTAGGTTATATTTTCTTGTTTAAAACGTTTTATTACATATTAAACAGTTAAATGGAATAAATTTAACACATACATAGAATACATTTACTACATTTATTACGAAGAAATATGATCAATTTTAAACTACTGTATGTTGTTGATTCTTTACGTCTACGAGCTATTTTAAATGATGAATAGATTATGATAAATAAAGAAGGCAAACATTACAGGCAATCGATTTTTCAAATGTCGCCACAATGCAAAAATGAAAAAAAAAAAAAAAAGCGTAAAAAATGTGTTAATGAAATTATCAGAAATTTTTATGGTGTGCAAACACTTTGTGGTATTTTTTTCTCTTGTTCAATGAATTTAAATTTTTATAAAAATAAAACGATTGAAAGAGTGTTTCAAATCGATGAATTTTATACAGAACCTATTCAAATTAAATTCCAGTCAAATGTAGAGCCTATTTTTCTGAATTTATTTTATTCTATTGATGTAATTTCCCGCATAGAAATCAAATTAAATAATATAACTCATACAAAGTATTTAATATAAATCATTTATTTGCATTGCCAATTTTTATGTGCAAGTACAACTTATTGAGCTCAGATAGAGTTTTCATATTGTTTAACCACTGCTAAGAAAACATTCATTCTGAGCTATTTACAATTTTTTTTTTCAATAATTTCATTGAATAAATTGTCATCCTCATCGAGATCTGCCAAGTTTCAGATCGATTGGATGACAGCAAGTGAGTTGATAACCCCAAACCCCTGTGAAGATTTTGCCACATCAACCATAGTAGTAGGAAGGTTTTAGTCATTAAATATCGTTATATTGTTAAATTTTTATTTAAGCTTGGTATCTGATAAGCAGAACGTGAGTAAAAGTTCTTAAGTCTGACGTAAAACAATAGAAAAGTGTGTTAAATCGGCATAAGAGTGACAGCCCCAAAACTTGATAGAAAGCATTTTCAACTAGTGTATCTGTCAAGTTTCTAACTTTCGGCTCAATTGGATGAAAGGAAGAGGGTTTATTAGTAATACGAACACCAATAGAAGTGTGTGTAAAAGCAGCCTTTTAGGGACAGTGGCAATCTCCAAAACTTGATAGAATGCAAGTTTCAAATCGTTTGGATGAAGGCAAGTGTGTTAATTGGTCATACGAAAAGAGAATAATATCATATGTAGAAGCGATCTTTTAGTGACAGTGGGACACCCAAAAGTTTAATATAATGCATCCTCGTCGACAACGAAACTATGTTGAAATTTCCAGCTCGATTGGATGATGGCAAGTAAGTTTATTAGTATTCTGAAGCGATAATAGAAGTGAGTATAAAAGCAGCCTTTTAATGACAATGACAGACCCCGAAATTTGATATGACGCATTCTTATTGGCAAAGAATCTATCTTTCGAATTTCAAAGCGATTTGAGTGACTGTGACAGCTGACATAACTTGATAGAATCCATTATCGTCGTCATTCATTCTATTGACATCGAGAATAACAATTAACAATGACGTATTCTTAATTGTTACATTAGTCACCTGAAATGACGAATTTTGATGTTTAGCAAAGCAACATCTCAGAGACCGGTTATGCTTATCAACTTGCAAAGCCATTTTCGTAGCGAGTCGATAAACATTCTCAATTAATAATAAGTATATTAATTGCTTTTTGCAATCAATAATAAGTAAATTGATTGTTTAAGTGATGCATGTCTACTAGATATATTAAAGACTGCGACGTACGAGAACAACGACGTACTGTTTAATATTCCTCAAAATTGATTTTTCATTTTAATAAAATTTATATTACAAAAATTTGGTAGCCTAAAATTCTCAGAAAATATGTTTTTCATAATATGAAAAGAATGCTTAATTAACTTAAATCTAACTCTCATAAAAAGTGCAAGAAAAAAAACCTGCTGTCAGCGTGTGAACTCAAAAAAACACGTTGCGGCCCTAATACAAAATTTAGTGGTGAACGCTGCTCGAAAGAGTAGAAGTTAATGAATGGTGAAGTACTAAAAATGGTTATAAAACTTGGAGTTTTCTGGTATTTTCTTTTGTTTCACTCAATTTCATCGCGTTTTTTTATTTTTTATTTCAGTTTATAATTTAATGATAAAGGTTTATAACATTATTAGGCATATTCTATACCAATGAGAAAATGTTTCTAATTACCGTAAACCGGTTTAACTTTGCGATTGACTTTGAGACATCGCGCTACTTTTCACTTACGAATTTCCCATCAACACCATGCTTTATGAATAGGCGCGTAATCACCTGTACTGCATACTAGAGTATGTTCTGTTAAAGGCAAATATTTGAAGCTGTAATTCTACTGACATCCGGCGACTGCAGTCCATCATAAGTTTTCCATTAGTTGTGAAGTTTTTCTTTTGTGTTAAAACTGTCGTTCACCTTCGAAAAACTGAATACATTATTTGACATCTATTTCGATTGCTTTTAATATAATTCTATTATTTAATTTAGTAATCTCATTTTCAGCACTTAGTTAGGTGTCATTAGGACACCTAAGTACTAAGCAGACCTGCTGTGCCAAAAAAAAAAAAAAAAAAAAAAAAAAAGGCACAGCACCAAGTATGCATGCAGCATACTTGGTAATATCGAATCTTGGTGCAATTTAAAATAAAAACTTTTTGATAAATGGTTTAAAAACTGTGTCTTAAGTCTGTATCGAAACACCTTTGTAGTACCAATGGGACAGATTGGTTTTCTATAGATTTTCTAAGCAAAATCAGTGTCCCAAAGTTAGCCCAATTCACGGAATAGGATAGGAACAAAGATCATAGGCACCGCCAGGAAGGCGCAAGGGATGTACCTGCATCTCCCTGAATTTTGAAAATTAAAATATTTAAAAAATGTAAATCTAAAAAATTTTTAGACTTTTTCCAACGTAACGTGTCTAACAACATAACGAATAGAATATCAATTTGTTTTATCATGACTTAAATTTTGTTTGTAGAGTAAAGCATAATGTTCACTGTAGTTTTGTGGCATTTTCATTTATAATTGACATATTTTTAGTTTTTCTAGAATTCTTTTTTTTTTTTTTTTTTTTATTTATTTATTTGCGAGAAGGAATTACCTTTAATGATTATCGGCAACATTCGATCATTTAGAAAGAAATAGGAAAAAGTATCAATAGGCACAATTACAATTTGAAAGCTTAGAGAAATAAATTAAATGGAAGTGATCGAGATTCTGAATTCTGTTTTAGAATTCCATGGTTATTGTTATTGTATTTTATTTAAGGTTATTGTTATATTTTTGTATATGTATTACCGGTAATTAATAATTCTTACATTTCATACTTTGCCTGAAAACGCCGGGCCAAAATGAGATGTAATTCATAATTTACCCGTTTGGCATTTGGCATTCTATAGAATTCCTAGGCAATGTGTGAAATGTTTAATCATTTCATAGTTTGCCGGCTGATTTTCAGTATTATATAAAATGCTTAGATATTTTATAGAATGCCGGCTTTAATACATTGCGGTAACATATGCATTCTTCTTAATCTAAAAAAAAAAAAAAAAAATCCTTTTTTTTTTGCGCCTATTTTATATTTTACCAGAGTACAAATACATCATAAAGGGTTGAGAATCTCTGGTTGTGTCCCGTTTTTAATGACATGACTTAAGATGAACAGGTTTAAAGAGAGGTTCAGTGAAATCAAAAAATTAGTTTATATTAAAAAAAAAGTGTTAACTACTCGGATTCAATAGGAAGATTTCCACTACTCTCCGATTCGGATCTCAAATATTTTCTTGACTTTAACAGATCCCAGGCGAAGTGGCCTTTAGTTCCATTTCATGGTCACAAATATATTGGTATGAAATTTTAAAAAGACTGTGGCGACTTCAAATAGCAGATAAAGCTTCCGTGCATTGGAGTACTCTTTTGCACAGCGGCAAAGTATCTGCCTCGAGAACCAATGGTCTCGTAATCGCAATCGAGGCTCGTCGCCCGCAGTGAAAGCTTGATAACGCTTTAAGACCATGAAATAATTATTTTGGAAAATTTTGGCAAACTTTAGTTTGACTTTTTCGAAATAAAAAATGTATTTTGCCAATTTCAATGTTTATCCATGCAAATATGTTTTAAATTTATACTGTTTGCGATTTCCAAAACTAAACTTTTTTGTAATAATCCAGCTGGCGCACATTGCAAAGATGAAGGATTTTTTATGAGAGTATTTTTAGTCATAGTGTAAAATCATGTCCATATTTTAAAAAAAGAATGTTAACTTCATTAAATACCGTAGTCTTAACAACCTAGCTTAAGATGTGTTGACAGGAGTTATGCAAAAAATGACTTAGTGTCCCAAAGTTACACTGCTTATGATACTCTTAATTACCTGTTAATCAGTTTTATTACCAATTTACGCTTATACCAAAAGGTTATCGCAGCCATGAAACATTTTCTCAATGAATCAATTTTTAAACAATCGTTCAAATCAATAATAAAAGTATAAAACTTTTTCTTACAGCTCAAGGTTTTAACAGGGATGCCTGTGATGCGGATACTTGTCGACACCCTTACGAAGGAATGTCCGAAATGGTTCAAACATTCAAACGATTACGTAAGAAATATTTGTCCTTCTTTTTAGTGAAGTTAACGTTGTTCAAAATCTAGAGATATTTGGAACCACAAATATATAGTTTTTAATGAATTTAAACGAAAAGAAATTATATAAATTAACGATTGTCTTAGTCATACTATGTAAGGAACTGGATTTATGTCATGAACTATGCACCGAGTTGCAACTGAGCTCAGGAGGTAATGTGTCATCGGAAATGTTTTGGTTTGAGTCAGAGACTGTAGTTGACAGGTGTTACGCACTGAAATAACGTCCACTGCCCAAATTTGATCACTACCAATAATACTTTTTATCGCATTTGGATATTTGTTGATACGTTCTTTTTATATTACACTGCAAGATCATTTTCATTAAGAAACCCCATGATACTGCAACGAAGACAGAATTTCTTTTGATATATGGTAACTTTTATCTGGAAAATGCGTTGATGAGAAATGTGTACCTTTAGAGAGGGAAGATATTGCTTTCAGATATTGCCGAATATATATCTCAAACTTCCATACCATACCATACTACTTCTTTTACTTTCATCTAAATATTAGTTTTTTAAATGTTTGTCTTATATTTATTTATTTGTACAGTTTGCTTCCAATGAACTGCAAATTTTTTTCATAGACGGAATCAGCTTTCAAAGAGGCGTATCCTTTGATCCAACAGAACTGGAAGAGAAACTTGGGTCACGGAAATCAACTACAGCCGCATGGTTCATGGTGTAATATTCTTATTTCGTTTATGTTTTAAAAGCATGTCTTGAGGAAAAAATATATTTTTAAGTTGTAAACCTCAACTAGATAAGAAATGTATTGTAAAAGAAAAAAGTAAAAAACAAGCCATAATTAAGATGTTTTAATTGAAAAATATTAACTGAAATGCATAAACTATTTTTTTTTTTTTTTTTTTTTTTTTTTTTTTTTTTTTTCAGTTGAAATTGTAAATGCTTTGTCTGCTGAACTCCTAACTTAAACTTACAAACTCAACTCTAGCAATAAAATTTATTTAGTTAAGTTTTTTTTTATTAATGATCTTTTTAAAAGTGCAGTGATTAAATTCGACTTATTGCGTCAAGATGAAATAACAAATCTTTCAGTGTGTAACTAAATAGATGTGGTAGTATATACTATAGTGATCGATTTAGGTCATTCCTTTCATCTTCCTCCTCCTTCCACCTTCCCAACCATGCGTTGTTTCTAGGCACGCAATCTTTATAGCAGCGCATAGGAATCCGATGCTTTACTTTGAGACCCTTCTTGACACAGGTCAAAACACTTCAATTAGCCTTGTCTATAAAAATCTGCAAAAAAATTAAACTGGGTTAATTTTTGAAAAACCCTAAATTGTGTCAAAATGTTCCAGACTCGTTCTAAAAGCATACTAGAAATTTCATTTTTGTCGTAATGAAATTTCTACCCTGCTTAATCGCAAGGTAATAACTCTATTTTCTCTTTTTTTTTTCTAGATGTTTTCTGATCTTATTTTTAGTACTATGCGTTATTGGAAGCTCTTTGACTGCATACAAACGTTACTTTACAAATCAGACAAGAAAGAATTCCAGGGAACTCAAGAAAAATAAATCTCAAACAAACGGTATTGCGAAATACAAACTCAAGTCCCTATCGAATGAAATGCAAGAAAGTGGTAAATATTGCAATTCATAATTTATGACTGCCGTTGTTCATTCTTATAGTTATTAAACTGTATAATATGTGTAACAATTTATAGAATTATATATAATATAAATCTGAAACCACACTTTTGAAATTTGTATTTGTTAGAATTTCAGTAATAACGTTATTAGTAATTAAAAACTAAAGTCATATAATATTTAAATCCGTTCTTCTCACAGTCAATCGTCTTCATATAAAAACAACTAGCTGCGAGGCACCGCGTTGTTGAGAATCATTATTTACAGGTTCCAGCTTTAAGCTTCGTGAACCAGTCTCTTTTCGTTCTTCGAAAGGTTCATTGCTACGCAAACACAAGCTTACTTCGCTAGCTAAAAGTTTTATTACTACGCAAGCACGGGCTCGCTTAGCTAACTAAAAGGTTTATTGCTAGGCAAGTTTTTTTTTTTTTTTTTTTTTTTTTTTCCCCAACAAAAATATTTGTTTTTACAACAGGTAATTAGTTGGTGATTATAATAGAAGCAAAATTGACTTTAAAATATTTTAATGTGTGACACAAGTTAGTGCCCAAAAGTATAATCCCCCAAAAAAACACTTTTGAAAAGTAGAAGAACCACCAACCTCAAAAACACAAAAAACTTTCTTGCAATAAAAAAATCATAAACATGCTGAAAATGTTCAGCCACAAACACAGTGATATAAAAAATGGCCAACCTATGATTACAACTCTCGGTTGTAACTCGCTTAAGTTTACATGCTTACTTAGTTTATTTTTAAAATTTAAGTTCCGCTCCCATAAAAATTTACGCTGCTTGAGGTTGGCGCGCCCATCATAGGAATATTAACAATGCTTGCGTTTAAACTAATTTATGTCTGTTTGCACGAATATTCGAGTTTACGATTTCATTTGGATGGGTAGGAAATACAAAGTGATGTAAATCTTCATGTTCTTCAAAACAGTATAGAGAAACTGTGCTCAAACGCTTGCATTTGAATCGTTTTTAAGAATTTTTTAAGTAGGAAACTTAAGTGCTTGTGGTAAGCTTTTGTTTGGTTGATACATACATTTTGGAAAGTTTTTATTGTGTGGGGAGTTTTAAAGGTTAGTAATTAAGACGGGCGCCAACCTCAAGCAGCGTAAATTTTTATGGGAGCGGAACTTAAATTTTAAAAATAAACTAAGTAAGCATGTAAACTTAGGCGAGTTACAACCGAGAGTTGTAATCAGAGGTTGGCCATTTTTTATATCACTGTGTTTGTGGCTGAACATTTTCAGCATGTTTATGATTTTTTTATTGCAAGAAAGTTTTTTGTGTTTTTGAGGTTGGTGGTTCTTCTACTTTTCAAAAGTGTTTTTTTGGGGGATATCATAACTTTTTTTTAAACACTGACGACTTCTATTTTTTGAATTTGTCCGTTTCATCGTTTTTCTATTTATCACCTATGGTACACCAGGTACCAGGAATATTCATAATTCTTCTAACTGAGTTCGACGATACCTTATATGCAATAATTATCTTCAAAATTGATAAACCGGAAGTGGTGGACCCATAGCATACCTGGTACTTTAAACATTCATAATTCGTCAAAACAAAAGTCCAACATGGCATATATTTATCTTGAAAATTGATAAACTGAGAGTGGTACTACCTATGCTATACCTGGTACCTTAAACATTCATAATTTTTTAAGACAAGCCCAACGACACCCAACATGCCATATTTATCTTCAAAATTGATAAACCAGAAGTAATACCACCTATGGTACACCTGTTACCATGAATATTCATAATTCTTCAAGTTGAGTTCAATGATATCTTGCATGCCAAAATCTACTTGAAAATTGACAAATTGGTTGAATGCGGACGGCAGTAACCATCAAAATCTACTACGAACGAGTAATAAAAACTTGTGTATTGCAATTCAACTCCCAAAGCTTAAAGAAATACGTTGCCATCAACAAAGAACCTGTCTGCCAAGTTTCAGCTCGATTGGTTAGTTTGTACGCACAGCGACCTATTTTAGTGCATAATAATGACTATTCAGTAAGGGACCCACAGCTTAACGTGGATTCCGAATCACAACGAACATCCACACCTAACCCAGGAATCAAATTCGGCACCTTTAACTTACAAGGCCAGAGCGTTCATCCCATTGAAAGTTTATTCTAATAAATTGTTACAAATAAATATTACAAGTTTTTTACAGTCTAATAAATATTGCAGTATAAATTATTTTTATTATACCAAGCAATATTTTGGTTCACATAATAACCCATTGATATTTGACAAAATTTAAAATATTTTCTTAACAACAATTTTAAAATTCACTATGAAATTACAATTTTGATGATATATGATTCTACAATTTCATTTTACAACGGAAAGTAAAAATCAACACATCTTTAAAAACGAATGAAATTTTTGCAAATTCCATTAGCCAATCACAATGCGTGGTTCATTTAGTCCTCTGTAATCAATTGACTGTGACGTCAGCTCGCATAACCTCCACATATTCAGCCCATAGTATCTTGCAACAAAATGTGATTGCTTTCATTTTTCAATGGAGATTTCCCGAAATTAAAAGGTTTTTGAAAGTTAACTCTCTCTAAATTGTCATACAGTTTAAATAACACATGCAACTTAAAGAACACATATTTCTCTTTAATTCTGTCTCTTCAAAAATTAAATTATTTCAATTTTAAAGATGTTATAAGCCATATAATTATAGTCCAATTCGTATTGCCTATACTTTAACATTAAGCTCATTCTCACTTAAGCCTAACATGTCGGAAAAACTAACTTCGAAATGATAGCAAACCTGTTTGGCAACTTTTGGCATATATATCTGAACCTCAATTACAAGCTGATCGCCTTTGTTTGTCGCCAAATTATGAAATGAAAAAATGTGGTTTTAAATAGATTAAAAATAGAAAAAATTATTTAATGAAGTTCAAACCAGCGTAGGATTTTAAGTTGAAACATTCCGCATCCTATAATTCAATCCGTTTGAAGATCTATAGCTTAGTTAGGGCTGGACGTTTGTCTAAATTTTTACATCGAAATCGGGCTAGAACTCGTTTTTTTATTTCGTTTTGGAAATTTCAATATTTTTTTTCTTCGTTGTCTTTTATCCTAGGTACTCAATTTTTTTTTCTTTGAAAGATATCACCGAAACGAATCTATGGTATATTTTGTATAATTATGTGAAGTTTCGTAAGCGCGCTAGAAAATAGTCAATTTCGGCTTTTTCGCTGGAAGTTGTGCAGAGAAGAGATACTTACTGTCGTTTCTGCCTTTTTAAGGTTGGCGGCGAAACGACCGTTTCGTCTGATTTTCCATATACCAGGTACAGTCCAAGATTTTCAAAGACAGCAATAAACGATAAGATGTGCTTTAAGTAAATGGTGAATAAAATTCAGCAAAATTCAATTAATAGTCACAACTAAATAATAATTACTTTGCAATAAAATAATTTCTACTGCATAAATAATAATAAATAGTCTGTTACTGAATTAAAAATGGTAGAATTGAAAGCAATGAAAGAGAAATTAGCAGAATAAAAACAATTTTTAATAAAAAATTCATTAAAAGAGAAAAAAAGAAAGAAAATTATAAGGGGGGGGGGGGGGGGAGTGGAAGAAAAGCTTGAAAAATTAAAATTTTCAAAGTGAATGAAAAATAAAATTAAGATCGTTACAAAATATTGCAAACAATTAAAGAAAAAAGGCATTTCGATTTAAAGGCTTTCTATCTGATTTAGATGCATATATCAATCAAACATGTCCACGTGTTTAAATGATAGATTTGTGTCGTTATCACTTGGTCGGAAATGGAATCCCTTACAGCTTCTGTTCGAATATTTCTTTTGCATTTAATTTATGAGTTTAGTTTTTGTGTTAACGATAACTGTTCTTGTTGCAACATTTTATTATTTCCGTTTTCAATGTTTCACCTCAAAAGTAATCGAAATTGTCAATTAGTTATTGGTTTTCTAAATAGAACCCTGGAGAAGGGGGGGGGGGGGAATAGTGCAAAATTATCTTCTAACGTTTAAAGGCATATAAATGGCAATCCAAATAGTCATAAATATTTCAATAACTTCAACAACCGGCGATGAGGCCTACTACCCTTAGGAGTTCGCACAGCAAACCAAAGCTTGCGTATAATTGGATCTTACACGCTTTCATTGGTTTGCTGAGCACAAAATGAAAAGAAATCCTTAGAGGAGAAGATTTTAGCTATGCTTAATCTAATGGTAGCGAAAGTAATTGTTTATTTTTATGAATGATAAAAATTGTTTTAATCTATAATACATAATAATAATAAATAAATAAAACAGTACAATAAAAAATCACATATTTCAGTATTAAAAAACAATTATTTGTTGGAAAAAATAAAATATAATAATTATTTAAACAATTATAACTTGAAAAACGATTTTTCGCTTCAGTCGGTAATTTTATAATTTTACGTAAATCACTCAGTGAGAATTTATGAAACTTGATAATCACGTTTATTTATATTCTGAATTCAAATTGCCTGATCTGGATTCAATGTTACTTTTGAGCTTTGTGATGTTTGATTCGATATTTATATACAGATGACACCGCATTAAAGACTATATCTATTTATAAAAAAAAATCTGCCACGAATCACAACGACACTTTCAATTTTTTTCCTTCATAAATTACAACAAATATCTATCCAGAGAAATGATTATTATTTTTAATTACCCAAATGTAATATAAGGTAATTATGGTATTTCATTCGATCAAAAAAATCTTACACTTATTTTTATTCTCCACGTTTTGAGCTCCCGAGTTCAAAAAAGTGGTCAAGAAAAGTATGTATATGTAGTCAGCAAAACTCTCAAAAGGACTCACCTACGATATTTAACTTTTGTATACGTGTTAATGGTGACCATGGGACCTCTCATTAAGGTTTCTGTCAAAATTGCGCATATGCATAAGGTACTTGCCATTGACAAAATCATGTTTTTTGCCCCCCCCAAAAAAAAGGTTAAAACAATTTTGAACAAAATCTATGTGGTAATGTCTCTAAAGGTAATATAAACATCCCCAACTCTGAAATTCTTACGATGAAGGTTAAAAAGTAGGTAAAAGAATGTTATTAATTCTGTGTTCTCTTCCCCTGGGCATTGTCCACCAATGACCAATGATTGTTTTTTTTATCTTCTGTCTCACGTACAAAAAGAATAACGTAAGTATTATCGAAAAGTAAATTGCCAAATTTCGACTTTTAGGAGTGTGTAAGTTTATGTATAAGATCTTACTCACTAGTAAAGAATTATCGCTAAGATATCCCCAAACTGGTATTTTCTTTGAATTAATGAAAGTATGAAAGCAGTAAATAACACCTTTCAAAGCGTCAAATTGAAATGCAGTGACCAGTATTATAAAGCAATTGAAAGTTGTGCGATGCTCCACACCCTTAATTTTTACTTTGAATTACCCATACGTTTACATAGGGTAAAGGAAGTATAGCATTAAGTAAATATATATATATATATATATATATATATATATATATATATATATATATATATATATATATATATATATATATATATATATATATATATATATATATATATATATATATTTGCATTTTTCTACGTTTTGGAATATCCTGATATCAAAAAAGTGGTAGCATAATTCCCGAACAAATTGACCAACGATGTTCAAATTTTGTGTACGGATTGGTGGTGGCCAAGGGACCTACCATTAAGGTTTTGGTCAGAATCACGCATAAGCATAAGGTTGAAATCCTGAAAAGTAACGAAAAAAAACCCTCCGCAATTGCTAAAAAAACGGCTCAAACGATTTTAATTAAAATCTCTGTACTAATGTCTCTTAAGGTGCTCTATTTGTAACCACCTCCAAATTCCCGTAGAAATGCGATAAAAGCGTAAAAAGTTTAAAAACGAGTACAATATATCGATATTTTCAAACATTTTTAATTTTTTAATGATAGTTTTGTAGTTCTATGTGTTTTTTCGATTTTCTTTATTCTCTTTTCAAAAACTTCAAAACTAAAGTTTGGACTTAGCTGAGAGACAGTTAAAATGGCACCCTAACCAAAAAGAAAACATAATGTTGTTGAGTAGCATAATGAGTAACATAATGTTGTTTGATCAATAATTAAACTCATAAAGAAATACACACTGAATCAATGCTAGTGGTTAATATAAGAACATTTATTTACACTTAATATATTTACAAGATTCTGGTTATGTAAGTTAATGTACTGTAACAATTTAATACAATTTCTACTATGACGATCTTAACTAACAAATTATTGGACTTCGAATTAGTCATGATAACTTAAGTTAAGTTACAATTAACCATTTAAGAACCTTCATTAATAAGGTAATGTTATTATCGCGGAATCGACTGTGAGGATGAATATAAGTGAGGACGCTTACCACTTAGTTGTCTACCCATGGCTAATGATTAACCCTCCGATCCGGCACTGTCTCAAGCGGTATAATCCAATGGCACTAGCATCTGTGAACCCACACTCTTGATCACTGGTATCTGATAACTAACTCTCCACTTCGAATCTCTGAATCTCAATCTGAATCTGTATGTTGTCTCCCAAATGATTCCTTATATTTATACACCTTGCTTGTTTTCTAGTTAAGCATTTTTACAATAATATTTGTCTCGTTCCATACCACCTGGAATCTATGTTGTTGTTGTTGTTGGAATCTATAACTTGGTTAACAATCCCTGTCATCCTGCCCCCTCGTTTCTCATAGGTTCTATCGGTCAACAACAACATGTTTTCGTAAGAAATGCTATTTATTCTGCATCTAGGAATTTAATAAAATGTGGTATACTTATTTATGATCCATATTTTCGTGGTACCTTTATTCACTGACCCCACCTGACAATACGATCTGAAAGTATCCCCATTCCTTCCCACGGATAACAATACCCTTGTTATGAATATAATTCGCGATACAAGTTTCCCCCTGACTGGAATCCTCACCTGTTGTTGAAGTTGTAGGAGGACTGTTGAGTTATGTACCAAAACGAAATAGAACTCTCCAACAATGTAATGGAAAGATAAGATCATTTATTAGTAGTTATTAACATAACGCCTTTCTGTTGCCAACGTGTGCCTGGAATTTGCTTATAATTTTAAATATTAAAAACATCTCTATCAGAAAATTTTCGGTAAACTTCTTTACAAAAAAATTTATGTAGAAATAAATGTGAATTTATGCATTTATATCCAAATGTATTTTATTTATTCTGACTGATAGTATAATTTATTCATTAAAGCAATTTTTATAATTTATTTATTAAAACAATTTTGCCATGAATTCATGAAAGAAGAAATTTTCCCTGAAAAACTTCGTTTCTGGCAAAATTGAAAATCAAATAAAAAGAAATCATGTATCGATATATAGATATTTTTTTTTCTATGCAACGACATAGTATAGATATTTATTTTGATCGATATTTTCGATCTCTAGCCACAATCGCAAATCCTGGTCGATTGATAATTGGAAGACAGTTATTTGTTCAGACGAATAATCTTTCACACTTTTCCCCAGAACAAGACGGGTTTTCGTTTGTAGGACACCTGAACAAGCGTATGATATCATGAATGTCTCCTCCCAACTGCCAAGCGTGGAGGTTAGGGTGGATCGAAAAAAAAACCTTTTTTCGAAATTCGTTTTGGTACTATGTGTTTCTAGTGGTCATTTGGGGTCTAAACCATGACCCTAAAATATGAAGTTAATAAAAAAAATATCTTAGGGTTTCTCAAAGCCTCCCAAATTCGAATTTTTCATAAAAAAAGCATAAAATCGAAAATTTTAGAAAAAATATTTAAAATACAAAAACATACACGTCAGCCTGTGTAAACATTTCTAAAAAGTACTTTAAATAAGTATGTAAAATATGAATTTTGTGAATCAATTATTTGGGGATCCAAAATTCTTTCAAATACACATTTTTCATGAAAAATGCATAAAATAGAAGATTTTATATATAAAAAAAAACATTAAAATTATAGAAACATAAATATCACCATGCTCAATTATTACTTTAAAGTGTTAAAAACTATACAGTAAACTTTTAATTATTTGATCTGATATTTAAGGGTACTTTAAAACCCTTGAAACTTAGATGTTATCATAAAAATATAAAAGAAATCGAAGTTTTTGAAAAGGCTTTTCAAATAAGGAACAGTAATTAAGAAAAACCAGTTAAATTTTTAGTAAAATATTCAACACACTTCATCTCTTCATGATGTGAATAGTCAGATAAATACAGATGAATGGGAACTTGTTATAGACCGAAATAAAGTGCGTAAAGAACGTATAACAACCTGTGGAAAACTACAAGGTTGTATGAATGTGCAACACAAAATTATAGCTTTTTTTTTTTTTTGATGCCAGACGAGACGAAACCTTTAAAAATATACAAACTAATGATAATAAATATCATAAACTTAATATATTTAAAGACCATTTAACATTAGTAGAAGAATTACACTCCATTTACTTAGGACATCTTGAATTAAGAAGCAAATGTGCCAAGTATATTTCTGAAGGAGTACTCAGCTTTCTGAAAGAAAAAGAAAAAAACTTCAATACCTCACATTTTATCAGTATTGGATGTGATGCGGCGGAAGCAACGAACACTGGAATAAATGGTGGAGTGATTCGGCTCTTGGAAGAAAATCTCAACACACCTATGCACTGTATTATTTGCAGTTACATTTCAATAGACTACAAATCATCGTACAGAAAAGCTAGATTGTAAAATATCAAGCCCTAAGATATTCAATTGAGTGATTGGAAAAAATCTGCAGATATATGAAAGTTGTTAATTTCCAAAGAAATAATTTTACATTTGAATATAACATCAATGTTCATAGTACTGACCAAAAGTACTTATGGCAAGTTTGTCAAGCAATTTCTGAAGGCAAATATTCAGAAGCTTTAGAAAAAAAAATATCCTGGAAAGATTGCCCATTCCCGATGAATCACATTTACAACACACGTTTTACTACTTTACATTGCAACTTGCCAGCCATCATCTCAATTTATATCGTTGTCAACATTTATTATGCGAGTATACGCTCCATCGTGGTTTACTATAAAAGTTAATCATAGCTTCATGCATGGCCTACAAAATTTGAAATTATCTGGCTGATGAACTCTAACAAGTTGTACATAAAGTAATTCTAGATCATGCATATTTCGCTCATCCTGAAAATTTACTCGCTGCAATGGTGTTTGATGATATGAAAAATGTTAGACAACTTGCGATACATCGCATTATGAAGACAAGGAAATGTTTTAAGGGCGCACCAGCAGGAGTACGGAAATTGAAAGTTCCAAAAGTGAATATTTTTGCAAATGATTATATCGACCTAATACAATGGAATCCGGGAATGTCCAACAATGTACTTAAAAGAGTTCTATGCCATTCTCAAACTGTAGAATGTTTCTACAGCTTGAGAATGGCATGAAACATTTTTAAGTACACTCATGTCCATAAATTAAGGATAATTCAGTTTTTCCCTAATAACTTCTCAGTGGAGCAGCATAGACACTTGAAATTCACTTCAAAGAGACATCTTTATGCAACATAATGATAATTAAAATAACTCAGTCGCAAATTGAAATGCAAAGTGTACAGCTGGGGCACATGCAAAAGAATGGAGTACCATTAGTGTGCAGTTGTAAAGATGCATTTACATTAAAAATCACTCAACTCATGGAGTGGACTTCTACTGTGAGATATGATTTTCCCTGTCATCAGTGTTTACTTAGCACTGTATTCTCATACTTAACATGAGTTACTTGATGAATTGTAGTGGCTAAATTGCTCGCCCCACCTTTTGAACTGTTTGTAAGTGATGGAAAGTTCCTAATACATCAAGTCTTAACACAATTCATATCGTAGAAGCGTCCCAATTTGGATTGGAGGAGTGACCTGGCTTACTTATAGAGGCGATATTCATATTTTTTAATCGCTTATCCAAGGCAATAGTGGAATAAAATTTTCCATAAGTATCAATAAATACGATTTAGAAACCGATATATCACCATTAAAAACCTGTCGAGATCAAGTTAACATAATTACAGGGAAAAAGTGGAACTTAATTATCTTTTGGTCTCTTGGGGAGCTTATGTAACCAAGTCAACATACTCTCTCTAAAGACCAAATCTTTTTAACATCAGATACTATTTACTGAAAATAATTTTGTCAGTCTCATGAGTAATATTGGACATCAGAGGATTTGTAGAAAGGTGGGAACTTGATATTTCATGGTAAATGCCAGTTCAAGATAATGATTTGGTGGGAAAAGAGTTTTGGTCTTTATATTCAATTTGTTGAATTTGTTTAATAAGCTCCCCAAGAGCGCAAAAAATAATTAAATTCCACTTTTTTACTGTAATTACGTTAACTTGATTTAGACACGTCTTAAATTGTGAAATATCAGTTTCAAAATCGCGTTTATTGATAGTTATGGTTTATTTTATTCCACTTTTGCTTTGGATAAAGGATTAAAAATATGAGTATCGCCCCTATAAGTAAGCCAGATCACGCCTCTACTCCAAATTTCATCAAACATGTGTGGGACGCTTCTACGATATTCATTGTGTAAAGATTTAATGCATTGGGAACTTTTCCTCACTTGCAAACATTTCAAAAGGAGGGACGAGCAATTTAGGCGCTAGAATTCATCAAGTAACTCATGTTAAGTATGAGAATGCTGTGCCAAGTAAATATTGATGACAGGGAAGATCATATCTCACACTAAAAGTCAACTCCATGTGTTGAGTGATTTTTAATGTAAATGCATCTGTACAACTGCACACTAATGGTACTCCATTCTTTTGCATGTGCCCCAGCTGTACACTTTGCATTTCATTCTGCCACTGAGTTGTTTTAATTATCGTTTTGTTGTATAAAGATGTGTCTTTGAAGTAAATTTCAAGTGTCTATGCTACTCCACTGAGAAGTTATTAAGGAAAAACTGAATTATCCTTAATTCATGGACATGAGTGTACATAGCTGGAAATTCCTGACTTTCATTGTATAGGTCGATATAATCATTTGTCAAAAAATCACTTTTGGAATTTTGAATTTCCGTCTCCTGCTAGTAGTTTCCAACAGATTTTTATGCGTTCTCTACACACTTTATTTCGGTCGATAACAAGTTCATAATCATCTATATTTATCTGGCTATTCACATCATGAAATAAATTAAATACTTTATTAAAAATTAAACTGGTTTTTCTTAACTACTGTTCTTTATTTGAAAAGCCTTTTTAAAAACATCGATTTATCAGACGAAACGGTCGTTTCGCCGCCAACCTTAAAAAGGCAGAAACCGACAGTAAGTATCTATTCTCTGCACAACTTCCAGCGAAAAAGACGAAATTGACTATTTTCTAGCGCGCTTACGGAACTTCACATAATTATACAAAAAATACCATAGATTTGTCTCGGTAATATCTTTCAAAGAAAAAAAATTGAGTACTTAGGATTAAAGACAACGAAGAAAAAAATATTGAAATTTCCAAAATGAAATAAAAAAACGAGTTCTATCCCGATTTTGATGTAAAAATTTAGACAAACGTCCAGCCCTAACTAAGCTATAGATCTTCAAACGGATTGAATTATAGGATGCGGAATGTTTCAACTTAAAATCCTACGCTGGTTTGAACTTCATTAAATATTTCTTTCTATTTTTAATTAATTTAAAACCACTTTTTTTCATTTCATAATTTGGCGACAGATAAAGGCGATCAGCTTGTAATTGTGATTCAGAAATATATGCCAAAAGTTGCCAAACAGGTTTGCTATAATTTCGAAGTTAATTTTTCCGACATGTTAGGCTTAAGTGAGAATGAACGTAGCGTTAACGTATAGGCAGAACGAATTAGACTATAATTATATGGCTTATAACATCTTTAAAATTGAAATAATTTAATTTGTGAAGAGACAGAGTTAAAGAGAAATATTTGTTCTTCAAGTTGCATGTGTTATTTGAACTGTGTGATAATATAGAGAGAGTTAACTTTCAAAAACATTTTAATTTCGGGAAATCTCCATTGAAAAATGAAAACAATCACATTTTGTTGCAAGATACTATGGGCTAAATACAAAGTATAAATGTGGAGGTTATGCGAGCTGACGTCACAGTCAATTCATTACAGAGGACTAAATGAACCACGCATTGCGATTGGCTAATGGAATTTGCACAAATGTCATTCGTTTTTAAAGATGTGGTGAGAATGAATTTCTGTTGTAGAATGAAATCGTAGAATAATATATCCTCAAAATTGTAATTTCATAGTGAATTTTAAAATTGTTGTTAAGAAAATATTTTAAATTTTGTCAGATATCAATGGGTTGTTATATGTGAACCAAAATAATGCTTGGTATAATAAAAATAATTTATATTGCAATATTTAGACTGTAAAAAACTTGTAATATTTATTTGTAACAATTTATTAGAATAAATTCTCAATGGGATGAACGCTCTGGCCTTGTATGTTAAAGGTGTCAGATTTGATTCCTGGGTTAGGTGTGGGTGTTCGTTGTGATTCGGAATCCACGTTAAGCTGTGGGTCCCGGACTAATTAGTCGTTATTATGCCTTAAAATAGGTCGTTGTGCGTACAAACTAACCAAACGATCTGAAACTTGGCAGACAGGCTCTTTGTCGATGGCAACGTATTTCATTAAGTTTTGGGGGTTGAGTTGCCATACACAAGTTTCTATTACTCGTTCGTGGTCGATTTTGATGGTTACTGCCATCCGCATTCAACCAATTTGTAAATTTTCAAGTAGATTTTAGCATGTAAGATATCATTGAACTCAACTTGAAGAATTATGAATATTCATGGTACCAGGTGTACCATGGGTGGTACTACTTCTGGTATATCAATTTTGAAGATAAATATGGCATGTTGGGTGTCGTTGGGCTTGTCTTGAAAAATTATGAATGTTTAAGGTACCAGGTATAGCATAGGTAGTACCACTTTCAGTTTATCAAATTCCAAGATAAATATGGCATGTTGGACTTTTGTTTTGACGAATTATGAATGTTTAAAGTACCAGGTATGCTATCGGTACCACTTCCGGTTTATCAATTTTAAAGATAATTATTGCATGTAAGGTATCGTCGAACTCAGTTTGAAGAATTATGAATATTCCTGGTACCAGGTGTACCATAGGTGATATATAGAAAAACGATTAAACGAACAAATTCAAAAAATAGATGTCGCCAGTGTTTAAAAAAAAGTTCTGATATCCCCCAAAAAAACACTTTTAAAAAGTAGAAGAACCACCAACCTCAAAAACACAAAAAACTTTCTTGCAATAAAAAAATTCATAAACATGACATCCCATAAAAATTTACGCTGCTTGAGGTTGGCCCCCGTCTTAATTACTAACCTTTAAAGCCCCTAGACAATAAAAACTTTCCAAAATGTATGTATCAACCAAACAAAAGCTTACCACAAACACTTCAGTTTCCTACTTAAAAAATTCTTAATAAATATATTCAAATGCAAGCGTTTGAGCACAGTTTCTCTATACTATTTTGAAAGTTACATGAACATGAATATTTACACCACTTTGTATTTCCTACCTATCCAAATGAAATCATGAACTCGAATATTCGTGTAATCTGCCATAAATTACTTTAAACGCAAGCATTGTTAATATTCCTATGACGACCGCCAACCTCAAGCAGAGTAAATTTTTATGGGAGCCGAACTTAAATTTTAAAAATAAACTAAGTAAGCAGACTTTCTTAAGCGAGTCACAACCGAGAGTTCTAATCAGAGGTTGGCCATTTTTTATATCACTGTATTTGTGGCTGAAAATTTTCGTCATGTTTATGAAATTTTTTATTGCAAGAAAGTTTTTTGTGTTTTTGAGGTTGGTGGTTCTTCTACTTTTCAAAAGTGTTTTTTGGGGGGATTTTATATTTTTATGATAACATCTGTTGCACAAATTGTCTGTATATAGTGTAAATAGTGACGTATTATTTTAAAATTCTATTGTAATTTATTTTTATCTTATTTTATTTATTAACAGCGATTATACAGTTTAGAAAAAGGTGGCAACACCTAAAGCAATCGAGAAATTTCGAGATGTTTCTTTTCCGATGAATTGACTGGAAATTTCGCGAATGTTCTCTCGTGCCAAGTATAAAAAGACCGGCGATCGGGAAAGTTTTCAGATTGACTTCGGACTTCGTTGAAAGCTGATCGCGATCGCTTTGTTGACCTATTGGAGTGAGCTGGTATAATCACTATATTCGAAGCTGTTCTTGTTGAAGCTTGTATTGAAGATTAATAGTGATTGCACTGTTATCTGTGAATAACTTTTGTGATATTTCTGAAGTGAATAAATAGTAGTTTTATCTTAAAAAATGTGCCATCATTGCCTCAGTGGAAAAATTCATAACAGTGGTGTCAGAAGTGGGATCAAGTCATCTTGAATGCCGACTACTAGAGGAATGATGGAAGACCAAATGAAGCAGTTGATGGAAATGCTTGCTGGAATGAAAGCCTGCCAAGAAACCGCCGCAGCCGAAATGAAAGCCTGCCAAGAAACCACCGCAGCCGAAATGAAAGCCGAACTTTCCGCTACAATCGCCGCCGGTCAAGCCCGTCAAGAATCTACCAATGCTGAATTCGCTGCCGCGATTATGGGTGACATTAACCTTTAACTGCTGTAAGCGGTCTGACAGACCTCGAGTCATTTTTTTGTACAATGCTTCCACCCCCTAAAATATCGCATCTTTGACTTTTATATTAATTTTTCGGTTACTATGTTTCTTAAACTTTAAAGCTTTACAAGAAGTTACGTCATCGGACATTACCGCCAAGTGTGAAACAACATCTGCAGCAGTGAATGATATCAAAGAAGAATTAAAGATAGAGCTAGCCTCAATGGTGGAATCAACCATAATAGAAACTACCTCAAACGTTCTGCAATCCGCGAAAGAAGAAGTATTCAATGCAGTAAGAAAGGAAGTTGATGAAAAGTTTGAGGAGTTTAACAGAAAAGTTTCCATCGTGCAAGAAAAAGTTTCCACCTTAAAGGAAGAGCAAGACAAATTTATTAACGTTGTAGAAAAAAGGATACGAAAAATTGAAACGGGGAAGCTATGACCGTTTCCACCCCCTTTATGGCGCCACGTTCCAACATCAAAGTAGCCACTTTTGATGGGAGGTCGTCTTGGCGCGTTTATCAAACGCAGTTTGAAATTATTGCTTCTGCGAATGGTTGGGACGATACTTCGAAAGCATTCCATCTCGCAGCATCTCTTCGAGGTGAAGCTGCTGACATTTTACAGACACTACCTGAAGAGAAGCTGGGAGAATTCGAGGCGCTGGCAATTGCGTTGGAGTTAAGGTTTGGAGAGCAGCATCTAAAGGATTACAACAGACTGCAATTGAAAGTGAGACAGCAGAAGGCCAATGAAACTCTTCAAGAATTGGCGTCAGATATAGAAAGACTGTCGCTCCTCGCTTTCCCTGACTGTCCCCCGGATGTACGAGACGATCTTTCTCTGCAGTATTTCATCGACGCTATTCAAGATCCCGATGTGGAGCAGGCGGTAAGGTTATCCCAAAACAAAAACATGAAGTCGGCCCTTGTGTACGCCATGAGAGTGGAAGCCGCACAGCTAACTTCTAGAAAAGACCGACGATATGTGTGTGGTGCATTAGCCGAGGATTCTTCTGACTTTGTCACCAGTAAGCTTCGAGAACTGGAAAGCAAAATTGATAGAATGATGAGAAGCTATCCCGGAGCCAGGGATCGAAAGACCAGAGTCATTTGCTGGCACTGCAAACGGGAAGGGCATCTACGAAGTAACTGCCTTGATTTGAAAAAGAGAAGGGATAACACTACCACGGAATCTCAACAACTGAATCTAAGAAGATGCTATCTCGCAGGGCAGAAGCTGCAATGTAGAACAGGTGAAGCCCCGACCAGTCGTTTCCACGTTTCATCCCGACAAGGAGGAAACCAGGGTTTATTCGTGAAGGGGGTTATCAACGGAACTCCATGTCGTCTAATCGTCGATTCGGGAGCGAACTTGACGATCGTAAGGACGGACGTGGCTCAGGATGACTTGTGTGTTTTTGTATTTTAAATATTTTTTCTAAAATTTTCGATTTTACACATTTTTTTATGAAAAATTCTAATTTGGGGGGGGGGGGGGCTTTGAGGAACCCTAAGATATTTTTTGATTAACTTCATATTTTAGGGTCATGGTTTCGATCCCAAATTTCCACTAAAAAACATAGTACCAAAACGAATTTCGAAAAAAAGGTTTTTTCGATCTACCCTAATGGAGGTGGATCCGTCATGGTATGGACAGCCTTATCGTGGTTTTCTGCAGGCCAAGTCATAATCCTGGTAGGAAGGATCACTGGGGAGAAGTATAGAGAAATTTTAGCTAACCAGGTCCTTCTTATGATGCAAACTTTGTTTTCTGCAGGAGATGGAATTTTCCAGATGACAATGCTCCTATTCATACAGCGGGACCTATCCAATCAGAGTTTGATGAACATAAGGTTAAAGTGAAACATCTACATTGGCCCGCACAGTCCCCCAACCTCGATATAATCGAACCATTATGGTCTATTTTAGAGCGTTCAACCCAAAATCGATATCCTCCACCAGCATCTCTCCCGGAACTTTCACAATATCTCCATGAAGAGTGGTACAATATTCCTCTAAACACTATTCAGCGCTTGTATGATTCGAATTCCCAGGTGAATCCAGGCTGTATTACATGCCAAAGGCGATCCTACGTCATATTAGTAAAGGATTTTTTATAAATCTAGGGGGCTTCCATTATTTTGATAACTACCTGTGTTTGACCTCAAATGCTTTTATCGCGGTTTACGTATACGATGCTAGCTAGCCGATTATTACTATGAAAGCATATCAAATAGGCAATTTCATATTTACACTCTACGATTTTACTTATTTTCATAAAGATAGAAAATTTAATATGTATGTAAATATTGAAACATCTTTCTATGTTTAATATTACAAGAAAGTCTGTCTATTTTTTAGACTGGTTGGCGAAGTGTAAATCTTTCTTCAACTGCTTCTGTGTCCTAACCAACAGAAATGAGCTTTTGAACACAGATCAAAGAAATGATGACATTCCTTGTGTACATGGACTCCGTGTACTCAGTCAGCTCATTATAGTGTCTTGCCATATATTTGCCATACTCTTTTTTATGACCACAAGTAAGTAGACACTTTTTTAATGTCATTTTTTTTTTTTTTTATTTAAACTGAAATAGCAAAGTAGACTAGTGATACTGATATAATCAAATAAAATAATAAGGTTAAAGGGACTTCAAACTTGACTTAACTTCCGAAATAAATGTTAAGACTGTATGACAAGTCTTGTGAAAAGATGCATAAGAAAAGTTTTGAGTAAGGCATGTTTTGATGAAGAAGATCTCACAGCGATTCTGATTAGTATATTGGATTCTCAAGCTGTTAAAGTTTAAGTGAGAAATTTTTATATTTAATACCATAACAGATTGATAACTTTCCTTTTCGCTCACAATGGTAATATTTTCAGAAATAATAATGCTATCACAGAATCGCTCGTTTTTAATATAATAACTTGTATTTGAAGATGGTGAATTATAAATATATCTGAAAATAGTGCTCGACAACCCACAACCCTTTGTTGTTATTCTTATGGCCCTTCTGATAATGTAAATGTTTGAAAAATTTATAAAGTAATAATAATTTTAAAATGTATTTTTTTTTCTTTCGTAGCTATGCAGTGAGTGAGGTTGCTGAATTTATTTTGGAAAGTTTCTGTCACAATTTTTATTTTGTAAGCATGACGTCTGCTTACTGCAGCAAATCTGATTACTAGATAGAATACTAACCTTTTGAATACCTTCTGTAAAACTCATAAACGACAAGTATTCAAGTGTCAGCTGACAATTAGGCCTGGGCGATGTTAACATTTCTGCATCGTGATATATCGGGAAGCAAACATCGCGATGTCACGATACATCGCGATGCTGACTATGTGTATATTTTTTTTTACAAAATACTGCAAAACAACATTTTCATAACACGCTATATAGCCGAAAGTTATGCTTAATTAGCTTTGTAAAATTTTATTAAATTCATTTTAATTTTTTATAGTTTTAGGAAGTTTATTTTAAATAGCATGAGCAGTGACCGAATTATTTTCAACGAGATACACAAAACACCCAAGGGGGTATAAGCCGGTTATTATTATTATTATTTTGGTTTAATCCGGATTTTTCAATTTCTCTATCTTAATGAAATTTTACTTTGTTATTTTCCAGGGAAAGAGTAGGAGAGGGTGCGGTGGGGAGGGGGAGGAAAAGTGCACTTCCTGGTGGTGCACATGTTACTTTAGTTATTGGATATTCTTAATCATTAAATCAAAAACATACTTTATAATGAATATTTTATTACTTACAATATAACTATTATGCATTACTTTTATTTTTATTGTTTAACATTTAAAATTCTAATGATCTTTATTTTGTGCCCAAAAAATCTGCATTTCCGCATTTTTAAGAAGCAATGTTGGATTGATACTTATGGAAATAAACTTTATTCAAATTGTACAAACTGAAAAAAAATATATAAAACATTTATTTACTTACGAGACCGAAGAGGAAATCCTTAAAGTGGATCGGAAAAAATCGTTTATAAGTATTTAAGCAATCAAATTAGAGAAACAACTGTGATTAGTCCATGCACTAGTTCACATTGATTTTGGCAGATATAACAAATAGCTCATAGTAATAAATAACCAGATTATCTTAACTGAGTAAGAACTAGACAGAAATTACCACGCCAGAATACCGCAATCCCCTTGCGTTAATAAATAAAGCAAAATAAAATAATAGCAAGATAAAAAAAAATCGTAATACTTTATTTATTTCAAGTTAGAGAAATAATGAAAAAAAAAATCAATAAGGAAACACAAAAAGTGTAGGAAATGCCCAAAAATAGATATCAAGGTCTTATATCTGATGACTATTAAATAAAAATAAAAATGTTTTCCAAGAGTTCAGAGAACAACATAAATAATGTTCAAACATTAAAAGAATACTTCTTTTATCGTATCTCCAATATTACTAGACTGCTGGCACCACCTGTCAAACGGCCCGATGTCGACGGTTTCCTTATGTTTCTATACAATATTGGGAATATCGCGCATATGCAGGGCAGGGTGGATAGGATTATTACGATGTGAGCTTGCTGATGAAGTACCGCGCAAAAGCAAATGGAACTCGTTTCAAACGGCGAGGTGTCGACGGTTTCAATACGTTTTCATAGTATCTTAGGAACACCGCGCATGAATCGTGGCGCGGTTCTTCGTCCTTGAATGCAAATGAAGTATCGCCTCGGCAAAAGCAAATAGAAATCGTCTCAAACGGCGCGGTGTTAGCTGTTACAGTACGTTTCTATACAGTTTTGGAGAGACAGCGCATATGCAGGGTGGATTACTACGATGTGTTGAAGTATCGTGTTTCAAACGGCGCGGTGTCGACGGTTTCAATACGTTTCTATAGTATCTTAGAAACCCCGCGCATCAATCGTGGCATCACGGTTCTTCGTCCTTGAAGTGCTAAGCAAGGATCGCGCTCTCGTCGTAAAAGATCGTGATGTATCGGGTTTGCGAAAATAGTGACACCGGTTTGGCGATGTTGATTTCACACCGGTTTTGGACGATGTATCGATACATTGCCCAAGCCTACTGACAATAATGCAACTTTTTAAGAGTATGAAAAAGGTGTCCTAGTTCACAGTTGACAAGCATAGTAAAGTTTCCTCGTCCAACCTTTACATTAAGGTTTACACTCTAAAGGGTGTTTAAAACTTTAAGAAACTTGATATAAGATTTAAATTTGCCCAATCCAGAATCAAACTTACCGTAGGATTGCAGTCGTAAACCTTTTCACACATATCCCTCCAACCTTGTCATTGCAAGATTTTCGAAAGCTTTTATATCATCTGGGTTAGTTGGTTGGTTCGTACACTCAATGACATATATTTATGTAATATGAGAGCTAATCAGGTCGGGACCTACAGCCTAATGTGGATCCCGAACCACAATGAACATCCGTGCCTAACCCAGGATTCGAACCTGGCACCTTTGGCATGCGAGGCCAGAGCGCTAACCCCACAGCCATCAGGTTAGCATTACCTGGGTTAGACTAGCACATTTGTTTGTGTACAAGATAAAAATTTGTTTCTAGTTCGTGGTATTTGCAATGAAGTTGTAAGGAATTGGACGAAAAAGTTCAACATCTAACGTCGTATAAGGGTCATTTTACGGAAAATCAGGAATTTAATTTTTTTTTTTTTTTTTTTTTTTTTTTTTTTTTTAGCTTTTTTCAAAAATCTTGATGCATATTATAAAGGGAGATAAAATCAAGAGTAATAATACTATTTTAATGGTTAAAATAAAAAAAAAATAATAAGATTTTTTTTTTATATATATATAACTATTATAAAAAGTAGTGTCCACGGATCTAACATGAGGTATAGAAGAGGTATAGAATTATTTAATGAAGTTAAATTTAAAATAAAAATTTATAAAATATAAGTAACATTTCTTTGAAAACTGGTGAAATATGATACAACTTAAAAAGAGACCAAATATAATAACTTTAGTGCATATTTTTTATTTTCGTGAGATTTTCGGTAACAATAGTTCGACTAGGTTTATTTCTGAAAAATAACTTAAATTGAAGAGAATATAACTGTGTGGGGTGTCACTTAATGCAGAAGAAATTACCTTATTTTCTTTTTTGGTAAATTCTAATTCTATTTAAGTTTTGAAATTACTATTAATTATAGATTTTTATTAATGTAAAAATTGTAAATAGTATCGGAAATACAAGCTTTAAAGTAATGGAAACAGTACTAAGTTTATCTGGATATTTCTAGAATTTTGGGAAATATCGCCAACCTATAAAAGGCTCACGAGACTAGCTCCCTGTAAAAGATTGCCGTCATGGGTTGAGAATCCACCTAAGAAAAAAAATTTACCAGACGTATAAAAAATCGTAAACAAAACATTTTGGTGTAAACCGCAATCTTCTACGTTAATTAGAACCGAAGATATAGCCACCGTTCGGATTATTACTTCTCTACATCGTTCGGTACATATTACTTCTCTATATAGTTACCATGTTTTTCGAGAGATTTGTTCCATCGGTACACCAAATCAATGAAACCGGCATCGAAGAAATCAGCGTCAAGGTTGTGCAAGCCACTTCATGACGGCTTGCTGAACCTCAGCATCGGTTCTGAAATGTTGACCTCCCAAGCAAGGCCTGATTTACCATTAGGCCCACTAGGCCCGGGCCTAGGGGCCCCCAAATTTTGAAAGTTTTCTGAAAATTTTAAATATAATGGTCTTTTTATGGGAAGTACTTAACAAAAGTAATAAAAAAAATTTAGTTACACATCCGCAAATTCCATATTTTTTATAGTCACAGAGAGTTAAGTTAGATAAATTAACCTAATAAAACCTAATTAAGCAAATCTTTCCGGTTCAGCCAATCATATACAACTTCTTCATATGTACACGGAGACAAAGGCTTTACGCCGCTGTTCTCCTTCTCTCGCCTCTTGTAAAGAGATGTTCACCAACCAACCAACCATATACAACTTCTTATATTATGAAATGAAAGAGTCTTTGTGATTGGTTGGTTTGCAGGCTCTTCCGTTGACTTTTTTGGCCCTCCTTTTTGGTGAGATCGTAGAAACAGTGGAAAGGTTACTTTGTATTATTTACAATTATTGTTATAAAATTAAGTAATCTTTATTATTATATAATTTGTGGACCCTGTGGTAAAATGTAAGTTTAAAATACAGGAAAGTGTACTTTAAAATTAGTGTTCATGGGGGGGTCTTGATTAATTCAAAAGTTTTGAGCAAATCAAAATCATACTAATTATAACAAAAAAATCGTGTAAAAGTAAACTATGAGTTTTAATTGTAAAAAGTTAGTCTTAACGAATGTAGCTTGATCTGGTAATATTGTGACGTAAAGAAATAAATATTTGCTATTGGGGCCCCTCTCTGAATGTTGGGCCTACAGTAAAAAATTTCTAAATCAGGCCCTGCTCTCAAGTGTTTCTTCAAAGGTCCGAAGAGACGGAAATTACTTTGTGCGAGGTCGGAACTGTAAGGAGGGTGGTAACGAAAACGGTGTTACAAATTGCGCCGTATGCTGTCAGGCATCGTCGTGGAGTAACAGGACGCCTGTCGTGAGCACTTCCGGTCATTTACGACGAATTGCCTTTCGCAATCGACCCTAATTGGCACTATAACTGGCAGTATTTACGGCATCCTGTAGTTTCACGACAATGCACAATATGCATACGGCCATATCTAAGAGCAATTTGTAACAAAGTTTTCGGTAGGAGGTATTGGACCACCGTCCTTACGTCCCGACCACGCACCAAGTGATTTTCATTTCTTCGAACCTTTAAAGAAACACTTGGTAGGTCAGCATTTCAGAACCGATGCTGAGGTTCAGCAAGTCGTCTTGACGTGGCTGCACGACATTGACGTTGATTTCTTTGATGCCAGTTTCGATGGTTTGGTGTACCGATGGAACAAATGCCTTGATAAGCATGGTGACTATGTAGAGAAGTAATGTGTCCCTTTTCCTTCCTACATTGTATATATTTTTTTAATTTCCTGACTAAACGTTTTCTTTGAATGGGCTTGTTACCTTACTTTTAAAAAAAACCTCGTACATTCTAATCAAAGACTTTCATATTTAATTAAACCATTCCTTCTGACGTTGAATCATGTTGATTTGAATTTTTCAAGTAGGTATCTATAAGATGTGTTCTGTTTTTGTGCAAATAAATTATTGCTCTTCATCTAGGCAATTTTAGAGAACATGTGGATGTTCTACACAGCTGGATTCATCACATTGGATCTATTGGTATATTTCATTCTGTAGATGCCTTTTTCGTGCTGAGGTAAAATTATTTTCTATCTAAAGAGAATATAAAATGATAGATACTTAAAATACCTTATAAAGCAAACAATCATATATATATATATATAACAGAGATCAGAGATCCTTTTTTAGAACCAATATTAAAAATTAATTCTTTTTTATCCAATAAATTCAACAATTTATTTGATAACTGCCCACGCCAAATTAATGTGTGGGATCTTTGAAGAGTCAGCATTCTTGTTAGTCATATCCCATAATTAGTATTCCGTTTTGGTGAAACTATGCTTTCATTCTCACTTCGATGCTTATAAAAACATCCCTGCTAAATCAGCGTTTCCCACGCTACCAGATATTGTTAGATCATACCGCTCTGTGTTCGATAATAATATTGCATTCTATTTCCTATCATCATATAGTTAAGACGTAACGTTTCACGCTCTCCTCTCCGTGCTATTTTTAATAAATGTATTAGATTGTTCTAAAATGTCTCTTCACTGGCCACGACCACAATGCAAGACTTTAATTAAATTTTTTTAGTACATTACACACACACACACACACATATATATATATATGTTTCCGAACACCCTGTATGTATATATATATATATATATATATATATATATATATATATATATATATATATATATACATACATACATACATACATACATACATACATACATACATACATATATACATACATATATACATACATACATACATACATACATACATACATACATATATATCTTCTTCTATATCTATATGGTTATTTTTTAAGCAATAATGGTAGTTATAACTTAAAAAAATTATACAGCAGTAAATAAAGCTAACACAAGAGATTACAATGTATATAAAAATGTGTGTGGGTATACATGTGCTTGCGCTCCAGATTAATAGTAACCATACTTTCCGTCTTCCAATCGCGGTGAAACTTTGAATCTTGGCAGGTACACTCGTTGTCGATGACAATCAAGTTTTCGAACTGTCGTGCAAAGACCGCTTTTAAAGCACTGTTCTACTTTCGAAGGCTTACAAAACCTTTCCGAACAACAGTTATTTCACTATTCAGCTTCAACACAAGCTTCGATGCATACGACTTCAGATACTGTGATAATCCAGGCACCACGAAAGTAAACAGAGCACTTCCGTTTCTATTATCTTAAGTCATATTTATTACTTTTTTTTATTCACGTTTTATTATCTAGATACTAAACTTAATTCAAACGTGTTCAATTTGACGATATTTAATGACTGAATCTTTCCCTTATTAAGGTTGGGGAGGCAAAATTTTCGAAAAGATAATTACTTTCCGTCATTCAACCATGTTGAACTTTAGCAAACAGACTAATTGTGGATGACAATGTATTCAATTAAGTTTTGGGTGCAAAAGAAGTTAGTACGGATGGATGTTTTCTTCGTAGTAGTCAAACACTATGAAATCTGATCTGAACTCAATAAGATGCAATTGCACATAAAAATTGCCAATGCATATAAAGAATTTATATTAAATACTTTTTTTATGAATTATATATTAAAAAATTATCTTTTAGAACAAACATTTTACTGTAAACCTTACTCTCATATTACAATTTCTTGAATTTATGTTAATAATTGTAATTTATCATGTCTTCCACTGTCTTTTTAATCAGCTGCCCATATCGGTATTCCTTTATTTTAACAAATATTGAATGCATTTAAATTGAAACTATATTAAGTACCGTCATTTGATGGGGTTTATTTTGCCTGTTTTTGTACTTCAAAACATAAAATCATTAAAAAAAAAAAAAAAAGAGCAAAGTACCAAATATTGAAAGTGTATATAAAAATTCGACTTGGAGCATAATTATAAATTTCCATTGAATGCCTTTTAAAAAAATTAAAAAATTAGTGAGCAAAGTTACCTGATATATCGGGGTAAGTTTTTTCACTAGCTGCTTTCCCAACTAAATATCATGCAAAACAAATTCCTTGCAATGTAATCACTACGAGGTGTAAATCATAGCAATTACGCAAGAAATAAAAAAATTTATAAAAATTCTAAATACCATAAAACTTGGGGATTTTTTTTTTAATTTTTAATCTTTTATGTAAACAAAATATTGATCACTAAAATTAAAAGAAATATGTGAATTAAAAATAAGCTGGAAATAATTTAGAGATATCATCTTCCAAGATATGAAATTCTATAATCAGCCACCATCGCAAATTATCAAAATTTGTTCCTGACACCTTTAATTTAACGATTTTGCATTCACTAAGTCCTTTGTTACGTGGTCCGTTAAGAAATATGCGAATAAACGTGCTTAGCTAAAAACCAATCGGGACAGTTGAACAAAATTAAAACATTTGTTCTGTTATTCTACTATTAATCTATTATATCTATTGAAAATCACAAGAAACATAAAATAATAGTAAAGATATACCTCGGTCTCTCAGAATAGATAAAGCGACTTAAATGAGCCTTTCAAAATACTTCGTACTACATGAAGACGTACATAAATTATGTTACGTCAAATCTTCACTTTTTGATTTCGCCAAGTCACCCCAGTCACATTTGATGGACTTACCCTAAATCTACATCACGTTGTTAACACACACCTCCTAAAAATTTAATTTAATTTATTGCACTATATTACCTTCCGTTTCTAAAATTTCAGAAAATTAATATTTAATGCAGTTTACAGCTTTGAAATTAACTGAGATAAAGTAAAGTCTATCTTATTCCAAATTAACCTGGTATTTTCCAAATTAACTTAAAATATGATTCGTGTTTAAATTATCTATCCATTCCAATGATGGAAACTAATTTTTTAAAATTTTATCAACAACTCTTAAAAATAACTTTATTAAATTTATCCTACAAAAGGGAAATTGGTAAGTCAAGAAAGCGAAACACTCCCCCCCCCCCCCAGTCTCGGACCATCACATTGGACAAACGTCATCTCCCTCCTCTGCGCGTGACCTAATTTATGTACGACCTCCATCGTTACATTTTTTACGTTTTAGTTCATTCCTCTTTCATTTCATCAACCTTTTACCTATACACCTCATCTTATCATGGGGACTGGTAGAAATAACTTCAAACGCTAAATATATGATTTAGAATATGTGCGAAGAGATCCCGGCGATAGGTTAATATAGATGTATACTCAGTTGGCATTATATTGATAGTTATATACAATATGTTATTAATAGACTTATTAAAAAAAGTAGTTAATTAATAAAGTTTTGTTTTAATTATATATTGTTTTAGCGGACTATTGAATGCATATTCCTACTTCAGGAGCGAAGCCAAACAAAAAAGAAAATCGTGGTTTTATTTCTACGTTCATCGTTTCATAAGGTAAATACTTTCAAAAAATATATTACCTATTATGAAAATTAAATTTTAATGTCAATAAAATAATTTCACCTTGTGAGTTATAGCATTCAAAACATGTTATTAATACTTTTAGTTCATACGGAGAAAAAACGTAAGTTTTGAATACTTTTAGTTCATACGGTGAAAAAAACACAAGCTTTTAATTTAACTTTTATAAGATAAGTGCGTTAAATAAGGCCAAGAAGTTTTAAAAAAATTCAATTCTACAACCTCTCGACCAATCTACTCCAAACTCTACATAGGTTAAGAGTGATTATTAAAGTCCAGATACAAATATATTTTTGAACACTTATTCATTTTAGATTATATTTATCATTACTAGATTTCTGGCAATGCTTCTGGTTCATTATATTGACCTTTCATTTCAATATAGTCTATCTGTATTAGATTAGTTAGTTTGGTACAGCCATATGCACTTAGCTCAGATCAATCCACTGTATCTGTCATGCATATTTCTAAATGTGTCGAGCTTACGATAAGCCAAACAGACCAATAGACTTCCAAAAAGAGAAACAGCCCCAACGTTAAAGGAGACATTACAAAAGTTAACAAACTTTAGGTCTACAACACCACAAGTTTTGTACCTTAGGTCCATGACAAAGTGGCATTCTACAAATACATGCCTCTTCTCACAGTCTCTACAAAAGCTATTCTCGGCACCTTTCATCGTTAAGAGGATTCCTGAAACTATTTTAAATTATTATTATAAAATATTTGTATCGAGTTCAACTATGAATTTTGTTTTATTTTGAAGTTTTCTTGATTAAATGTTTAAATTGTCTCTCATGTCTCGAAATCTCTTCCACTCTGTTTCACGTTCTTTAATTAAATTCTAACCTGAGAGATCTCTCACTTAATAAACGTAGGATAAAAATAAAAAGATACACTGTTAAAAAAAATTGTCCACCATGCACCAAAATTTGGTTCCCATTTAGCTGCCACCAACATTTGGTGCTTAGTTTCGCGATTTAGTGGTGCTTACGGTCCGAGGTTGCACCATTAAATCGTGAAACTAAGCACCAAATGTTGGTGGCAGCTAAATGGGAACCAATTTTTGGTGCAAGGTAGAACAAAATTTTTAACAGTGTAGTAGAGATCGGTCTGTTAGAAGAACCAAGTCAAAACATAGTTGGATGCGCCGCCGCTTGTGCAATGCCGCGCATGTGCACGATATTGTTTGATATAAAAGAACAAATGACTCTTGCTTTGTTGCCTTCTTTTCCCAGTTTATATACTTTTTACCTGAAATTAACCTTAAGTTATATTTTTAAATTATCCTGTGTCATTTTGCCCTACATTGACTATCTCCATTACTCGAGAGTGGTTATGGGCCTCCTTATTAAGTCTTGAATTGTGGGCATGAATTAGGTATGTCTTGAAAGTTTGAACTAGCGTTTCCCTCATCAAGCTCACTCACCTGATGAAACGACGTGATGACTTAAGTTAGAATAGTAAAACTGAATAGCTTTTTGACTTGTAAACTTAGAGTCTTATAATAGTACAGGAGATATAGGTTTTTGGGTGGAACTAATTCCCACAGAAGCGGCGATTGAATTTTTTAGCTCGTGGAGGATATCTTTTTGACATACTAAAAGTCTAGAAAAATCTGAACGTGCAAAATGCATTTTTTGGCGCCATCTTGGATTTTTTTAAATAAATCATAAAAAGTCATGTGTGGTATCAAATTACAGAAAATTTTATGCTGAAAAAGATTATCATTTTGGTTTTAAAAAGTACAAATAATTAGCAAAATAGTGACCAAAAAACTAAAAGCTTATGCAGTGTTAAAAATCCTTTTTATTAATAAATAACAAAATAGTTTTATAATACGAATGCATCATGCATTTGGTCAATATCTTTCATCTTACATAAGAAAAAAGCTATATCTATTACTATTCTTCTGAAATACTTTCTTTCAGTGCACTATTTGTGCAATCTCTACCAGAACAGTTACAACCTATCTCGGTACATTCCACGCCATAACGTCGACACATACATCTTCCACTACCACACGGCTCATTTGTATCAGGTGCAGCGGATCTTGTTCAACAATAGCTCTGGTGCAGGGCTCATTTCACAAGTTATGGGCTGTAGTTGGTCTCCTACTTTTTCCAACCCCACACTTGGCAATATTAATGTTCATAGTTTTCCAACAATAACATTGTAAATGCAAGCGGAGAAGATGGTAAACAGCAGCATCTTCTGAAGGTGACAATCTTGCAATATTAAATTCACTTTTGGCAGTTGTGATTTTTTTAAGATATTTTACCGTAGTAGGTTGAGATTCTCAGTCTTTGGATTTCCACCGTACAATAATACCAATATCTGTGAGTTCGTTTCTGTTAGCATTTTCTGATCCAAACAGAGTAACACAAATATTAAATTCTTTACATTTACAGAAATGTCTATATGCTGTCGATTTACTTTTACTAAATAAAGAGCTTGTGGTATCGCATCCGTTTAAAGCATGTGAAAAGAGAATAATTTTGCATCCCTTATCGCCAAGCACATGTTGCACAGATTTAATATTACGTTTTTTATTGCTGGAAGTAGAAGACTGCAAAAGTATTATGGTAAATCAAAAGTACAAAGACATCGGTGTATTCAGCAACAACTGTTACATGTATTTTTTTATGCTAAGGTCAGTGCTATTTTCACTATAACTGTGTCAGTATCATCTGTAGCATGAATCACAATGTGGCCATTCTCTTTCAAGTGCTTTCCAAGCATGGTTATAAAGGACTGTATATTTTTTTATTGGAAAGAAAAGGTCCTTTGCCAATAAGAAGTGGAGAGCTTTCAGTTAATTTCACTGAACCATGGCCAAAAACTGGGAAATTTTCAAATGTATTACAACTATAAAGCAGTCATTTTGCTATAAGCAATATCAAATTGTGACAATAGTATTTGGTGGTTATATCATCTCCAGTACAAAGGATGTAGAGCATCAGATACGCATAAAACAATCATCAGTAACAGTGAAATTTACTGAGAGCTATCCACTTCTATTTTACAAAGGACCCTTGTTTTTCCAATAAAAAAAAGTAAACAGTCCTTTATTACAAGGCTTGGAAAACACTTGGAAGAGAATGGTCACACTGTGATTCATGTTACAGATGATACTGATACAGTTATAGCGAAAACAGCACTGACCTTATCAGAAAAAATGCTTGTAACAGTTGCTGGTGAAGACGGCAATATCTTTGTACTTTTGATTTACCATAATACACAAAATATTTGTTTGTCTCCTACTTCCGGCGATAAAAAAACGGAACATTAAAGGTGCAACATGTGCTTCGGATAAGGGATACAAAATTATTCTCTTTTCACATGCTTTAACTAGATGAGATATCACAAGCTCTTTATTTGGTAAAAGTAAATAGGCAGCACATATACATTTTTAGAAATGTAAGGAATTTAATATTTGTACTACTCCGGATTAGAAAAGAACTTACAGATATTGGTACCAAAGCATAGATATCAGTGTACGGTGGAAGTGAATTTAATATGGTAAGACTGCCACCTACAGAAGATGCTGCAGTTTATCATATTCTCCGCGTACATTTACAATGTTATTGTTGGAAAACTATGAACACTAATATTGTCAAGTGTGGGGTTGGAAAAAGTAGGATATCAACTACAGCCTATAACTTGTGAAATGAGCCCTGCACCAGAGTTATTGTTGAACAAGGTCCGCTGCATATGGAAAATGTATACAAATGAACCGTGTGTTAGTGGTAGATGTACGTGTCGACGTTATGGCTTGGAATGTACCGAGATAGGTTGTAACTGTTCTGGTAGAGATTGCACAAATTGTGCACTGAAAGAAAGTATTTCAAAAGAATAGTAATAGATATAGCTTTTTTCTTATGTAAGATGAAAGATAATGACCAAATGCATGATGCATTCGTATTATAAAACTATTTTATCATTTATTAATATAAAGGATTTTTAACACTGCATAAGCTTTTAGTTTTTTGGTCACTATTTTACTAATTATTTGTACTTTATAAAACCAAATTGATAATCTTTTTCAGCATAACATTTTCTGTAATTTGATACCACACATGACTTTTTATGATTTATTTAAAAAAAATCCAAGATGGCGGCCAAAAAACGCATTTTGCACGTTCAGATTTTTCTAGACTTTTAATATGTCAAAAAGATATCATCCACGAGCTAAAAAATTCAATCGCCGCTTCTGTGGGAATTAGTTCCACCTATAGCCTATTTTTTGCCTATATCTCCTGTACTATAAGTCTCATTTTGTTAATTATCAGCCTGTTGAGAAACGCAATTTATCGACTGCTATTCGTAAAGCAAATGCTCCTATTTTAAATAAAGGTTCTATGAGATTTTTTGTTGATTGCAAAGGGGTTAAGAATATGTTATATTTGAAGGAAGTATTTTATGCACCATATTTAAGACGAAATTTGCTTTAAGGGAATTTATTAGAAAAAAATGAGTTTACTACAGTATACGAAAACAGTAAAACAAGAGTTTTTGCTGAGGGCAAAAAGTTTATAGGGGATAAATTAGAGAATAGATTTTACGAATTTCATCTTATGTGGTATAGAAATTGAGAAACGAAGTTTATAGAACCGCAGGTTGCAATTGTTGCTTCCAAGGAAGATGTAAATCTTTGGCACCACCGTTTTTATCATTTTAATATTGAAAAATGAGTACAGATGTCCACGAATGGGGGCCGTGGTCAGTTTACCCATAGTGAAAGAATCTCCGAAATACGTTTGTGCCCGCGTAGTGTAGATGTGTGTAGGCAAACTAAGTCTAAAAGATGTTCTTTTAAAAGGTATATATCTACGTTGGACAATTTTTTAAAAAATTTTATGCCAATGTGTAAAATTTTTTTGAGGATTACAAGAGCAAAAAAATTAACATATTTGCAGTAAAAAAAATTTAACATATTTATTTAATTAAATGAATTTTTAATAACTAATTAAGACTTCATTGCAGCGATGATAAAATTATATATAATTAATTTTGAAACAAATTTCTTACCGCAAATTAAAGACAAGGTACACGAGCTCTAGCAAAACATTATGTATAATTTAAATACTTTTTACATTATAACAATTAGCATGAAAAATACTAGAAAAAACACACTTTTTCCAAAAATAAAAATATTCTAAAATGCATAAAAAATCTATTTTTTATCAAAATTTTTGTAAACAGTCAGGGCCCGGGCTCTGAAATGAAATCTAAATTATGCAGTTTAAATTTTTTAAAAAAATCGGTTAATAAGCTCTTAAGATATCACCGTTGGAATACATTCACGCAAAGCTAAAAAGCAGTTCTCCACAAATTGAGTTAAAAGTTTTCGACAGGAGTTTTGTATATACAAGCAGACATTAAAAAAAAAACAAAAAAAAAAAAAAACCTTTCTACGTTTAAATTTGTAATTAGAACCCCCCCCCCCCCCCAGCATTAAATGTGATGATTTCCAATTTGGTTTGATAATCTTCTTTAACTTTTTTTTTTTTTTTTTTGTCTCTAACATATTTGCTCCACTTTTGCATACGACTAGAAGTACTTTGACGCAAACTGGCCTTCACAAGCTGATAATCCTTCTTTTTTAGCCCTGCACCATTTATTGTCCAGGTGATATTCCATTCTTCTCATAATTTCTAGTTATGATTCAGTGCCAGAATTAAAATGTATGACAGCATCATTCACTGATAATTTCACAATATTTACTCCTGCTGGTTGGTTGTTTTCAGATTATCTGGCGCCGTCAGCAACAGTAGGGCTATAATGCGCCGAAACATTCGTCATTTGACAAGCCAACATACACTTACAAACACCCATGCCTGTTACGGGACTCGAACCCGCAACCTCGCGGTCTAGAAGCTAGCACGCTAACCACTATACCATTTTGTCAGCTATTTACTCCTGCAAATATGGTTTTTGGGTATCTTTTCCAAATAAGAGTATGCAAACTCTCGTTGCAATTTTGAGTTCCGCTTTAGTCCAGGAGCAAATGTAATCCCGTGGGCCACTTCATGATGGAAACATGTGGGGGGTGTCATTCGCTTCGTATGAATGCTTAGAAAATGAAATCAGATGATGGCTATGCCGACCAAACGGTATAGTGGTTAGAGTGCTGGCTTCTAGATCGCAAGGTGCGGGTTCGAGTCCCGTGTCAGGCATAGGTGTTTGTAAATGTATGTTGGCTTGTCTAATGACGAATGTTTCGGCGCATTATAGGCCTCGTGTTGCTGACGGCACCAGATAATCTGAATACAACCAACCGATGGTGGGTATCTAGACTCCCGGTAGCATTTAAGCATTCCTCACATTGGTTCAAACCACAGAAGGGAATGAGAGTGCGCCATTGGTCAATTTTCCTGTCAGTCTGCGAAAAAGTAACGCTCACGCAAAATGGTAGCTACATGCTGAATGGGAAGTTGATACTTCGAATAGAGAATTCGTATTTTCTTCGTTTGTTTTTGAAAATATGATTAGAAAAAAAAAGGAAGATATTGTTTTCATTACAAGCAACGTCAAATCATTGTATGAAAAGAAAAAATCCTGGGTGGATGAATCTTACAGTATTACTAAGTGCTAAATTCGATGAAGCCATATTCTTATTAAATGGGAAAAGTTATGTTTGCTGGTATTTCTTATTGACGTAGCTTTTTTAATGAAGTTTGATGATTGTATAGTCGCACTAAGTTAGTTTGTGACTTCAAAATTGTAATATACTTATAAATAATCGTAAAACTGATTTTTAATAATAATTCATTGAAAATTTGAATGGTGGTGCCATCTATATCAAAATTTAACAAATCCCAATTTAGCTTTTATGAAATATTTTTACCATGCAAGACTCGTGATAATTAATATTCAGTGAAGACGTTTTATGTGAAAAAATATTATTTTTCTTTTTAATTTATAAATAGAAAGAAAAGTCGAACTATATTATATTCATATTTTATTTTTTACTTATAGTTAAAATATAGAATAGACATCTTTATAATTTCTATAACTTCATTTATCATAAAATAGATAAATATAAATTAATTGTCATAACTTATGTTCACAATATTATAATCCAATTTAATACTAGACTGCACATTAAAACATTTCTTATTAAATACAAGTCAATATTAAAAATGTTCAATATTTATTAATTATAAAATGGAACACATATAGTATAGGAGATTTGGCGGTATGGTTTATTTGGTAATAGCAAAAAAGGTCAAAATCAAAATACAAATAATAATGGAATAAGTTTAAAATATTAATAATAATTAAATTAAAATACTAATAGTAATTTTAAAATATTAATAATAATTAAATTAAAATACTAATAAAATTAAAATAACACTAAAATTAAGTTAAAATGTAAATAATACAAAGTATCAAATTAAAATAAAACTTAAATCTGTTTCCAAAAACCGCATTTATACGGAAAAAAACAACACCTATATAAAATCATGTCGTAGAAATGTCATATTCTACATCTGTGCCATAAAAATTATTATAACCAAAGGCTCTAAAAAATTTATGCGTCGCATTGATGCAGTCATTTATTCAGAAATATTTTAGTTTCTTCCTTATAATGGCTACAAACAAATGATTATTAATAAAATAATAAGAATTGATAATTTCAAAAGTAGCATTTAGGGTTTCTGAGTCACCCGAATTTTTCTTTTACGTCTAAATGTTTAAAAAAAAAAAAAAAAAAAAAAAAAAAAAACTTGGTTTCAAAAATATATTCTAGCTGCATAATTTCCCTTGATAAATATCCAAAATTTATACTTTGTTGTAAAAGCAGTAAATTAGATTGTAAAACATTAATCAGGAATAAAATTATCATTTAAAAAACATTCGCAATTTAAAAATCAGTTCCTAAACTCAAGATTTAAAACATGCGTTTAATTCTATGTGTCAACACACTAAAAATTGTCATGTGTTTAACGGCTTCAATGAAAGCAACGTATCAGCCAATGGCGCACTCTCATTCCCTTCTGTGGTTTGAATCAATGCGAGGTATGCTTAAATGCCTCCCGGTATGAGCGGCGCTACAGTCAAAAATCCAAAATGGCCGCCTCCTTACCACGAAACGCACGTTTTTGCAGACTAATGGATTCCCAGCTCATTTTATCAACTAGGGGACCATTGGAAAACTTGTAGGAAATGAAATTTCCTTTTCAATGGTAAATAACACACGTATGTTAGGTTAAATTATAAAATTAAAAATGGCCACCGCATCGCTATCTTAAATACGTTTTTCAGGTTAGTTGGTTGGTTTGTGCGCTCAATGACATATACTTGTGCACAATAACGGATACCAGGTATTCTTTGCAGTTCATCCTTAGAAATTTCGTGCAAAAGCAACTGATGCATGGTTAATTTAAGAATGTTGATGGGTGCACTTTGCATTGGATAGGGACCGATTTATCCTGACATTTTAACCTTGTTGATGTCTTCAACGAATTCTGTTTGTTGGTGTCAAATATTATATGAACCTCTTTGTACATACCAAACTTCTTTAACATTTGTCTGACAAAGTGATCTGCAAGTTCTTCATAAGTCTTGACAGTATTAGGTTTATTAACCCTTTGCACTCCAGGCCGTTTTCGCGCGGAGAGACCAGCAACTAGAGACGTTTTCCGCCATTTTTGGTTGGTTCGTGGTTACAGATCCGCTTCAAAGAAACTAAACACAATCATTAGCTTTGCATCGAATTTCCACATCAAACCTAGTGATCCTCTCGAGTTGAGGCATCAAATCATGTGGTGAGTGAGCCGACCAAATTGTATAGTGGTTAGCGTGCTAGCTTCTAGACCGCGAGGTTGCGGGTTCGAGTATTGGTAAATGTATGTTGGCTCGTTAAATGACAAATGCTTCGGCGCATTATAGCCCTCGTGTTGCTGACGGTGCCAGATAATCTGAAAACAACCAACCATGTGGTGAGTGAGAGTCACCTCTGGAGTGCAAAGGGTTAATGGAATGCAGCTCTGCCATTCCACCAATTACTGCAACAGTTTGTGCAGCTTTATCTACTGGAAATGAATTGTGCGATAATTCGCTTTTCTCATTGGATGAAGGGTATAGATTTTAAGGAAACTCCTCCAGGATACACATAAGCTTGCTTTTTTCTGAGTAGTAATGCATGCATCCATGTAGGGAAAAGAAAGCAAGTGGCAATAATGAGAATTCATAACGCAAAAAGTTGCCTTTAAATCTATATCATATGGACTTCTTGCTGCAATCATCAGTCTAGAAAATATTGAAAAATCAGCATTTAACTCTAACACTTTTTTCTTCAATATTACTTTAACATTTTTGAATGCTGATTTTCAGGTCTGAAGTTTCGTATTTTTCATTGGTGCCCAAAACTGTACTGAAAGTTTTGATGGTACTGATTCTTCTGTTGGCGCTGTTGATTGGTTGATCATTTTAATGCGTTTCTCAATGAATTTGGAAAGATGACTCTCACCAATATCAGAAAACGGTACACGTGTCTTTTTGAACGTCATCGGGAAACGTCACCTGGCGTAGAATAGCTGGTGTGATATTTTGAATAACCAAACAGAAGAGATTTTGAAAAAGACGTAACTTAGCAGACATTATTCCATGTCGACTAAATTTGGTTTTCGAAGATTCCAATGCTTTAAATTTTTTAACCAGACCCAATGCTTTCAATTAATTTAAAAACTGCTTCCTGAAGATTAGCAGAGAACGTTAAAAAAAATTCTCAGTTTGGGCCAAAGTAGCCCGCATTTACGGTACATTATGTACTACATTTCAACTATCAGTCTTTTGTACTCGATAATAAGTATAACACAAAAGAATTTGTTATTGTTCAAGATATTTTTTTAATTTTAAAATAATTTTAAAAAAATAGTGCACTAAGTAAACATTATCTTAGATTAGTTTCACTCGTCAATTTCTAATATTGACAGGAATAATTCATAAGTAACAGGAGTTTTGAAAAATTTATAATTCATGAACATTTGAAAGTAGGAAAATGTGATTTTTCACAAAAATGTTCAGGAAGAATCAGAATTTTTCCAAGGAAAAACAGTCTTTTTTTCTACAGATGAGAATTTAGTATCTATGAGTTACTTTCTATTGTAATTAAGAATAATTGTTGACTGCTAATCATTAAGATTTAATGCAAAGCACACCAACAGTTGTTTTATACTTTCTTTAGAAGAAAACGTTATTTTTTTTCTTCTGGTCATTTCGCTGAAATCGAGATCTTACCACTCCTAAATGTTAAAAAATTGTCAATTTATCAAACGTCGTGATACTTTTGAATAACTTTGGTAGATGCTAAAATTATGGTCGACACAAAGTCTTTGTATTAAGAAGTTAACATCAATTTATATCCAACACTAAATTTTAAATTGCATTTCTAGCATCATTACTACTTCAAAGTTAGGACAGATAATTTACATCAAACTGTCTAAGAAAACTTCTTATTTTTCAAACTAACACCTATTATGTAAACGAGTCACGATAGATAACTTGTATAAAACTACCTCAGTAAACCAATTATGTGTTTCGTTTTTCAGACTTACGCCTATGTACTTGATAATATTGGCATTCTACACGACTATTTTCCCTTACGTGGGATCAAGTATGTGCTTTTCAACCTATCCCGAAAAGTTAATCTGCTCAGAATACTGGTGGCGAAACCTTTTCTACATCAGTAACATATATCCTCTCATGGACATGGTATACCTCAAGAATTTAAATGATACCTACAGTTTTTTACTTTTAGCTAAATTATTGTTTAACTTTTAATACTTTATTGAACTAATGATTATTTCATATACAATACAGAAAAATCAATTAACAAAATCTTTTAGATGCCAATAATTTTAATTGTTATTTATTTAGTGCATGACCTGGGCATGGTCCTTATGTGCTGATATGCAGTTCTTTGTGATCAGTCCTTTATTTTTAGTAACCCTGTGGAGGTAGGCATTCATTTAGTTGACTTTCTTTAATTAGATTATAAAATTTAACAGTGCATTTTAAGTAACGTTTTGATCAAAGTATTATCGAATGAAAAATCTATAGTTAATAATAACGTATTTTACGCAAGACGTTGTTTTGAGTGCAATTTGAGTGAGCAACACTGGTGTCAAACATATTATCACTCAGAATGTGCTTTTAAGAACAAATTCTAATTCCACATACGTTTACTTTGATTCCTAAGGCATATTTCCTTTTCTCCCGAACGTAGCAGTTCACTGTGACGTCTCCATGTGTAAATACTATTAAATTGCAATGCATTAATTAACTTTTTCAAACCCCTTCGGGTTTTTCGAATGTATCTTGTATCTTCGTATAAGGATACATTCTATTTTTTTTTTTTTCCCCAGCTCGAGCCATGTTATTTTCATTACAATCCCCTTTAATTTAAAATTGGTGTTTAATTTCTGATCTAACATACTTTCGAGAGTCGTAAGCTATCCAAAAATTGAAATTTCTAAATGCAAAGATGTTCTGATACCGTCTCAAGAGAAGGAACATCGTCAAATAAAATGTATGTTTTAATAATTCTAGATATTTTATTCTCTAAATGTGGTTGTGATGGGCTTTTTATTTAGAGTTTGACATGGAAATTGTGAGTCATCTCTTCTTCTACCAAAAAATACATTTAAATTTTTACGTGATCAATATAACATTTTTAGCTATCCCTCTAACAACATTTAAATCCCTCGGTGGATATTCAAATGAGTTCCCGTTGCTAAAAGTTGAAAACTTTAAGACCAAAATTTATTTAGAAGCCTGGAAGAAAGCCCACATGACTTATCAGAATGACCCTCTTTCCTCTAGGTGATTTACCAATGAAATACATATTTACATTTTAGCATAGGGAATCATCTTAAGTTCATTAAGAGCACCAATAAGTCTGTAGAACACATTTGCATTGATTGTACTAATAAATGTTTCAAAAGAGTTAAAACGAAAAATATTGGATCCAGTAAATACGTTTTTGTTTTAAGTTATGCAACAAAAAATATTTGTAAAAATTTGTCCATTTTATTCTTGTACATAGATTTTAATCTGTATTTGATATTTTGTTTACTTTATACTGACAACGTATATTTTATTTTTATAGGTGGCCAAAAGTTGGATACTCTGTTGTATGTTTATTTATTTGTGGCAGCGCTTTTACGAACTTTATAATGAGCTATCATTTCAGTCTGCCTAATATAACTTTACACATGTATGCTTACTTCGAACAGGGATTTCCTTTTAATGTGTATATAGAAAGGTAAGATTTTGCGTTTCTAAGTAAGCCATGATAGATTATGATTTTTTTTTTTTTTTTTTTTTTTTTTTTAATTAAATGCTATTATCACATTGACAGAAAGTCTCCTCATTATAAAAAAAGACGAATACTGGTAAGAATTATTTGGTTTTGACAATGGTTGATTTTTAATTTAATTTGCACAGCTGTTATAGAAAGCAATACTTGATAAATAAGCAACTTGATAAATAAGCTTTCAAGTACCAGGACAAGTGTAGCCAGCATATTTTCTTACTAGAAGTTACGAACTTTTTCTGCTGAAAATCTCTAAAGTCTCAAAAATGATACAATTTCAAAATACAATACAGTTCATACCATACACATAATTCAGCTATACAATACAATACATACAATACATAATTCAACTATACAATACAAAAATTTTAATAAAGAATACATCTATATTTATGATACTTCGATTATTTTTAATCATGGGAATAATTATAGGATATAAGTTTTCTTTCAAATAAATTAATAAAAGCCAAATAAGCAATCTTGGACAAGTGTGGCTAATCGTACTTCAAGCTTCAACCCACAATTGACTTGGACAAATGCAGTAACAGGTTATAATTTTGTATTAAATCCGGGATGAGCTAAATAAAGCCGATGGCATTAATCTAATCATCAGAACAATGCATAAATATAAAAATCAATAGCTTAAGTACTAATGTAAAAGAATAAGAAGACATTTTTATTTATCAGTGAAGTGTAAGGGTTTTTAAGAGAGACTGTACACCAGTCCCTGACTCATAGATCTAATACTTTTTTTTTCTATAATATCTGACGAAATATATATGAAATTTTTACACCAGCTATAACTACAGTAATAAAAGATCATTAAAAATTGGAAATAAAGTAACTAATGATTTATTTATTACGTACTCTTCTGAACCAGTTGGTGCAATTGGCGCCAAGCGTAAATGTTTACAAGTTTAAATAAGGCGTAAATGTATCTCCAAGCCTAAATGGTTTGTTATAGGAATTCTATAATGGTTAGTCATAGGAATTAATTTTGATGTGTTTTTCTAAAAAGGAATTTAGATTATTTTGAACGCAAATCATTTATATGCAAGTACGTTCAAATCATTCAAAATAAAATAACGCACAAATCTGTTGGACAATGTAATGACAATTGTTAAAAAAAAAAAACTAGAGGTGTGGAACATAACACAACTTTCAATTACACCATAATACTGACGTGGATTTGTGTCGTTTGTATATTTTCATCCTTCATTTAAAATAAATGGCCAGTTTGGCAATATTTTTTTGCAATAACGGACAAGTTGAGCATTTTTTTTTTTTTTTTTAATTTTGTTAAGAGTGACGAAAGACAACCAAAACTAGAAAAAGTTTTGAAATCCATTCAATATTTCTCGAGTTATACCCTTTTCAATTTTCCACTTTTAAAAGCGCTGCCAAAACGAGACTAGATTAGCTGTGACGTCCCCCTACGTCATAATCCGATTTTGTCTTCGCGCCGTCTTTGAAAGTATCGTGAATTTATTCACATTGCAATAGCGCGTTTCGATTTTTTTTTTTTTTTTTTTTTTTTTTTTAAATCTTGCATTCTTTTAATCGATTTAAAACTGTGTCCTCAAATTCAGCGTACAAACAATGCCTCGTCCCGAATTGTAAGAATTCTTCAATTTCCAACGCTGCTAAATTATTTATCAGTGTTGCTAAACACGCAGATATCCACAAGAAGTGATGTTAACTCATGAAACGAGACAATGTTTCTGCAAACAGTTCTCGACACGTTTGTGAAGATCATTTTGATATGATATTAGCCAACACCTCCTATTTAAGAAAGCCTCGGCACAGGTTATCACTTTTAAATATGGCGTCATTAAAACAGTCAAACTTGAAAACTACGAGCGTCTTCCATACGGGGTGCCATTTAGAAGAAGATATCTTTTCGATTTGGCGATAAATGGTTTGGCTACGTTTTACGTGCTTGTGATTCGTGAAGATATTGTTTGGCGACGTCTTGCGTGCTTGTGATTCGGCAAGATCTATTTTGGCGCATAACTCTGGCGTACGACGGACGATAACAAAAATCAACATCGCCATTTTGTTTGCCGAATACTTTAAGTCTGCTGCATTTTCAGTTTCAAACACGCATAGTTTGCTGTATTTTCTGTTCCAAAAACGTAAAGACTACTACATATGAGTGCTGTAAATTATATTAAATGCCATTTAAATGCTATGCGGTAAACTGCAAAGGAAATTTTAAAAATGGGCCAAGAGTTCCGTTATTTATATTCCCACAGAAATTAACTTAAAAGAAGATAGATAACTACTGTTTCGAGAAAAGTTTTCGTAGTTACTTCTAGTTCAAGAGTAAGCTGAGAGATGGAGTGGTTCCTTCTATTTTTGAAAGCTATCCTAGCTACATGTCTAAAACAACAGTATCAAGACCCAAGTCCTGCTGAAAAGATGGTAATAGCGAATGAACAAAATATCAGCAAAGCTATCCAACGGACTCTAAAGGATTGAAATGTGCCATTCACTGATTTAAAAGAATATGGTCAATTAAAAAAGTTGACATATCTTGTTTTAAAGAAATTACACTTTCCGAAGAAGATTTTATTGCCATTACTAATTTACAGTGCCGGTTATTGTGACCATTCCATTGTGAAATTCAGCAAATGTTCTAGCTCTAAAAATATTTTGACTCTTGAAAACATCGATGACGCTTTTGATTTTCTTGACAGTGATAAGAATAATTATATTTTGAATCTAGATAAAGATGGTTTATGCTATCCAAAACTTGAGGTTTTGAATGTTATTTTGGATTTATATGTTGTAATTCAAAAGTTCATTTCTGTAATATACGAGAAGTTGTTTTAGAATTTTTGAAAGTCAAAGATTACTTTCAACAAGTTTAACTTTAGATATTATTAATGGTAAAAAAATATATAACATTCCGCATGAATGTAAAGAACATAATATTAAATTTATTGTAGAAAGTATTCTAAGGGATGCTGGAAACATATCGAAATAGTTATTGTAGGCAACAAAATGACAACCTGTTAGTAGGAGAGGGGGGGGGGGGGGAATTGAAGCAAAAGAATGTTGACAATAAAAAAGAAAAAGAAAACATCAAATATTAAAGTACTTTTGAAGTTAATGAACAGCAACACTAAACTATTTTGCTTTAAAATGTTTTATTGATTAATAATAACTATGATTTGTGAATAAAATAATAAGAGTTTATTTAGATTTGGTGTTTTATTTCGGAATAAAATTCAAAATAATATTTGAACATAAATATTAAAAAAAAAAATTTCAATTATCTCTGTCAATAAAAAAGAATTGTTTTCTAAATGCTCGCCTATTCAAATTAACTAGCATAACTAAGAAAAGGATAATTCCTATTCTACCATGCGAAGGACGATTGGCTACTCTATGTGACGTCACGTAGTCAGTGCGAAGGCTTTCTTGGGAGGTGTTTGTATTAGCACACCTATTACTCTTGTTTTTATACAATGACTTAATTATTTTGAAATTCTATGATATACAGTGGTTCCCAAAAGTGTTCGTACATTTTAAAAATGTGTAGAAAAAGTAGCTCGTAAGTTTTGAATTGAATTTGAATATTAATTCCTATATTTTTTTTTATTAATTCTGAATGAAACCTAATACTTAAAAAAAGTACTGAATCGTTTTATTTTTATGAAAATATAAATTCATAGAACTAAAGAAAAAAAATACCACAATGGTGTTCGTTCGACCATGGCCGAACTGGATTGTAACGAGCGCTAAGGCACTCGCCAGGCCGTGACAATTTTCAAAAGTCTATGGGTGTGAAGGAAACAAGTTGTTAGTTCCATTTTCTCCCACAAAATAAGGGGGCGCTGCAATCCAACCAGATTTGAAACTGCAATATAGTGATATTAACACACTTGCCGTAAATCAATCGGGCTGAAATTTGGCAGATAGATTTGATGTCAATGGCAATGCATTCTATCAAATTTTGGGGGCATTCTATCAAATTTCACTGTCACTAAAATGTCGCTTTTACTTACGCTTGTATCTTCAGATACTAACAAAACATCTTGCCGTCATTCATTCGCCCTGAAATTTAATAGGTAGATTCGTTGTCGGTTAAAGTTGCATTATATCATGCTTCGGGAGGTGTCACTGTCACTAAAAGGTCGCTTCTACACACGCTTCTATCTTCAGTATACTAAAAAATCAACTTGCAGTCATCCAATCGCGCTGAAATTTGACAGGAAGATTTCTTTGCCGATAAGGCAGATTCGTTGTCGTAGATCAGGATCCAAGAGGAATTCGTGAAATTTAACATCGGCTCTCTTTCCAGAATATGAAGTGCAGTGTGGTACGCAACAATTCACCATGTTTGGTTTTTAATGATAATGAAATTAATTAATAAATGTAAATCTATGAGGATGACATCAATTCTATTTGCAAAAAATATTAGAAATTAAAAAAAATTAAATCAAAAACTGCGATGAAAATTTTTTAGAACTCCAGCTAAAATAAAAAATATCCATGTCTGCCAACTCTGAAATCACGAGAATTGCCAACGACGACTTTTTAATTTAATTTTTATAATTTCTAAAAAATTTTTAAAATACGACAAAGAATTCCAAACTCTGTTTCCATAAAGAGCAATGAAAATAAAATTCAAAAATAGGCCTTATTTTAAATAAACAACTTAATTCTAAAAATAGATATCAAAGTCTCATATTTGATGCGTAATAATCAACAAAAAGTAAAGAATTTTAAAATAAATGATAGTGTAGTGTGGCTTCTGACATCATATTTGTTTGAAATATAAATAATAAATTGTCGCGAGTGAACTATGTATAAATTTATTTCATTCGTTAATATTATCGTTTGGCAATATTCGCCGTGTTCTTTTTGCATTTTAAAAATAAAGTAATTTTGTCCTCTTAGTAACGTATTGGTTTTCGTATTTGACCAAACAAAGAAAACACATGCTACTGTTTTGGTTGGAATGCAGCGCCACTAGTCCACTGCGGCTGTTTCCACTCTTTACTATTAGTTGTCACGGCCTGGTTCAATCCAGTTCGGCCTTGGTTCGACTTAACATTTTCTGATAAATTCACAGTAATAGAATTATTTTCTGGCTCTTTTTTTTTTTTTTTTTTTTTTTTTTTTTTTTTTTTAATTTTTGCATTGTGAAAACTTGTAAAAAATCGATTGTCTGTAATATTTGATTTTGCAATTCTTATAATCCATTTGTTGTTTAAAATCATCCCGAATAAAATATAAATATTGTATTAACTATGTAATAGCAGAAACTATATTTACTTCCCCCGAAACTAAAGCATTGCCTATGCTTGTGAGCTTTAGTATATGTAATTTGTTAAAGACGAATGCAAAATAAAAATACATCTACAGGTATATAGCAGAGCATGAAATAAATATGAGAAAAAATAATAAAAAATAGAAGCTTTTTAAACCTTTTAAGTTAATAAGAGTTCGTCCTAGCGAAATGTACGCGAACATCGCCGCCCGACTATTCCTACTAAACTAAAAAAAAATTTCAAGTAGGTCAAAGAAAATTGGATCAGCGTTTTAATTGAACAGATATATTCAAACACAATTAAATTAAATGTATAAACAAAATTAAATTCTATTTGGTTTCTATTCTTCTTTGACAATTTGGAAGAATTTGTTAAAGCGATCCATTTTATTTTCTTTAGTAATAAATGTCGCCAACTTTGTGAATGACAGGTGTACAAGTTGATCAAAGAGGTAACAAGTGTTCTTGAATTTAAGAAAGTAAAATTTCTAGAGGAATATAAATTAATCTGAACTGAAAAAAAAAAAATGCTTTCAATGAAAAGAAAAATGCTATATTGAAAATAATGGCAAACTTCTTTTTTTACTTTATTGGATTTTCATGGTAGTTGTTTACATATCACGCCAAGTTACAGACATATCACTTATTAGCAAACAATGTGGTAACTTCTACTATTTGAAAATTTGATTTTAAAAATAATACTGGATTCAACTGTACTATGGAAAACTAGTGTTTTTATAACTTTCTTAGGAGTGAAGAGATGTTGAAAAACAGACTTAAAAGTTTTCGAAATAGCGCCAAAACATTTATGAACAAGGAAGTCATTTGGTTCTTGTACAAGAATCAAATTAACTTGTATAGAATGACTTGTACAAGAATAAAATGAAGATTCTTGAACGTGAATTTTAATCGAATATACAGTTTCTTGTAAATATGTGTTTCGTTTCGAATAGTTCGTAAAGTATGTAAAATTTTGATCTCCGAAAATATTGTAAAAAAATTGGTAACTGCAATGTTTTGTAGTTTAACTGGATGGAATGATAATTGAAAATAAAAACTTATAATAAAAATAAGTCATATTCAATCAAGTTAAAGACAAATGAAAAACTTTTTGTAAAATGGGTGGGAATATTTAGAACACCTTAAGACTCATTACCACAGAGATTTTTATCAAAATCGTTCGAGTCGTTTTTTAGCAATCATTGAAAAACATGATTTTTGTAATGGCAGCTACCTTATGCGCATGCGCGATTTTGACGAAAACCTTAACGGTAGGTGCCATGGCTACCACCAACTCGCACACCAAATTTGAATATCGTAGGTCAATTCGTTCGGAAGTTATACTGACCGCATACACACACAGACAGACATTTTTTCTATATCACTTTATTAAAATCAGGATATTAAAAAACAGGGGAAAATGCAAAAAAAAATATCGAAAAAAAAAAAAATTTGACCGAATGCTTTACTTTCATTACCCTATGTATATATACATATGGGTAATTGAAAGTAGTAAAACTAAAAGCAGGCACCTTTCCGTTAAACGGGTACCAGATAAAAATCGCCAAATTGCAACGATACTCATCCAAACTAACAACCATCAAATCATTTATAATTCCTATAACAAACCTTTATAAGGTTAACTATAGCAATTCTATAACAGACCGTAAACATTTAAGCTTGACGATATTATCAATGCGTCATTTAAATGTGTAAACATTTAGGTTTGGCGACAATTACGCCAACTGGTACCCGTCTAACGGAAGAGTACCAAAACAATACAAATTTGAACACTGAAAAATAGTATTTGAACTGTGAATATTATTTTGTGTGAATTAGCTGCAAAGACACTTGTTTAATAAACAAAGATGTATAAGGAGTTTAAATCACAATGTGGAAGTTCTTTATACTAAAATATAGGCTAACTAGCTGAATACCCGTGCTGCGCTACGAAATTTTACCATGTGCATTTTAGCAGTCAAAAGACTTTCATGTATTCTACATTTCAAACTTTTGCTCCCATATCGATTCCGCCAAATTGATTAATAAAAATAAAAACTTTCCTCTGTTGACATTTTTTCCAAAATTTATAATTGAGAATATACTGGAAATGAGACATTTGAATATGCCTCGTTCAGAAAGTTTAAAAGCCTTTAGACCCTTTTTTATTAGTTAATCGAGATTGCAATAGTTTATTGTGTTCCAAATTTCAAAGTTGTAACTGTATTGGAAGTGAGATATTAAAATATTCCTTGTATTGTTTCAATGTCACGTCGACTTTTCATCCCTTAAAAATTTATTTATCGATATTGAAATAACTATTTTTTTCCGTATTTTCCCTTCTCAATATTTGTACCAAATGTCAGAATTGTGAAAACATTGAAAGTGGTTCATGTCATATGGATGTCCCTCGTTCAGAACGTTTAATCCCTTTTCGACACTTGTAAGTTCGTTAATCGTGATCGGAATAGCTTGCTTCTTCTAAGATTGTCTTTGATGACATTATACCAATTTTCAGAGTTGTGACCATGTGGGAAGTGGGACATTCGAATATCCCTCGTTTAGAACGTTTAAGCCTTTTTCCACCCTTAAAGTGGGTTAATCGAGATCGGAATAGCTTAATTTGTCTATGTTTGTCTTTGTTGATATTTGTACCAATTTTCAGAATTGTGACCAAATGGGAAGTGGGACATTCGAATATCCCTCATTTATAACTTTTAACCCTTGTTCGACTCCATAAAGCGAGTTAATCGAGATCGGAATAGCTTAATTTTTCTATGTTTGTCTTTGTTGACTTTGCTCCAATTTTCAGTGTTGTGATCATGTAGAAAGTGGAACTTTCGAATATCTCTTGTTTAGAACGTTTAACCCATTTTAACCCTTTAAAATTGTTTAATCGAGATCGGAATAACTTAATATTTCTATGTTTACCATCTATAATAATAAAAGATGCTGTGTGTCTGTCTGTGGATCTGTAGAAAGCTACTTAAAATTGGAGTAGAGCTCTGAAATTTCCAACGTACGAAGTTTAGACCTTCTAATTTTACGTATGTCAAACAGAATGTTAAAATTTTAATTAGTTCTTTTTTAATTAATATTTTAATTAATTTTTTTTTTTTTTTTTTTACAAAACAACTTCTAATAGGGTTATGGCTCTGAAATTTCAACATAAGTATACGTAACTTTGGCCTTCTTATTGAACTCTTGAAAAACAGAATTTTAAATTTTTTGTTAGTTTTTTTAAATTTTTTCTGAGTTAGTTCTTTCTAGAATAGTTCTGAAATTTTCAACATAAGTAGTTATAGCTTTCTAATTGGACTTTTCAAAAACAGAAATTCAAATTTTATTTAGTTCTTTTTAATTAATTTTTTTAATTAAGTAATAACTATTTTACAAAACGATTTCCAATAGGGCTACAGCTCTCAAATTTTCAACATAAGTAGTTTTGACCTTTTAATTGGCCTCTTGAAGAACAGAATTTTAAATTTTTATTTGGTTATTTTTTAATTAATTAATATGTATATAACAAAACGATATCTAATAGGGCTACAGCTCTGAAATTTTCAACATAAGTAGTTTTAGCCTTCTAATTGGACTTTTGAAAAACAGAATTTTAAATTTTTATTTAGTTCTTTTTTAATTATTTTTTTAGTTAATTAACAAATATTTTACAAAACGATTTCTACTTGGGCTAGAGTTTTGAAATTTTCAACCCAAGTAGTTTTGGCACTCTAATTGGACTATTGACAAAAATAATGTTAAAATTTTCATTTATTTTATGATTAATTTTTTTTAATTAATATTTTCACAAAAAGTGACTTCTAATAGGTCTAGAGCTCTGAAAGTTTCAACATAAGTAGTTTTGGCTTTCTAGTTTTGATTTCCTTTAACACGTGTTAAAATATTCTTAAAGGGGCGTTGTATTATTGCATTTACGGGGAATTTTTTGTATTTGTTTCTCGACATGGGAGGAGCTTCTAATATTAAGGCTTTACGTAGCAATTAGTTTTTAGTGAGTGAAGCGAACTAACGCAGCAATAAATCTTTCAGTGAGCGAAGCGAGCCCATGCTCGCATAGCAATGAACCTTTCAACGAGTGAAGTAAGCCTGTGCTTATGCGTTAATGAACTTTTCAGCGAACGAAGCGAGTTCGATTTTGCGTAGCGATGAACCTTCCTGCGAGCAAAGCACCAAAAACTCTGACCTATACACCAGTGAAGGATTTCAGCAACACGTGGCCTCACAGCTAGCTAAAATATTGCACATGTTAAAATTTCGTAGCGAAGCACGGGTATGCAGTTAGTTGTTAATATTTGTACCAATTTCCGAAATTGTGACATCGTTTGGGACGTTTAACCCCTTTTCCAACCCATAAAGTGGGTTAATTGAGATTGGAATAGCTTTTCGACCCTTTAAAGTGGGTAAATTGAGATCGGATGGCTTTTTTTCTATGTTTACCATTGCTGATATTTGTACCAATTTTCAGAGTTGTGGACTTGTGGGAAGTGGGAGAATTAGTGATGAGTCAGTGAATGAGTGAGTACTTTGCCTTATATATGTAGAGATTATTAACTACAACTCTGTACAAAGATTATTTGAAAATAAAAAAAGCAGGAATTCTCTCTCCTGGTCGTTTATGCAAACATTTATTTTGTGAGTGCTCGAACGTAGTGAGAGTGCTTTTGGAGTTGCTTTCGATGTTGCTATTAGTGTTGCAGTGGATGCTGTTGCTCTCACGAAAACAACACCCCCAATTGCAGCATAAAATTGATAACTATTTACCTCGTCGATTACCGCCTGAATTGGTGATATTGTTAATGTATATTAAGTATATAAAATGGCATTTGGATCATTATTTTCCAAATATGATTGCCCAATTTGTATTACATTTCTTTCAGCGTTAGATCGAGTAATCATTTGATGGTATTTATTACTACTATTGTCATGAGTTAATATGTTGTTCATCATTTTGCGTATTCAATTAATTAAAAAGTAAAAGTAAAAGTAATTCTATTTCAAAAATATTCCTAAATTGCTTGACAGGTGGTCTCTAATTTTAAAAAACAAATTAATGAATAAAAAAAACATTTGTCATTGGTTTATCTCAGAATAGAGTAATTACTAGATGTGTGTACATCGCACAACTTTCAATTCCACTCGTCACTGCATTTAAATTTGACGTGGATCGATGCTATTTACCGTTTTCTTATTTTCATTAAAAAAAATTGACAGACTGGTGATATTTTTAGAGATAATTCTTACACTAGTCCAAAAATAATGGCTAATAGCGAATTTACGATATACTTTTTTATAATTATTACATTATCCTTTCTAGTAAGTGAAACCGAGAAAAACTCGTTGATGGGCGATGCTCAAGGGAAAAAAATTTTGTGAGACATTTGTTTTTCAATCTTTTTACACCTTCATCGCATTTCTACGGAAATTTTAAAGTTGGGGATGTTGAGACTGTCTTAAGAAGCATTTTTCATTCAGTAAAAACAAAACCCCAGGGTAATTTCATTCAGTAAAACATAATTACAGGTATTTTTATCAAAATTGTTAGAGCCGTTTCTTAGAAACCTTAATGACAGGTCCCATTAACTTGTATGCAAAAGTTGAACATCGTAGGTCAATTCATTCGGGAACTATGCTGACCACAGAGATACAGAAGCACAGACACTCAAACATACATTTTTTCTTTGTCACTTTTTTTTAACTCAGTTCGTTCCAAAACTTGAAGATATGCATTTGAGATTAAAAAATAACAACACCCTAATAAATGTAAATTTTCTTTTAGGATGTATCACTACTTTGATAAACTTTACACGATGCCTTACTCGAGAATAAGTCCGTACGTAATTGGTGTGGGTACAGCTTATCAATTAGTAATTTGGCATGAAAAAAAACAGCCTAAATTATCTTGGGTAAGTAATATCTGAGAAACTTAACTATATTATGCTGAATTACAACTGCAATATTATTTAATACATAACACTTTTAATTTTTGATATTAATACTAAGATGCAGTGCATAGAAGAAGTATAGTTTTAACTTTTAAAATTTAGATTGAATTTTAAATATTATTTTCGATTCGTGTTGTATAATTTTATGAAGCAAATTGTAAAAAAGACTAAGGGTGTGGAACATCGAGCAACTTTCAATTATACTTTATAATATTGATCATTGCAGTAAAATTTATCAAGGTGCTTTTTACCATTTCATTATTTTTACTCATTTAGATAAAGACGGAAAGTTTGGTAATATTTTTGACAATAATTTTTTCATGAGAGAGAAAAAAAAAAAAGAAAAAAAACCCTTCAAAATGGCAAAATTGGTGGTTTTATTCAATAGACATTACATTGTTCTTGCTTGTGCGTGAAAAGGAAAAAAATCAATAGTTGATGGACGATGCAGGGCAGAGAGCTCTATGTTAAGGGCACTCGTTTTTATTTACGCATTTTTATGAGAATTTCGAAGATGGAAATGTTTAGAACACCTTCTGATGCATTACCACAGCGATTTTGAACAAAATCGCTCGAGCCGTTATTTAGCAATTACTGAAAAACATGATTTTTTTCAATGACAGCTACCATATGCGCATGCGCGATTTTTGCGAAAATGCAAAAAGAGGTCCTAGAGCCATCACCAACCCTCATCCCAAATTTTAACATTGTAGGTCAATCCCGGGAGTTATGCTGACCACGTACACACGGACAGACATTTTTTACATCACTTTTTTGAAATCAAGATGTTCAAAAACGTGGTGAAATTAAAAAATATCAAACAAAAATTTTTACCAAATACTATACTTTCATTACCCTATATATACATATGGGTAATTGAAAGTAATAATTTCAGTCAATATGGCAATCAAACCCAACAAAGTAAATCTTATCATAGTTACCATCAAATACAGGGTATCCTGAAATAGACTGGCTGTTTTCAAAAATTAATTACAGGAAAACGGTTAAGAAAACAGTTCTTGCAGAAAATTCATGTAGCAGGAAATAAAAATGTGCCCCCCCCCCCCCTTCACTCCAGAGTTCCTGGCTTTAGTTCAAAAAGTTGCCAACAGATGACGCTGTAAATAGTAAACCTGGAAATTATAGAAAAATAATAGAAAATTACATCACATTTTTTAAAAATCTTTTAATAAATGAAAATCACATTACAATATTTTCGAAATGTCCACTATTAGTCGCAATCACATGTCATAATCGGAGGACAAAATTAACAGACTGATTTCATCACTGATTTTTTCTTCGAGTTCCTCGAGTGTTCGGGAATGTTCCCGGCACATCATCTTTCAACTGACCCCAAAGGAAGAAATGGCATGGATTCAAATCTAGTGAATATGGTGGCCAGGCTAATCCTTTTCCTGTGAAGCATGGGTAATTTAAAGCAATTACGCAGTCATCAAAATATTCCTCTAAGAAACGGAAAACGTCAGCAATACGGTGAGGCCTCTCCCCATCTTGCATGAACCAGGATGTCGTGGATGATTCGACCAATGCATTTTGAATGGCCACAAAATCGTGCAAAGTTTCAACATATCGTTTGAAAGTCACCGTATCACGTTGAAAAAAGGGACCAATAACACCTTTTCTGGAAACAGCAGCCATACAATCACTTTTTGAGAGTAGAGTGATTGTGTGATTGTGGAACACACACGTGAGAATTCTCCGTTCCCCAAATTTGCCAGTTTTGTTTATTGACGAATCCTTCGAGATGAAAATGTGCTTCGTCTGAAAACCATATAGAGTACACATCAAAATAGCCATCATCAATCATTTCCAGCATTTCATTTGCAAACTTGTTTATTTTTTCTACAGATACAGTCTGAAGTGGTTGCTGAGTTTGAATTTTGTAAGGGAACAGGGTTAGACACTGACGCATTATCGTATGCTCCTAGGCTTACGAATTGAACATACGGCTACAGTTTTTCGAACTGATTTTGTAGGGTAGCGTAAAATTGTTTTCGCAACGACTTGTGCATTTGCTTCTGTAACACCCTACTGGTGTAGTCCAACTGTTCCGAATTTCTCATCCGCAACATTACCAGTACATTTGAATTTCTCATACAATTTCTTCATTGTATTCGGCTTCGGATCCTTAGCGACTTGAAATTTGAGCTGAAAACTTCTTGTTGCAGTAGTACTCTCCCCCAATCGGTAAAAATCCAATACAAGGAAAATCCTTTCTTCCAACGGAAACGTCATTTTCAATACTTTCCAACAGACTGCTTTCATTCCTGGTCAGCTCTGCTGCTTGTCCACTCACAGAACACTCCTTTTAAGTCAAAACATCAACACTTCTACTGCTACATATTCTGATTATTTGCATACATCCCAACACAACAGGAAAAACAAAAGGAGTGACTTGCAGCGACATCTATTGCAACTTTTTGAACTAAAATCAGGAACTCTCTCGAGAAAAAAAATTATGCCCTTTTACATGAATTTGCTGCAAGAATTGTTTTCATAACCCTAACTGTTTTCCTGTAATTAATTTTTGAAAACAGCCAGACTATTTCCGGATACAGATCCTGGATGTTTTGTTTACTTCTGTGAAGTAAAACATAAGTCATTGTGAGATTTCGGTCCTATTAGCTAAGAGAGAAAAGCAACCTATGGAGATTAACATGGGGTTTTTACCTACCGTCCATAAACCCGTGTAATCTTCTAAAATAAAGGAATGTACACATTTATTTTCTGTAATTGTCAATTATTCGAAGTTCAATTTATCTTTTCAAAGTATTATTTTTCAAATTTATCAATTTTTACCCCTGTAATCCTCATTTTAAGTATGCATGCATGATTTAGTGTGTCTTAGCATATAATTTCTTTTTGCCACTGCATATATTTCTTGTTTGTGTAATTAGAATCATAATGTCTTTTTCTATCGCAACAAAATGTTTTTAATTATATGAAATTATTTTTGGACATTGCATTGAGTGTTTTTCAAACAAAATCTTATTGGTGATAGATGGCAAGCTTTCCATTCCTTTGGCGTTAGTTCATTGGCAGGCTTACAACGAATTTTGGATTTTTATTGAATAGGCTACCGGTTTTTATGTGTTCTATATGTTATGTCCTTCTTAAAAACGATAATCTATAACGTATCGCCGCGCCAATGGGTTCACTCTTTCTATTTGCTATTGTTCTGCTGTGCCAAAAGAACGATCAACTGCTGAAATCGGTTTACTTACGGATTCGTGTTTTCCCCGGCAACCCCATAGTTTGGACGACTTTCCAAGCATATGGCGTAACTCTAAGCTGTACAGCTTAATAAAGCAACTCTATTTCTGCACATCCTGTACATTGTTCTAATTAAAAAATATATAACAAGATATGGAAATCAAATGAGAAGTATTATCTATTCCCTGTGACTATAAATATGTTATTTCATAAAGATATTTCATAGTCAAATATTATTCACTAAACTAAAACGTATAATATCTAGAATCATATTTATCAACTGTCGCTCAACTTTTTTATCATAATCAAATTCTAATAATTTTCTTATACTTGATTGCCTTATGTATTCAGACTAACTAAATGCCCATATTTCGCTATGTGTTGTGCATTTTAGCAATCAAAATACATTCGTGCATTTCACATTTCTAACGTTTGATCCTATTTCGTATACTGAAAATTGATTTATCAACTCCATCAAATAGTAAAAGAAAAGCAAACAAAGCAAAGCTAAGAAAAACTAGGGGTGTGGATCACCCCGCAACTTCCAATTACACTTTTATACTAACGTGGATTTGTGTCATTTATTGTTCTTATACTTTTATCATTCATTTAGAAAAATTGGCAGATTGGCGACTTTTTTTTTTTTTTGTGTGAAAATTCTTATACGCAAGTGTTCAAAAAATAAAAATAATAATAAAAAAAAAAATAATAATAATAATAAAAAAAAAAAAAAAAACTTAGACAAAATGATGATTTTGGCGATATACTTTTCAGTAATTCTTACATTATCCTTTCTTATTAATGAAACTGGGAGAGGAAAAGAACGATCTTGGATGAGCAACAATGCTTAAGAAACAAAAGCTCTGTGTTAAAGGCATTCGTTTTTCAACTTTAAAGCCATTGAAGCATTTTTACGGGAATTTCGGAGGTGGGGATGTTTAGTACACCTTAAAAGACATTACCACAGCAATTTTGATCGAAATCGTTAGAGTCGTTTCTACCTATGCGTATGCGTGATTTTGTCGAAAACCATAATGGTAGGTCCCATGGCCACCACCAACCCGTACACCAAAGTTGAATATCGTAGGTCAATTTGTTCGGGAGTTATATGCTGACCACAGACATACACACAACAGATGCATGCTGTTTTTCCAGATAACTTTTTACTTTCAATTACCCATACATAGCTTAAAGAAAGTATAGTATTCGGTCCAAAACAATAGCTTTTTTTTTTTTTTTTTTGGCATTTCTCCACGTTTTGGAACATCCTGTTTTCAAAAAAGTGATTTAGAAAAAATGTTTGTCTGTGTGTACGTGGTCAGCATAACTGTTGGACAAATTGACTTACGATATTCAAATTGTGTGTGCATGTTGGTGATGGCCCAAGGACCTACTATTAAAGTTTTCGTCAAAATAGCGCATGCACCTAAGGTAGCTGCCATTGAAAAAATCATGTTTTTTAGTAATTGCTAAAAAACGGCTCTAACGATTTTGTTCGAAATCGCTGTGGTAATGCCTCTTAAGGTGTTCTAAACATCCCCACCTCCGAAATTCCAGTAAAAATGCTTTAATTGCTTTAAAAGTTGAAAAACGAATGCCTGTAACTCGCAGTTCTGTTTCCTTGAACATACCTCATCTACGATCGTTTTTTCTTCACTCCTCAGTTTCACTTATAAGAATTATCAGAAAATATATCGCTAAAATAATCATTTTGGCAGCTTTTTTTCCCCCCCCCCTTTTTTTTTTTTTTAAGACCCATACAACAAAAAAATGGCAAAAAATATCACCAAACTGGCCATTTTTGCTAAATGAATGATGAAAATATAAAAACGGTAAATGACACAAATCCACGTCAGTATCATAGTGTAATTGAAAGTTGTGTGATGTTCCACACCCCTAGATTGAAATCAGGATGTTCCAAAACGTGGAGAAATCAAAAAAATCGAAGATTTTTTTTTTTTATCCGAATGCTATACTTTCATTATTCCTATGTATACATATGGGCAATTGAAAGAAAAAAGCTAATTCTGATGGTGACTGAAATCTAATTAGAACTACGGCGAATATAAATAATATAATGAACTAATTTGCGCACTATGATACAACAGACATTTATTTTCAAGGAGAAGCTGTAGAATGAATAGGCTTTTGAAGTTTTGAGTTTTGATCTGCATTTGAAATCAAATAACCAAATGTACGTTGCTCGAAATTTAAATTTTTTTTTTTTTTTTTTTTTTTTTTTCTTCTTTAAAAAGAATTTTGAACAAAGTTTGTTTCCAACAGTGTTCATTTTTAATTTTTATAAATAAATTATTTTATTTAACAGATTACTATCAAGCAGGGGTGGACAGTGGCAACATTGTCTATTTTGTATGTGATTTTTGGAGTTAGCCGTAAAGGGCCATCACTGTTAGAAACTTCTTTATACAATGCTGTAAATCAAATTTGCTTTGCCGGAGCCATAGCATGGGTCATTTACGTATGCGTCATTGGACAAGGAGGTCAGTATAGTGAATTAAATTGTACGTAGAAGAATTTTAAATCATTTTGTGCTTCAGTATATTACCGATATTTAAATTTAGATGATAATAGTGATAAGTTTTTTTCGATAAAAGCAGGAAAAAATTGCTTCTTAATAGTATTACGTAAATTGTCTGTTATATTATAACCTCATAAGTAATTTTATATTTTTAGACTATTTAATTATCTATAGAAACAAGGAACCTTCGTATAAGCACCAATGAGACTGGATATTGACGCAATACACCAAGGAAGTTATAATTATCAAACAATGCAGAATTGCAAAAAAGTATTCCAGTACATAAAACAAGATTAAACGTAGCTTATTTATGAGCCTTAATCAATCAACAAATCTTCATGCAATTTGGAACAAGTGCTTCTTAGACCATTGGGAAACTATCTATAAGCTATGTCATCAATGGCATTAACAATGACATAAATTAATGAGAAATAACCTCTCCAAGATTTCATCATTTTGAAGAAAATAAGTAATTATTTACAAGAAATTATTTTTGGAGGAAAAACAGACAAATTTGTTTCTCGTTGAAACGTGGAGGCTACCAGACAAAAAATAAGTGTGTTCATTATTGGACAAATAATTAGATTTGGTATCGATTTAAAATTCAACTCTTTCAGTTCGTTTTTTACCACTCCCAACATTTTCCTGCAAACCAGGATGCTCTTAAACTACAAGTATTTTCTATAAAAAATATCTGAATTATATTCGATAGATACCTAAATTTTAAAACCCATTCTTGGACTATAAGAATAATTTGCACATGGAATGCAAGCAAAAAGGACACAGAAACTACTCGGATTTATAGTTTCATGTTTAACAACAGATTAACAAAATCAGCAAAGTAACTCAAAAGTAAAATAAATTATTTACGAGGTTAAAGGATGCCAACTTCGCATGAAGTAAATTAAATATTGGAAACTAGAGGCTCTACCAAAGTTTTTTTTTTTTTGTATTGTTTGAAATTTTGAAATTCATTAGAGCAGGATTGTTAAAAAAAAAAGTGATACTCTTTTACTGAATTCACAGTAAGTAAACCATCTTAGGAAATGAAGTATTGAATTAAATGTTAGGCTAAGTTTAACACCTATTCTGTAGTAAATAGTAAAATAAAAAATGTATGAGTAATAGCACAAAGTATTCTATATTTCAAATCAAAATGTACCTACACAGTTCAATAGAATGATACACTCGATGATTTTCAAATCTTTGTCTTGGTACTTCCGTAGCTCCCTAAACAACAAATGCACTAAATTCGGACACGTTCTTTCCCCCCCCCCCTTTTTTTTTTTTTAAATATAAATTTTATTAATAGGATGACGGTCCTGAGGCACTATACCTGTTCATCTGGTTTCAATGGTTTACAACTGGTTGAAGGAACATAGGTGACATACAAGAAAAACTTTACAAGCAGTACATGGTTCGAGGATATTAACAACATTTTTCCTAGAACTGGATTGTTTAGGTCATGGTGTGGTGTAAACAGGCAATGTTATGTGCAATAAAATAAAAAGTAGTATGGATACACAGTGAATAAAACAATGAATACAGAGAAAAAGAATTAAGGAAGAGGGTATATACAAAATGTACAGCATAAAAGGAGCATGTAATAAAATATTATCAATATTTAGAGATGAAGATAATTTTAAAAGTATATACCAATATTTGGATTACTTGGTCATGAGGTAGGGATGCAGACAAATGAGCAGTAAAGTGAAAATATGAATACACAGTAATAAAACAATTAATGCAGTTCAAAAAGAAGGAAGGGTAGTAAATATTATGTACAGAATATAAAACAGGTAATAATAATCAATTTAAAATATGGACAGTATTACAGATGGAGACTTGTAAGCACTTTCACATGTTGGAGAATAATGACCAAAAGCTCTTGGAATCACTTATTAGTCCTTCGGCATTTACCGGATAAGATGCAGTCCGAAAGGGCAAATGCTGCAAAGGATCGAAAGGTCTGATCCCCCGGAATCATTTCTTTCTGAAGAAGGCTGTTGATGATGGAGGAATCTCTGTTAGAACTATTGAAGGAAATGTTGTTGTTGATGAGGTGGGGTCCGATGGGCTCGATGCTTAGGTCACACTGAATCAGCTTGTTCCTGACGAAAGGGGCTGCATTTACCATATGGCGCAGAACCCTGTTTTATAACGTCTGCAGGCGCTTGACCTCCCTACTTGAGATAATTGACCAGGCTGGAGATACATAGGTGAGAATGTGTGAACGGCACTGTGGTAGAGCCTTCTTTTAAGGTTGAGTGGAGTGAGGTTCTATTACTAATCAACGGCAGAAGCTTTGCAGGGAGAGCGTTTGTCTTCATAAGAGCCTCCTTGACATGGTTTTTCCAGTTTAACTTCTAGTTGATATTATGCAAAGGTATTTGGTCTTCTTCGTGATAGATATGAATTCGTTAAAGAGGAGGACTTGCTCAATGAATGGTCTGTGATGATGTTTAGTTTTAATCAGGAGAATTTAGGATTTGTTACTGTTGATCGAGATCTTCCACTTGTCACACTATTCATCAGTCTCTGGTATCTTATCTTGAAGTTTCCTCACAGCATTCTATGAGATAAGAGAGTTAGTGATGATGGCTGTATCATCCGGTAAAATGCCGTGAGAGAGCCATTGTCGTGTGAGAAAGTAGGGAAGTCCAACGTGTAGAACAGGTATATGATGGGATCCAAGATGCTGTTCTGGGGAACACCAGACTCTATACCTATGGGTGAGAATATGCCTCTACCAAATTTGGCCCTGAATGTCCAATTTTCAGGTACGTCCAGAGAAGGTGTATAAAGTCAGAAGGGATCTGCTGATGAATTTGTTTGTAGATCAGACCTTTATGAGATACTCTGTTGAAGACCTTTACTACGTCGAGTTTGAGGACAACCGATGTTTCTTTCTTGTGCATTGTATCGCCAATAAATTTCATAATCCGGACAAGCTGAATTGTGGTAGAACGCCTTAACTTGAATCCAAACTGCTCAGGTGGAATATGTGAGAGGCCCTGTTTAAATCTAGAGTAGATTGTTCCTTCATATTTTTTCGCCATTTCTGGCAGAAGGGCTTTCTTCCAGGTGTTGGGGAAGTAAAAGTTATACAGACTGGCATTGAAGATGTTGATAAGGGACTTGAGGATGTTGATGAGCAGGCACTTAATCATTTAATTGGAAGTAGAATCTATGCCTGGAGCCCCACTGGATATCAGTTTGTGAATAATTTGTGTAATTTCGTCTATGTTGGTGAGAGTGGAAGGGAGTATGTGATAGGAATTTCCCTTTTCCAGTCCTTTACAGTCTTGCTATTTTGTATCTCGAAGTCCTCATCGCAGGGTTCCTCCTTCTCTCTGAATTAACGTTCCAAGGAATCAGCAAAGGTCTCCGCTTTTTCATCATCTGTAAAAACGATACCTGCCTCTCCATGGATAGGTCAGTTTATGATTGTATCACTTTACAGGCATTTGGCCATACTCCAGAGGGAATCGTCTTGCAAGTTCTCGCGACTTCCCGGTTGAGCTCTGTTTTTGCCTTGATGCTTCTATTGACAGCATTGATGTGGTCTATTACGGATCTTGATTTCAGACCAAATGCTGGAGGGTAGTTTCTAGTAGTTGTCTCTAAGTTTACATAGTAGTTTTTGGTTTGTTTTTCTGTGGCATGTTTACAAAAATATTAACAAAAAATCTATACTTCACGGTAGAATGTAATATTTCATTTCAATACGTCTAATAGTTATTTATTTTGTTTCCATTTTATCATACAATCAGAAAGCTTTATTTACTACAGCTTCAAAACCGAGCAGGCACATAACTTGTTTATGGTAACGATTGACAGTAAATATATGGAAATATTACAATAATATTCCAACCGCATATCGGACAGATGATTCTAATACATACTTCAGAAAAATAAGAGGACACATTAAAAAAAAATCTTTTTGAATGATGTAATAAAAAAATATCATTGCCATTCCAGGAATTTTTTTCATAAAATTTTAATAAAAGCAACTTTTAATTGAATTTAAAAGTTGTTCTCTAGTGTAATAAAACTTCTATGTATCGAATTTCGTGCCTCTAGGTGCAAAACTGTGAATTTGTATAAAATTCAGAAGTGCAGACAATCAGTTTTATATTAAATATTGTTGATTATGAAATTGATAAATACAAAAGTTAAGCATTTACAAACAGTTATCAATAAAGTGTAATTATTTTTTATGTAAACGTTTCACTGTAAACGCAAATGTAATATGAATCTTGAAGTTGTTAATGAAACAATTACATGCTAAATTTCATTTAGCATGTAATTGTCAATTCAATATAAATTGATTCTTAACATCTATGTCTTCCTCTTTTAGAATACACACACATTTTCATGTAATCTCATATTATCCCCGAAACCTTTATCAATTACTTCGGAAAAGTTATTAAATTTTAACAAATAGTAAATTTTTATTTCTTTTTTAATTTTGTATATAGATTTTTTAATAAAGTTATTGTCTATCAATAAAAAAATTGTTAGGTTCCTATAGTATTATCTGAAAATGTTAGCATATTTTATATAAATTAAATTACACTAATACAGTCCAACCCCGTTAACGTGAAATCGCTTAACACGAAATTCCATTTAACACGAATTAAAAACAGTTCTCTCTACGATGAAGCTTAAGGTTAACGTTAATTTATTCGTTTAACATCACGAAATCTCACCTAATGAAATCCCGCTTAAGACGAAAAAAAAAATGCTTTTTTAACTTATATATATATATATATATATATATATATATATATATATATATATATATATATATATATATATATATATATATATATATATATATATATATATATATATATATATATATATATATATATATATATATATGAGAGAGAGAGAGATTAAACCTTGCAACGTTTCCTAATGCAACAGGACAATATCTTACGTGCTTTAAATAAGTTAGAAGATGCAAAGATGCACGCACATTTAAAAATACATCTTTTATTAAAAACTTAAAGCAAAAACTAAAAAACAGATTTCTTTAAATAATAAGTTATAAGTTACATTAACTTTTTTTGTTCCTAATATATATCTTGTTAAACTATACTGCACTAAATATAAACCTTGCAATGTATGTGTTGTAAAAAACAACTGTATTTCATACACATATAGTTAGTATAAATCTGCATTAATTAGAAGAAAAAGTTTTTAGAAGGTTAATACGAAATTCGGTTAACGCGAAAAATTTCAGAGGTCCCATCGACTTCTCGTTAATGGGGTTTGACAATAATATTTCTAAGCTTATTTTTTATACTCTAATCTAATGAAGACAGCTAAATATATATATATATATATATATATATATATATATATATATATATATATATATATATATATATATATATATATATATATATATATATATATATATATATATATATATATATATATTATTTTTTTATTTTTTTCAATAATTAGTTAAATTTATTTTCTTAAACTTGGGGTATATTTTTCAAATTTATAAACCTCTGAGTAAAAATTAAAATTTGTTAAAGCACCACATTATCTGATGTTGATAAAATATCACATGAAGCTGAAATTTTGTAAATTTATTATGTTTTCGTACTTGTGTGGTTTGCAAGAAAAAACATCATGCCATTAAAATCTTGCTTCATGAAATTATTATCACCCCAATGTAGTTATAATCACCCCGGGATGATTATAATTAAAGTTCAGTTTTAGTTATAATCCCCCGGGATGATTATAATTCAAGTTCATTTTTTAAAAAGTTGTAAAAAGAAAGACTTAGGAGAATAGCCTAAAATTATACTTGAACATACACAAAAAGGGGGAAGTGTTATGCTATAAGGGGTGAAAAATTCTGAGTGAGTATAAGTGAATTGTGGCAAATCAGTTAATGGCTAATTAGGTCACTCGATCCGATTAGGTTCTCCGATCGAACTAAAACTTGACAGATAGATTCGGTGTCGATGACAATGCATCGTATCTAGTTACATTCTATCAAGTATGTCACTAACAGACCACTTTTACACACGCTAATATATACGGATGATTAATTAATCCACTTGCCGTCATTCAATCGATCAGAAACTTAGCAGATAAACTCGTTGTCAATGACAATGCATTCTATCAAGTTTTGTGGAGAAAAAGTTAACCGATGGTATGAATCTGATGTTTTTTCGTAGTAGTCCAATGCTATGCATAAAGTCGATCTGACTCAAAATCATTTAAATAAGTTGCAATTGCACATAAAATATTTATATTGAAAAACCTTCTTTACAGGTTAATTTTTTAATAAAACCTTTAAATCTCAATAATAAAATGCTTTCTCTCTAGGCATCATCAACACAATTCTTTCCTCTAAAACGCTGATACCGTTCAGCCGTTTGAGTTATTGTGCATACCTCATACATCCTCTACTCATGCTCGCATACGCCGCATTATTAAAAGAGTCTTTGGAATTCTCCTACATCACATTTGTAAGTATGATTTTACAAAATGTTCCCAATAAACATAAAAGTACACCAGTATACGACATCTTGTTAAAACAAATTGCTGAAATTTCGAGACTGAACGTGATGATTGTAAAGTGTTGCACGAATCAATTTTACAACTCTAATATCACTTAAAATCCAAGTCCGCCTAAAAGTATACTTCCTAAAACTTGAATACGAGCTATCTTTTTGCAGTTTGCGAAAAGATTAGACAGTAAACTTAGCCCCTTAGACTTTGAAAAACGGATAATAATTGAAGATGTACTTACTAGATTATCTTCATCTTCTAAAGTAACAGTGGCTTGAGTCTCAAAATACACGCATAGTAACAAACAGGATCCTTAGGCGGAAAGTAATCCGTAAACACAATACAACTGCTTCTTTTATAAAGTTGAAAAGTAAGCTCCAGCCCCTGAACTGACAAAAATTTATAACGGGTCATTATTAATACAATTAATACAAAATAAAGCTTTATTTTATTTGGTATTCGTATTTTATCCACCACAGATGTGTTACTCCTACATCATTTTAACAGAAGTGAAAAAATTATAAAATTGCTTTGAGTAAAAAATAAGTCATTTATTCATAAGAGAAAGTCGCCTAATTATGAAAAACTTTTCGTTGACATTGACTGATTAATAATAGAACCGCTCTCTATCATCTCCGCATCTCTATCAATTAAAGTTGTTTTAAAATATATAACTATATCATGAAAAAATTTAGCGCAGAAATTTAGAAAAAATACATATATTTATTTTTTAATGTTAGTGTCTTGTTTAGAATGCGCTGATGAAAGGTGTTTAGAACATTCATACGTTTTTTTTTTTTTTTGTAAGGGGCAATTGGCCCCAGAACATCACGCATTCTGCGGTGGAAGCGTCATGGTCTGTGCAGGAATTTCATTGGGATATTGCACCGACCTGCACATCTTCAGGCGAGGTTCTGTGACGGCTATACGGTATCGAGATGAAGTCTTAGACACCATTGTGAAACTGTACGCTGAAGCAGTTGGTCCTTCTTTCCTTTTAATGGATGATAATGGGCGTCCCCATAAAGCTGCCATCGTTAATGACTTTCTGGAGAGTGAAGGGAGTGCGCGTATGGAAAGGCCGGCTTCTTCGCCGGACCTTAATCCAATTGAAAATCTTTGGGGTAGCCTCTGTCGTATGTAGACGTTTCCCACCTCCAGCCACTCTCAGAGATATAAAAACTTCTCTACAAGAAGAATAGCTATTACTGGACTCATCGGTGACTGATCACTTCGTAACAAACATGATCACATGCTGTACACTTTGTATGCAGGTAAGGGGTGCTCATTAGGGTGATTTGAAAAAAAATTATTTTTTATTTTTGAAACGCATGAGGTGAAAAAAGTTGATGCACATCTTGATAAGAAAAACTGTACAAAAAAATTTGAAAAAAAAATATATATATATATCTTCTGAACGCGCATTCACCTCAAAGTTTAGAGAAAATATAAAAAAAAAAATAGCTATTTTTCTTAATTTTTTTTAAATTTCAAAACGTTATATATTTGAAAGGCAATAGTTTGCAATGAGTAGTGAAAGGGTGGTATAACACAGGAAAACACTATTCTATACATTACATAAAATATATATTAATAATTAAAAGTATTCAAAAATACATTTTTGTGTTAAAAACATGATTTTTCTATAAAATGGATACTAACGTTATTTTTTACATATTTTTGTTTAAAATGTTTTATTTACTTCAAGCATTCACTTCAAAGTTTTGGATAAATACAAACACATCAATTTGTAGAATACACCAATCACTAAATTATCGACGTACATTAGTTTGTATTGTGTGGAATAAAAAATGAAGTAGATAGAACTTGGAAGTATCGGATTAGTAGTTATTCAATAATAATCGTTCGGGAGCAGAACCTTTGAAACATTGATAAAAACTGTGTTTTGGTGGGTTTCAATCTGGGTGGCCTTTCTCGTTGTGCCTTCTCTTCCTTTTAAGCTCATAAACTTACTTGCTTATTCATTGGATCATAGCGCACGTGGCTGTGATTGGGACTGCTATTAATACTGGCTGGAAATAATCTGACAGATCAAATTGCACGTTGGGAGACCACTACATTGGGATATATGTCTTCTATACTCCAATGAACTACCATTCAGATGCCTATTTAAACACGTAGATAGTGCTACAACAGGACCAACATCTTTCAGTAAGATCAAAAATTAAAGATTCATTAATCAAAAATTTAATATTCATAGATCAAAAATTAAAGAACTGTGAAAAATTTCCCTCGACTGATTTTTTACTTGTTGAATGTTCAATTCCTCAAGCTGAGATTAAAGTACTCAGCACATATCAGTTATACCTTGATATTTTTGCAGAGATTAGATCAGGCTAATGACTTGGCAGATCGTAAACCAATCCCCTTTCACACTCCAGATGGCTAACAATAGAAAGCAGAGTACTTAGAGTATATGCGAGTGAATGTAAACCATCGGATGAACTCAAGCAAGTGGTATTCTTTATTTTAAATTGTTACATGCCACATTGATTTCGAATTAAAAAAAAGTTAATTTTCTGAAGGACCTAAGAACATATATGAGGCAATTCGATTGTCTCGATACCTCCCTGAATATTTACTGGAAGTTTCAAACTCAATTATTGAACGAAATGCTTCCTTCCCTCACCCAAAAAATTTGATTTCAGCAATGATTTTGTAAGAAAGGAGAGATGTAAGAGAACTGAGGCGTTGGTTTCTGAAATCTCGAAAACTTTCATAGAGAAAGACAATCAGACATTTCAAGGCAACCAAATTTAACTTTATTGCCACTGATTACGTGGACATAATTAATTGGAATGTTTGTAATAGGACTACTCCTTTGTTAAGAGTAACAAACGAACATTAGTTAGTAAAGACTGGCGCATCCGAGGTAGCTCAGCTGTATTGAAGGAAACAGGAGAAGACTGGAAGATTAGCTAGTCTAGCTAAGCATAGTTCCAAAATACAAGATTTTTCAACAAAAAAACAAGTCAAAACCACCACATAGTTTTTTTTTTCTCATAAATACAATATCCCAAATTTAAAACTGTGCATCGGCGTATCAAAACCTCTTCAATATTTCATCCAATATATGACGAGATTGACTAATATTGTTTCCAACGACCGATTTACAGCGTTCTACATCGGGATTGGCCTATGTCTGGCGAAATTGGTCGGCGTTTCTGTGCTGCTAGGGACCATTGAAATCAAATTTCAACTCGTTTCCTTGTCAGTCACAAGCTGATGAACGCTTATGTAGAGAGACAAGACAAAATTGGGTGGCGCGGACGCAAAAGACGTTAGGACAACACTTTTAAAAAAAAAAAGATCCATAATGCCCGACTTGTCTATAAAAGTTTCCTTTAAAGTGCATCACTGGGATGAAAGCTCGAGAAAAAAGTAAACCAAATGAATAATAGCATGTTAAAAAAAAAAATGTAAGAAATAACACTAGTACCCATTTTCAGAAAAATCATTATTTCTTACAAAAAGTTTTACTTTTGAGTATTTTTAATTATTAATATATGTTTTAAAAATTGCATAAAATAGTGTTTTCCTGCGTTATACCACCCTTTCACTACACAGTGCAAACAATTGCCTTTCAAATATGTAACGTTTAGAAATTTCAAAAAATTTAGGAAAAATAGTTATTTTTTGCAATTTCCCAAAACTTTGAGGTGAATGCGCGATCGGAAGATATTATTATTATTATTATTATTATTTTTTTTTTTTTTTTTTTTTTTTTTTTTTTTTTTAAGC